>CM060835.1:2977500-3332500 GCA_030762175.1 Metallyticus violacea | reverse complement strand
GTACATTTACGGCACGATAAAGAACCTCAAGCCTGAAAGAGAGGCCTGTGAGCAAAATTTGTCGGCCGTTTCACGCCCTGAGTTGAATGGGACACTGATGACCTGAGCTGTTAAAGAGCGTCCATAAATAAATAATTAAAAAAAAAAGAAAAACTAATTATGCAACCAAAGTAGTTAAAGTAAGCTGTTTTTATAATTTAATAATATCCTATGGGACTTTGGTGTGAACTTTCCACAAACACAATAAAAATTATTAGAATGATTACGTTATTGGCATTCTCTCATTTTTATCCATGCTGAACACAGTCATTACACCGACCAACAATAACACTCCACTACTTTTGCTTCAAAGAACTACAACACTAAAATAAATCTCCAAACCAAAACTCGAAACGAAAGTTTCACTCAGTACAACTTTAAAAGAAACAATAACATGTTTATATGTGTATTTATCTCTTAAGATTTACGCTTTTTTCAACGTACACTGCCGCTTGGTGCTCCCACTCCAGCAAGGGACTTTTGGTAGTAAAGTTGCATATGACACACAATAAATTTAGAGATTAGGGAAGTCGCGCAGTAGAACATAATCAAGGTTTAAAACTATGTTTTAAACTGAAAATAGTTATTTATTTAGTATCCATTCTACAAAATGTAAGTAACAAAGCCTCAGTATATTCACAAGATTCAATTCCTGGAGATAAAAGGCTGTTCCCTATAACTATAATGTGTTATATTTGACAAGATCTTTTTTTTTTTTTTTTTTTTTTTTTTTTTTTTACGGACGCTCTTTTACATCTCAGGTCATTAGCGTCTTATTCAATTCTGGGCGTGAAAAAGCGCATGAATTTTGCTCAGAGGCCTCTTACGGACCTTATAATTGATAAAGGAAAATCAATAAAATGGTTTACATTCAGTACAAATTACAGTATTTATTTCAAGTTAATAAATATGCACAATGTATCAAAGCTAAGCAGCCGTTAAGCATTACGTTAGAACAGCGCTCTTCTTGCTTTCCACTGGTAATCATACTTGCCTCGTAGATTCAAGATCGCGAGTTCATTCCTGGCCAGGGTTGGTGGAATTTATCGGGCGTAAAAACTGTAAGTATGGCTTCCTTCGGAATGGAAGTAAAGCCGTGGGTCCCGTGAGGTACATATACAGCAAGTAAAAGAATTTCAAGCCTGAATAAATAGGTCTCTGAGCAAAATTTATCGGCCATTTCAGGCCCTGGATTGAATGAGACTTCGACGACCTGAAATGTTGAAGAGCGTCCGTAAATAAACAAAATAAATGCTGCTTTCCCATTTAAAGTTCATCAATAATATTTGATATTTCTATTTTTAACACAACTCACTTTCTATTATAATTAAATCATTGTTATTCTTAAATATGTATCTGTAAGTTTTAAGTTTTGAAAAACTCCTTTCACCCATTTCTTACCGGTAATGTAGGAAACTTCTCAAAGATTAGAAATTATTATGTCATTATTTTGTGCAATGTAGGTCAAGTTTTTTAATGGATCGCTATTGTTATTGTTCAAAGATCTACATGTTATTGAAGAGCTCACCACTATCTTTAAGATTTGAGCCTCTTTTATTATTTATTAAGTGCAACATACAAGTCAAAACTTTTTTAAATTTCATTTTCTGTCATTTCTCTGAATTCATAAAGAAATTTAAATATACACGCATTATTACAATTATTCCCATTTTCAAATCATTCATTCCTAAAATGTTTAATTTTAAATTTATTTTATCAGCCGCCCTAGGTAATTGGCCGCCTGCGTGCACGCACACACTGCACAGATACTAAAACCAACCCTGATAATCCGTTAAGAAAACATCTACAGGCTAAAGTTACAAACAATTACACTGAAAATGTTATGAGGTCTGTTCAAAATTCTGCGCCAAAGAAGGGTTGTAACAAAAAGCGGTTGGTAGCAACTGTCTCCGCATTGTTTTGTATTTCAGTGGAGGGACGCTTCGCAACAGTGTTCTACGATTGTTGCCTTTGCCTAACGCACCAGGTGAAACAGCCTATAGAGACAGACAAAAGCTGACTGTTTACAAGTGATAGGGCATCCTTAGCTCACACTGATGTCGTCGTGCACCCAGAATCAATGAAAATCTACGCCTGGCCATTCGAGAAGTTGCCGAAGAGTGTAACATTTTTGTAGGTTCGTTAAGTTTGTCCCTCGTCTGTTGACCCAGACAATCGCGTCGCCTTCCATCTTGCCGAAGGGTGGCGTTTATCAGGATGGACTTATGATCACTGGTGATGAATCCTGGGTCTATGGTTACGGTGTTGAGATGAGGGTGCAATCATCATAGGGGTTGGAAAAGCTTCACTAAGACCAAAAAAGCTCGCAAAGTCAGGTCAAGTGTGGTAGTTTCCAGAAAATGTTTCTGTTGTTCCGGTTTTACATAGATATACCGAATGAAGACTTAATGGAAACAGGATCGATATACGTTAAATTCCCTACCGAAAATGAGGTTCTAACGCAAGAAACTCTTAATGAACATTGGAGAAACTTTAGATCGTTCTCCAAAGATTTCTCTTTGACATGTAGGAAATTTTAAAAAATCCTTACAAGTGTTACGTTGGTATAATTGCAACCTTACAGAGTCCAAGAAGTACGAGATATAGCCGCTCGACGTTTGTATTTGGGTTTTACGTTTAATGATTTGCTCCGATGATACTGGTTGTGCTTGTTAGCAAAACTCTACGCTGTGAAGTACAGAAAAACTTGGATTAATTCATGAATTGCCTTGTATGGTGAAAAACTGGTGTGTGTTGTGCTGAAATTGCAAACTGATTGATTGACCGATAGCACGGACGTTTTCTCCCACTATTCACATTATGGCTCAAGAGATGTTTTTCAGGGTTTCATTGCTGCACAGCTTTGGCCCCCACGTTCTTTATACCTTAATGCGAAGATAGAAATGATGCCAAGAGTGGCAGAATGCTAAAGACCCCACTTTGATCATCAACGTTGTACGTTTAATATACTTTGAGATTAGACATTGACACTTCCGGGTTCCGGTCGGTTGGTCGGCAGATGGCTGACTGGAACGTACAATATTTATTATTACTAATAAATATTAAGTACACTACTATTATTTTCACCTCTTTGTGACCGCAGTTCGTAAAGGTCCCCGTGTATGTACATACAACAGGTGCAGTTCGCGCGGTTGTGACATGCGTGCCTGGTTATCGACGAGGGGAGGTGTGCCGTAAGAGGGGGAAGAGCACGTGGATCCGGCCGAGCGATGGAACCTCCAGTTCAGTGTGAACAAGCACGCGGCGTGCAAGTTGCAAGACCGACGTTCCACACTGGCAGACAGACAACCAGATCCTCTGTAAGTGAAAAGCACGTACTTTTTCTTTACTAGGGAGTATGAATATAAATTTGCTTGCTAAATGCCATTTAATTTTTGACAACGAAAGTGATAAATACTCCGTTTAATTTTAGCAGGACTGAGATTTTCTGATTCGACTCTTACTATTAAGTGTGAATTTTTTAAGATATCTGTTTACAAAAATGCATAGAAGTTAGAACCTCAAAATACCTATTGTCTATTTTAATGCTTATTTTAATTTTTTTAAACTATAAAACAAAACATAGTCTGACTGGGCGTGATAATGTTTATTTTTTCTTTGACTATGGAACGATAAAGGCTTTTTTGTCTTTTCTATTTTGGTTTTATGTGCTTAGTTACATATATTAGTAATGTAGTATTACAGTGCAACTAAAGTGGTTAAAATTTAAATTTGTACTTTAGAATGTAAATTAACTAAGTGTACAAATGTATTATTTTTTAATTTTTAACCGCGGCCATTATTTTATTTAATGAAGTCTGGATATTTCCAGATAAATGTGTTTCTTTGTTTATATCCCTTTCCCGTATAAATTTGTTCAATTGAATAAGTTATTTGCAGTTAGAAAACCAAAATTAATTTATAAAGAAGAAGAAGAAAGGTGATTTAAGTGTTACATTTTTCTTCTTGTTTTCCCTGCTTCTATTTGTAAACACTTCCTGATTAAAATGATCTCTCATTTCTTTAGTATGTTTTGGATAAAATGTTTTCTTGTAAAACGTGCATATTTATTACAAAATATTAATGTACCTAATGTGACTAAAACTTTTTGAAAACTAAATATTCTTAATGTAGTAAATAAAAACAAACCCATAGATCACCACCATAGTCTAGAGTAGCGTTTAAGATTGCTAATCCGAAGGTCCTGGGTTAGAATCCCGGAATTTCTGTGTTTTCGAAGTTTTTCTTTACGCTGGTGGATGCCAGAGATAGCTTTAAGCAGCCAATGACTGCGCCATTCATTTCATTCATAACTACGAGGAAAATTTGATGCCTGAAAAAAAAAAGAGATAAATAACATTTTCTTGCAAAAACGAAAGAAGTTTCCCCAGTATAATGCCACTTGAGTTCATAAATTTGGTCAGCGAGATTGCAATGTTTTTACTTCCTCAGAAAAAAAAATCTTTCGCACTGTGCACATTATTTGTTTACAGCACAGTAACCACTTCATTTAACGTACATTTCTTTCCCCCAGTCAATTTTTGAGGTTAAGAAAGAGAGAGAGAGAGAAAAAAAAAAGGTCACATTGGGCCTAATCTTGGGAATACGGTGGGTGGGGAACGATTTAGAAGTCCAGCTTATGAACTTTTGCCATCGCAACGGCCGACATGTGAGGAGACACATTGTCCGGTGGTGGAGAAACACTTTTTGCACGCCAGTCTTGGTCGCTTCTGCTTCAATTCAATATGCAAACGGTTCAATAACGTTACGTTATGACAGACAGTCACTGGTTTACGCTCTTCGAAATAGTCAATCATGATGATACCCTGTGAGTTCCAAAAAAAGGTTGCCATCACTTTTTTCGGTGCTCTTTCACCTTCGCCACTCATTTGTTTTAACTGTCGTTTTGTCTCCGGGGTGTGGTACTGGACCCAAGTTTCTTCTAGTCACGAAACGACACTAGAAGTCGTTCGGATTTTCCGCAAACACGATTTTGAAATGTCTTTCCTGTAGGTTTTTGCTCTGGAGTAAACAAACATCGCTCACTCAGCTTCTTCATATGCAGAACTGCAGAATATTATGTACCTGCCATCTCAGCAATCTCGCGGATATTAATGCGGCGGTTTTCTATCACGATATCATGAATTTTATCGACGATGACTTCAGAAGAATTCTCAATCGGAACGTGCAGCATCTGCAGTGCTCGTATGGCCACGTTTAAATCATTAATCCAATAATAAATGGTCTTGAGCACTAGGGCAGAGTCTCCATGAACTTCCTTCAGCTCAGTTTGTATCTCGGTCGCAGTCAACTTTTTTAATCACTACACGATACTCGTCATTTCTGCGAAACGTTCCACACCGATCACTTTAAATAGCTGCCAACAAAGAACTGCGCCTTGCACCTGCTTGAACAACACCGTTACAAGAATCACTATTACCAACAGTAATGCCACGTAACAAAATTTCCCGCCATTTCGTTAAAATATAGCAGACTTAAGCCTGCAGTGTTCACGTCCAATCTGGAGACGTTCGAGAAGACCGATGCAAAGCGACAATAAATAAAATTAAACCCTGTAATGAACATAAAGAGTTTTTATGAAGAATTTATTATTTAATACATTTTGACATTTTTGTACTGTTTCAGAAAAAAATTTATAAAATATAAATTATTATAATTATTAAATGTTCTTAAAAGTTTGTGTTTACCAAAGATACAGGTCTTCGTTGAAATTTTTATAATTTTACGTTTTTGTAACAGATAATAATAAGTATTAACTTCTTGTAAGGAATTACATTTCTGGGGCGTTTAAAAACATGTAAACTCGGCTTTATCGAAAGTTAAATGTAAAGGAGAAACAGGTATATGGTCATAAGCTAATTTGCCCGATATAAAGAATAACATACCTTTGGATTAAAGCTAACAAATTACCTTTAAATACCGATCAAATAAAGCCTATACATTTCATAGCATATAACTCGTCAATCCTAGATTATATATAGGGGTCAATGATAAAGTTATTATTATTATTATTATTATTATTATTATTATTATTATTATTATTATTATTATTATTATTATTATAATATTATTATAACAGCCCACAGACTCCAAGATATTAACTTTCCAAGTTTATAAACTAATACTGCTACTTTGTATATACTTAGATTATTATATAATTTAATCTCCAACACAAAACTAAAATGTTTTATTTCGCTTTTTACTGTTAAATTTGGGTAATTCGGTTCAAATTACTCAGCTATTGTATTACAAAAATGGGGAAATTCGAATAATTTGTGGTACTAACACAGTTTCGTGGGAAAAAAAATTAAAAAATGAGTATCTGAACTATTCCTTGTGAATATATAAATTGCGATCAGTTTTGTTTTCCCCCGCAGTGTTTCGCTTTTGGTGCAGCGCGCCGCTCGTTAGCCGGTTAGTCTCGGAGATTAGCGGGAGAATAAAGCAACAAATCAAACCAACCATACAACAATACACAAACCAATTTGAGACTCATTACTTACCAAATTATCAAATGAGGTATTGAAACTGCCCGTCTTCATTCTCCACACATTTTTGACATCTCTTTAGGAAATTATTCAGCAATCGCTGTAGTTCATTTTGAGAAACCCTGACAATTTCTTGACGAATATCATCTTTGAGTTCTTGTATGGTGTACGGGTTTGTCTTGTACATGGCATTTTTAATTTACTTCATAGATAATACTCGCAGACTGTTAAATCTGATCCCTACTATAACTCTGTCTTGTGAATTGCTCTCATGGAATTATTCGCAGTGTGAGCAGTGGCAGAGTCCTGTTGAAAAAATGCACGATCATGCTCCCTGTCGGTTAATTCTCTGGAAAAAAAGTTAGTATGGCATTCGCATAAATGAAAGATCAACTGCATGCTGAAAGGAATTGGTCCTATGTTTTTTCACCTCTAAGTTAACACGTATGTATCATACAAAAAGACTCGCTGTGCCGTTGTAAACACATAATACACTTGTATAATGTCGCATTAAGAAATGAACAACACAAGACACACCCGGGAACAGCTGCGCTGTGACTGCTAGGTCAACAAGAAGCAAGTAGGTTTAATACTCCCTTCAGGGGACGGCAAACGAGGGGGCTTGCTCTTAGAAAAAAAAACCATGCCACGGAGGAAAGCATCACTGATTGCACTGTAGATATATTTAATACGAAATATATTACTTTGTTCATAATATGATCTGATCTGAAACTTGTGACCGGGAGGTCTGCGGTTTGAATATCTACTAGAACCGCCCTCTCTGATTGAACCAACCAGTATCTCAATGAAACTTGACGTAATTATCATTTAATCATTCTGAATTTAACTAACGAGAATAGATGGTTTCTTGTTCACATGTAGAATGGTCAGCAGGAAAAGGCGCAACACTAGAAGTATTGTACATATGCTTTCAGTCCTAACTTTCTACATCATATCTCTGTAAGATTTCCAGTCTTTTACGCGTTTTTATGAGATGATTGAAACTACCATCATCTTATTTGTCCTCTTTTTTTCATCCTAGACTAGCATAATTTTTACAACATTCTACAACTCATCCTCATAACTTTCATGGTTTTTCTCAAAGTAGCTCCGTTGGATACAATACATCTGTATGCCTGTCTTCAAAGACTTCCTGCAAACCAATTTTTGATATCCCTTCAGAATCGTCCTCTACGCTCTGTTTATGGAAAATGCCTTCCACGAAGATACGAGGGTGATTCTTATAAAGTGCCATTTTGCGTGCGAATATGTTTCCAGAGTTTTAAGGACGTTCAGTTGCCGTTTTGTGTACTACGAGAGTTTTGAGACAAGTCAAATTGCAAGTGAGGTGACCCACTCCACCACACTCTATACACTTTCTCATCCTCAAAAGTTATTTATCAAAGCATCGCTGCCACTTATTTCCCTCAAGGGTGAAAAGTTCGTTTTCATTTGTAGCTACAGCCTCTTCAGGATTGGAAAATTGCTTTCCTCGTATGCAATTTGTTTTTTATCACTGGGAGAAGAAAATAATCGCATGGAGCCAGGCTAGGACTGTAGAGAAGATCAATCATGGGGCTGACCTTTGTGGACTCCAGGAACTAATGGTGATGTTAGCCATATGAGTGGTAAAGCAGGATTTCCCTCGGTTCTGTCCCTAGGACTGCGCGCTCGGAGCTTGTCGCAGACTGTGGTGTACCATTGAGCAGTAACGGTCCTTTGCTAGTCCAGAAGAAGTGTGGCCACATGGCCACTGTTTGAAAAAAAAATGTGACCACCATTTTCTTCCCAACACTTTGGCCCCTCTTCACTTTCTTTGGTGAATCGTCATCAGAAAAGATCCAAACTGCCGACTTTCGTTTCGTTTCCGGGTCAAATGGTAAATCCATGTTTCATCACCCGTGATGATATCAGAAACATGCCTTGAGACGCCGGTGCGCTTTTGTGCCTCTATCAAATTGTGGGGCACTCAACGGGAGGAAACCTTCCTGACACGAAGCTGATGGTGCAGGATGTTTGATACTGCTGGCGGTTCAATCTGGAAGGCTGTATTGATGTCTTTAAATGCTAAGCGATTTTTTCCATCGTGACAATGTTTACCTCAGTCACTGCCGTTGCCGGAAGCTCACTTCTCTCCTCAACTTGCAGTGAAGTTTCGGCCCCGTTTAACTCCGCAAACCGGCGGAAAACTGTTGTCCTTATTGGAGTAAGATCTCCAAAAGCCTGTTGCAAGCGCTCAAGGCTTTGAGACTCATTTAAACCATTCACAAATCATAGCGCGAAAATGAACTCTTCCCAACTCCATCGTAACGACTGGCTGCCTGTGCACGGGAGAAGTTTGTTTACCCTCAAGCGCTGGAATGCGGGAGTGGGGAGGGCCGCTACTGGTAAGGGATAGGACAACGCATGCCACAGTGGGTCAACATTCACTTTTCTTCACCTCGAAACTTTTGAAGTGAACCTCTCACAAAACATTCCTTGATTATCCAAAAATGAGATGACCAGCAACAGAATATTGGTGATGATGAAGATGTCTACACAGAGCTTTGCTGTTTGCTCTCAGGATCGTCACCTTTGAGAGAAACTCCGCACATTCCTGCAACATAATCTTTAACCATATGCAAGCGGCACACGAACGTCAGAAGTCTTGGAGCCCACAGTGCACAAACACGTTTCACGTGCAACATTTCAGTTGCCAACTGGAAAGGTACTCAATGAAAATTTCGGAATTTCTGAAAGCGTTCTTAATGTTATGCGACGATTATCTCTTACAATGACAATAACGCTGTTAATGCTTTCCTCCGTTTGATCATAAACTGGAGCTCGGGTCAGGTACACATTCTTTTGAAATTGATTGCCTTCCTTCTTTAAACAGTTTAAACATGCTCGTGCTCTGCTAGAGGGAAACACTAACTCTCTACTGCACATTGTTTGTAGTATGTGACGTTTTCTGTAGGCGGAACCGAACATATCTCAACTCACACAGGCGAAAATCGGAAGTGATAACAATGAAATTACTTCAACGTGTACATTAAGCTAATAAAATATTGAAAAACTAAAATTTTGCCTCTAAAAAGATTATTCTTTATTAAACAGCCCTGTTACTTTTTTTTTCCCCTTTCAAGAATGGTCATCTATACTTGGAAGTATGTTTCCAAACTTACTAATATATTAAAAATGTTTATTATATTAATATTTTAATTATTTTTTTAAATTGGTACTGTGTGAGTATTTAATACTGATCAGTCGCCTATTTTTTGGTACAAATGTCTACACACACCTAGCATAAGCAATTCCTAAAAGTCATCACTACCTGGCCTTTCCAACCGTCTATTCATTTTTCAACAATTATTTATAAATGTTCCATTGATTTTACAGAAAATAATATTTACCAAAATGTTGGGATATCTGAATTGATAATACAACAAAGTTTGCCTCGGTTATCAACGGCGTTTGCCGGGGAGGTACCATAAACTTAGATCTGGAGAGCTTCCCCCATATTTCATATCATATAACTCAGTGTCCAACACCTCAGCAGTTAAAATCAGCATGACGTAAGGTGCAATTTCTGATGACGGCAAAGCACGTGCCTTCTCACTGTGCGGCGCTAGCACGTGTAAGCAAACAAAAGACGCTAGCACCAGCTCAGCGTGACACTGCCTCTCCGCCTGAACCTGACGCCTCATGTAATTAACAAGGGGGGGGGGGATTAATTTGCTACCTTATCTACTCCGTTACAAATGCTGCAATCAACAGCAGATATCCTAACAAGAATTCATTCGTTTCAATTAGAGTAATGAGCAGAGACTCGTCCTAGTTTCAGTGCCACGAGACCCCAATTTAAAATGCAGTTGTATGTCATGGGAAATCACAGGTCTTCTGTTGCACAGGGAAATGCATCCACAGTGAGTCCTCCCCTCTATTAATGGTTAGGTAATCGAAGGTAATAATAATAATAATAATAATAATAATAATAATAATAATAATAATAATAATAATAATAATAAGACTGTTCGATACGACAATTTCTTAACGAACTAGTATATTTGATCATTATATATCTATTTGTGGTCAGCAATAACAGTGCATAAATGTGGTATGAACAAAGCGAGCACACTCGTACCAACAGATGCATACTTCATTAGATTAAAAAGTTTGTGATAAGAAAAGAAATAATAATAATAATAACAACACCAGGAATACATTGCTGACGTACATTGTACTTCCTGGTGCACTCTAGCTGATCTTGCCAGCGTTTTTTTTTTTTTTTTTTTTTTTTTTGCTCTGTGATTTCTGTGGTTTAGAATTCTGTTTTATTTCGTGCTAATATTTTGTTTTATTAGTGAATATACGTGGTTTTATTTCCTCTTATCTGAATGAAATGTATTAGACACATTGCAACTTGTAGAATTTTTTTTAATTTAAAGTTTTAAATGTATTTAATAAGTATGATTATATTTGCAATTTTATCTCCGAAGTATAATGTACCTATTAATTTGTAACGTCATTATCTACTCTATGAACAAGTTTAAAACATCAGGTTATCTCTACTTTGTCTTCATTTTAGCGAATTCCAAAGGAAGACAAGCTATTGCGGTTGTACCCATGAAAAGATTTGTGAAAATTTTCTTCAAATCTTCATCGATGCTACTTACTAGTTATCAGCAATGACGATGGCCATAAAAAAAGTATATACTGGGTACGGAAAAACAATGTGCAGATAAAGTATAAAGGCAGTGCCAAACTAAAATTTTCAGGATGGAGTCGCAAAACCTTTAGTACTGCGTGAATTAGTCTCAGATTGTGGCGTGCCACATGTAAACAAAGCGCAATTTTGTGTCGCTAGGTGTATCTGATGTTCAGTCCAAAACCGAAGGACATAGTTTATTTATCATTGGTTCGACCCTTAACTGAGTATGGAGCTGTTTGTTGGAATTCACCAATGATATATCAAATAAATATCCTAGAAAAAACCCAGCGTAGAGCGCAAAATTCGTGAAAGTAACATGGAACATGGAGACGAAAATGTTAAAGCATACGTTTGGAATCACGCAAAGAAACGTAGAAAAGCGAGGGTAGGAGTCATTATACAAAGCGAAGGGGGGGAGGAAAGCAATTTTTTTTATTTGTTTATTTAAGGACGCCCTTTAACATCTTTGGTCATCAGCTACCCATTCAACTCAGGGCGTGAAACGGCCGACAAATTTTGCTTAGAGGCCTCTCTTTCAGGCTTGAGGTTCTTTTTCGTGCCGTAAATGTACGACACGGGACCCATGGCTTTACTTCCCTTCCGAAGGAAGCCATACTTAGGACTTTTACGCCCGAAAAAATCCATCGGTCCTGGCGATCTTAGGTTTAGTAGGCAAGTATAGTAACCACTACACCACCAGGACCGACTAATGCAATTATGTGTAAAGTTAATTCGACATATTTTTAAATTAGATTCATTTATTTAATTCTAGTTCGGCATAAATTAACCTAAGTTATCTGGTTTCTGATTATTATTGTAAATAATAATTACAGTTTCATTATTACTCACTGCTAGCTGGTGTAAGCCAATTGCAGTTAATAAATACATACACATTACTTGTAAAATAAGAAAACATATCAATTATGTTTATTTCTGTACGTACGAGGAAGGTCCATAAGTTTCCTGCCTAACCATTTTTGAGATATGATAAAGACAAAAACTATATTTCACTTTTCAATATAGTTGCCCTTTATTGCAATATACTTTCACATCTTTGAATTAACATTTCAATCCCCCACCCCCAAATAGTTAGAAGTCTTGTCTGCAAAATGGGCATAAACAGCATTCATCACTTCGTCACACTTAAATTTCTTTTTTCGAAGGTCCTTCTTGAGTTTTGAGAAGAGCAAATGGTGACTGGGAGCTCTAGCTATGGGCTGTAGGGTGGATGGTCGATCTCCTTGAAGCCACATTTCTTCACAGCTTCCTTTGCAACAAGAATTGTGTTGTGAAGAAGGCGCACACCACTGCCCAGCTTCCCTCGCCTTTTCTCTTTGATGGAAGCACGTAGTCCGAGCAGTAGGCCAACACAGTACTCCTTATTTACTGTGGTGTTCCTCTCCTTGAAGTCAATGAAGAGTATCCCTTCACAATCCCAAAAGATTGTGGCCATGATCTTCTTGGTTGACTGAGTGACTTTGGACTTAAGAGGCGGTTTACGCCACTCCATTGATTCTCTTTTGGACAAGGTATCACAGTAGAGGACCATAGTTTCATCTCCTGTAGCAATGGTTTGCAGAACTTCTTTCTCGTTGCCACGGCAGAGCTTCAAAAATGTTTGACAACAGATGACTCGTTGCTGCTTTTGGACTGAGTAAAGAAGTCTAGGCACCCATCTTGCACTAAACTTATTCATCTTTAAATTTTTATGAATAATTCAAAGTACTATTGTTGTAGATAGACTCAACCTTGCTGTTATTTCTGTAACTTTGAGCCGCCGGTCTTCCACAGTTGCTGCTTCCACAAGATCGATGTTTTCAGGAGTGAACACCTCGAAGGGCTGACCTGCACGCTCTTCATCTTCAATGTTTTCTCGACCCATTCGAAAAAGTTTGGCCCATTCCATTACGATAGAATATGAGGGGGGGGGGGTTGCTTCCCCATATATACCGTCCAATCGCTGTTTAATTTCATTTGAAGCAAGTCTTACTTTTGTAAAGAACTCAATAACAGGTCAATACTCCATTTTGAACATGCCACAATCTTCTACACATAGCCTTCTTTATGCAACTATATCTGAACAACTGAACACAGCAGAGCGAAAGTTACAGCTGCAATCATTTACTTAACAGATAAAGTATGACACCAGATAAGGGTTTTGCGAAGGCGATAATCCTTATCAGCGAGGCCGGAAACTTATGGACCTATCCTCATGTATTCATAAACAAATGGTACGTTCATTATAAGAGTGGCTATATTACATTTTATTTTCTTTTCTACAAAAAGGTCATGAAAAATCAATATATTCTAGAAGTATTTTTTTTTCTAAATTAATATTTTTATGTAATTATATGCAGAAGGCACATAAAATTTTATAACCAAAGTAGTCATACTTCTCTAAAACTATCCCTAATTTTATAAACTGGAATTAGTAATTCTGTACACCAAGATTAGGGTGTAGCTGTACTTCTGAGATAAATAGTAATTTTAAAAATTAATATTATAAGTTCTATGTTGATTCAATCACCACCAGTGCCTTAATTTAATAAAATTAGATTTTGTTTTTATTTGTTTGTTTTCTGCAATCATCAAGTTTTTATATTAATAATAATAAAATTTCCCCTTTCTGACGTTTTAACTTTCTAACCTTTCACTGTAACAGGTTTCCTTGTTTAAATATTTTAAACATTTAAATGCATTTGAAACCAACAATTCGGAAATAAAATGTAAGCAAAATAATGAACTGTTTGTACCTCTAGAGAACAAGATTAATAATGTTCGATTGTTTTGTTTGGTTGCTATGGCGATTTTTATTTTCAAATATAGCAGATAATTTTCCCCCCTCAAAATTTCTACAATTAATTACATTACTTCTACATGCTTGTATGTTCATTTTTTTAAAAGCAAGAGAGAGTAGGTTCAAAAAATTTAAGTAAATGGTCTGTGGGAAATTAGCAAACTGGGAACCTTTGGTACTTAAGTTATTGCTTATTAACGATTTGAATTTTGGTGCACGTAAAATAAATGTAATTTTTAAAAGAAACTCTAAAAGTTACAAGTCAGCTCCACGGTCTGTGGCCAGAATTCTATTCCTGAATCTGCCAGGGAGAGCTTTCCTTCGCTATGACGGCCTTGGTCAGGAAGTTAGTTTAGGTACCCATGGGTTTATGTGCACAACAATCACGCCACCTTCACCATCATTTCCACTAAAACGTAGCGCAACTTTATGGGCATCCCGATCTCAGAAGTCAGCTACAATGTCGTCACGCTAAGAAGTATGCTCCAAAGCTGTTACTAGCATTGGAAAAAATGGTTTACAATAATTTGTATTTGCTAATTATATTTCCATTAAACGTTCCTTAATTTTCTTTAAGCCGACTTTTATCAATTTTCAGCAAGCGATATGCAATTTCTTGCTGTGGAATTTTACGGATTTTTTTTTCTGTCACAATTTTCCTTTCTGATAACTGCCCGTAATAATTATTTTTCGTTTGTCGAAAATATGAATACAAAATTTCCCTGCATGAGGACTACTTTTATTATTTTTGCTTGCGATGGGGCGCACCCATTGAAATTGAAACCTCAAAATTTTCCACTTTTTGCGTCATTTTAAACTTTAAAACTAGAAAGATAAGTACTACACTTGTTCCATGATGCCTTCTAGCGGAATCTTCCGGAACTTAATAATAATGAGACTACGTGCGTTACGCGCTCTCGGAAAGTCTCGAGATGAACTGTCGATAGTCCTGGATATTTCTAGCAATGCCGAGGTATAATGAACGCTGCGTCGCGTGCATGACTCGTTTCTCAATTCTCCAAAGGCGGTATCTTGTCTCGCTCTATTCCTAGTGGTTTCACAGGGAGAAAACACTTCTATTGTTTGGAGTTGTTCGCAAGAAATCTGTTGCTACAGTAAAAAACATATTTAAAGCAAAGACTAGAAGTACTTGTCTTTCCTTTCTCCCCTGAGTTCTGTATCCCGATTGGTCGAGACTGGTAGCGTATCTTGACTTCACAGCATGCCTGGACTTGAGAGCGAAGAGTAGCGATTTCGAGGGGTGCACATATTTTCGGCCAACTATTCAAAATTTGTAAGATCATTGCTCTTTCTTATGCCCCACTCACTAACCAAGACATTTGTGTAAGTTACGTACGCATTATGACGTCGCGAAACGAGTACACTATTGGATAGCTGCCTGATTTTCCTGTTGCTGCCTCTTTCGTTTTGTCAAATAAGGAAGGTATAGGTAATCAGAGAAAAGTGCGGCACAACAATGAACCCCAGATATGCCAACTTTACAGTCGTAGTGTTGCAATGTCATGTTGCAGGAACACTCCTGTAGCACGAAAACTCTTGACCGGGGACTCCTGGATGTTTTCATTGCATGTATTGAACTGTCTTCTATGGTGTGTGATAATGACACCAGTCACCAGCTTCTCAAAAAATTCGGATCTTTATCCAGTAGCCGGCGACAGACGTCTTCACCTCTTTTGTGTTTCTGTGCCAAGCCCCAAGAAATCAAATGTGCGCACAATTTGTTCATATTCTACTTGTCGTTATTAATGGTGTATTGACCACACACCGCAGATGATTTTCTGTATTTTGACAACTTCCTTCCACAAAAACCATATATATTTTTCTTGACAATCGCCATTCATCTTATTCACGTCTTTTTCTACTGGAAAACAAACTAACACTGTTATTTCACCACGCACTCTGCTTACAATCACCATCTAGTGTCTGCACGAAGCACTAGTATCACACATTGCCATACGAATGCCCATGGATTCGTAAAACACTGCTATTGTAATCATTTAAGAAGCGTTTCGTATTATTCATTGTTAACTATTTTGATTTTCAGATGCTTTCTTTATTGTAGAATTTTAAGATTTAAATGCCTGTAATTGCCAACTAGCGCGTTCTATATTTCAGATGTTTATATCCCTTTCTCATTGTGTTTTGACGTTAGATTTATTTCATTATCAAATTGAAAGCGAGTGCTAATAATATTTTTTGTTCTGCATTAAACGGATTTTTGTATAGCTACAGCAATGTTCAATGCCATCTTGTCAAGTATTGTAGGTTTATTTCCTTGTTACAATAAATGTACATTTTGCGCAACTACCGTGAATGAAGCTTACCTTCTCCATCTATTTATGTATTTCCTAAATTTGATTCGATAAATGCCGTACAACACACCTTATAAAAGACAGCTAATGTAGTAATATTTCTTATAGCCAACTCCAACAGAATACAAACATGTTTTAGCTCTTATAAAATGCTGGTATTGAAACCTATGAAAACGCTGTTAAAATAATGTTATTTGTAATGTAGTGTTGTTTTTGTTAATGACGAAATACTACGCCAAGGCTCCGCACATCGTGACATGGGCCTGTTGGCAAATATCATACATGTGTGAAATGTCGACAGAGCTCGCGAGACCGGAACAAAGGACGATGGTGGGGATAGTGACACGTGTAAGTGCTGCAAGAACTTGCAACCGACTGCTTTTTTGCATGCGTCCCTACATCGCGTCAACGATCTCTTTGTCATTACAGAGTTAGCAAACCCACTTTTTTTTCTACTGTCACTTTACTGGTACCTTATTCTCCGCAAAATTTGCTTTGAAATAAATTTCTGTATTTGTTAAATGAACGAGTTAAAACACGTTTACAAGAAAAATGTTACTTACGATTAAGAGCACTATTTCTGAAGGCAATAGAATTTACAAAACGAAATTTAGTGTAAAAGTAAATGAAATTAACTACATGTTTAGGTGGATTTTCCCCCTTAGCTCTTCTATTCAACCTCCAAACGTACCCTCATCTCATATTTATGTATAATAACAAGAACTAGAGAAGCAGACATGAAATATACAGGGCACGTTGGCTTCCTACCTTATTGTGCTATACTGCGTTTGTCTTAACGAAAGTTGGTTCTTTGCAATGCTATTTGTGTGACATATTTAATTAGGTTGGAATGTTGTATTTAATTAGATTAAAATAAATTTAATTAGGTTGACATAATTTATTAGGTTGAAATGTATTTTATCAGGTTAATATGTATTTAATAAGATTGAAAAGTTTTAATTACATTATATTAGGTTTACATTTATTTAATTGAACTGATTTAATTACGTTAAAATGTTAATAAATTAATAACCATTTTAACGTAATAATTAATTATGTTGATTTGCATTTATTTAGGCTGAAATATTTATGATTATGGTGAAGTGCATTTAATTAAGTTGAAATGTATTTAATCAGGTAGACATGCATTTAATTAGCTTTACATGTTTATAATTACATTGACATGGTTTTTGTTTCGTTAACATGTTTAATAATTTAGAAATATATTTAATTAGGTTGACATGCGTTTATTTAAGTTGACATGCACTGATGTGCATTCTTTAGGGTGAAATGTTCTTAATTATGTTGAAGTGCATTTAATAAGGTTGACCTGTATTTAGTTAGAATGCAACATATATTTTATGTATTTAATAGGTTGACATGTATTTAATTATGTTCACATGTAGGTATAATTAATTGACAGGCAGTAAATATTGTAATTTCACCTTTTCTCCGCAGCGATTAGTGTACGCCCAATTGCAGATTGAATAAATACATAAAAGGGTGGCTAACGGTCGTACTTACATTGTCAGGGAATCGCACTTTGGTTGTCTACTAAAATGTTTAGCTTTTGCTTCATTCTTATTGTGTTACTTATTTCAACTAACCCAGAGTGTCCTCTATGACTTTCAGTGAGTCTGGTTAACCTTGAATATCATTGGATTCTTCGATATGTCAAGTTACACAGTAAATAAAAATTATTTAATAAATGAGCTTTATTTCTAGGCAATTTATGATTTTATTTTGCTAATAGCACATCAATCTGGTTTTATTTTCTTGACAAGAGTTTTTTGCATATGTTTTCGTTAAATTATTCAGCCACCATAAATATAACAGATAGAGCCGTTATTATTATTTTTTTCCATGAAGTTCTTCATATTCTTTATACGCATATCTTTGCAAATTAAAAGATTTTATAAATACTTTAATGTTGAAATATAAAGTTGACCAGAGGCAATGAAATTCTTCTTTCTAAAAATAGTTGATTGTTGTTCTTTATTGCGAGAAAGTATTAAAGCATGGCAACTACAAAGGGGGGGGGGGACAATATAAGGGAACCACCATATTGCATAAAAATAATTTACAGTGTATAACGGATTAGCCAACAATGTATGATATATACTTTTCTTGGTTGTTAATTCCCTAAGTCTTTGTGGAAATCATTAAATAGTTTGACAGATTTTAGAATATTAGTGCAAATGTATAAACGTGTCGAGTAATTATGGTTATTTTAGCAAACTACAAAAATGTTTACATTATCCTTGATGTACGTACATCAATGGCAAAGTCAATGAAAAACGACTTAAATGATATTTGGAATGAACTTCGCAATTCTGTCTAACGGCGGTTTTTTTTTTTTTTTTTTTTTTTGTAAAATAAAAATCTTAATGCTAAAAGGTGATTACCCCATAAGACAATACAATAATTAAATGCGAATGAATAGAGCAAAATAAACCTTCATTAATATGTCCTTTTTAACATTGTAAAATAAAATTCTTTACATAAAACTCCGCTAGTGATTTTTTTAAATGTAGTTAATATGAGTCAACCAACCAAGGTCGCAATGAACACAAATACCTGAGATATTCATAGAAGCTGCAATGCCAATACAAATGCAATGTCCATGGTGTTCATATTTAATTTATTGGCATTACAGTAGAGGACGTCACATAAAATTTGGTTTTACTTTATCATACAACTAAAGCAGGAGGTCAGGTCTGGCTCACAAAGAAAGATCGTTAATAAAGAAAAAGGTCCAAATATGGAGCTCTGGGGAATTCCGTGATCTACAAGTTTCAATTTAGATAAATTTCTTAAATATAGGTTCCCTGGTATCTATTGGTAAAATAAAATCAAGACTTTTACACTGAAAGCCGTAAAAGCTAAATTTATGTAAAAGTATGTTTTTTTAGTAGTATTTAATGCCTATTTTCACTACTGAGGCACCACAGACGGTAGACACTGGTGATACCTGAAATGGAATGATAAATTGAAAAATTATGTTTTTAAGGAAGGAAACATTCCAGGCCTAAGTTTAGGGGACCTCCCCGGCATTTGCCATTTATGAGAACTGAGGAAAACATGGAAAAACCCCAGTAAGGAAGGAGAGTCCTGGCGATACTTCAATCCCTAACCTCCCACTCACGAGTCCGCGCCTTAACGACCTGGGCCACCCGTGACGGTAAAAGTAAATGATGAGAAACAGTGTCAAAAATCTTAAAAAGAACAAAGAACTGCTTAAGACAATGTTACCTCGTTAATATTTTCATAGATGCTTAAACAAAGACGTAATAACTGCATTTATGGTACTCAAACCATTTCTAAAACCAAAATGTCTTTTGTTAAACAAAGAAATACTTTCAAAATAACTAGCAATCTGCTTACACAAAAGTATTTCAAAGAGTTTGGCAGCTATAGGAATTACACTGACGGTCTATTATTACCATAACAAGTTTTGTTGCCTTTTTAAAAACGTATATATGTTTAGCAAATTTAAAGGCGTCAGGAAAGCAACCGACAGTGAGACAGCAATTATTAACATGAGTTAAAGGCTGACATATATGGAACAGCTAACTTAAAAACGTTTGACCTTGAAGTGCTTCTTCATACACTCCGTCGGGAAGCGAATTTGCATAGGATATAAATGATAATAATTGTATACCAGGCATGATCTTGTTTATTGTATAAAGCTTGGAGCATATACAACCTTTAATATATTGAATACAGCGTATAAATAAGGACGATTGATTCCTAATGATAACTATGCAGCAATGTGTAATAATTGATAATATGTGTAGCAAACAAATGACTGTACAGAGGAATGCTCTCTGGTGTCGCTGCAATTAGCCTTAGGCGAAGGTCGCCAACGTTGACAATGAAAAGAGCACACCTGGCCAAAGGAAAGCAGGAACAGTGCCCATCTCGTTCCTTACTAGCCGCAAATTCTTTTCACGTCGTTAAAAATTCATCAGGAGTCAGTAGACGTGTGAGTGACCTCTCAGACTACGTGGACGTGTGTTTGAACGTCAACCTATCCGGGGTGAAGGTTTTAAAATGTTAAATGTTAGCGCGTGAAGATGAGCTAGAACTCACCAATGACAGTAAATAACTTTGAGAGCTCATCGCCAGTGAGTTTACTTGCGACGAGTTGAGAAAGGGGATGCGAACACAATAAACATCCTCCGCAAAGTTACTCAGTTTCTAGTACGCGTGCAGTCTCAGTTGTCAAAACTCACCTGAGTGAGTGCTCGTCTTGAAGCTACGCAAGCATTCAACTTTTAGTACGCAGACTCGCTCAACTGCCAGTTTACATATAGTACGCAAAGCTTCAGTTCCAGATCCAATCACGTGTGCGAGACGCACGCACAGTTCATTCATGCAGAGATCAAGGTTCTAATAATTTGCGAGTATTCAGACACGTATTTGAGCAGTAGGTTAAGGCAGCGCACCTGGAGGCCGTTCATGTATTCTTGTTCCAATAAACTCATCGACGATTTAAATGTAACAGTGTGTAAAAATTTGCCTCACCTCCCTTCTTCTCCTCTGTTCTGTGACTACGCGCGTACAAAACAGCGATATCGGGCCCCTGAGATGCTCGGGGTTACGAGGTGGAACCCACATCAAGAACCAGCTACATCGAGGTGATTAAAGGCAGGAAACAGTCAATCGAAGTTCGATTAACATCGGACGCATGCCGCCCCCGCGAACAACAACCTCAAGTTAATTCCATACATTCACGCACTGTTATATAATTTCACAGTGGATCTTCTACACTTGAATTCTGTAAATTCAAAATTACAAGTTCGCTTAGTTAATTTATTTAAAAAGGACATAAATTCATTATTAGTGCATATACTACTTATAATTTCTTGAACTTTGTCAATTAAAAAGTATTGAATTCTTCAAAATTCAAGTAAGATAGAAATAAATGTATAAAGGGCGGTCATAAAGTTCGTATTATCGGTTTTAACAATTAGGAATAACTTCACACTTTGCATTGTAGAGCGGCCATGCGGCCCTATAATGTTTGCTACTTTAACTTTTCCGCGCTGTTATTACGCAGAACGCCGCTAGAGTGCAAAATCCAAGATGGCGTATTCTATTGAGAAGACGAAAACTCGCGCGTTTTTTTCGTGTTTTGTTTTTGAAGGGAAAAATTGACAAGGAAATTCATGCCGAGCTGGTTGCCGTGAATGAAGACTACCCTAAAGTATGATACTATGGTTACGGGGCGCAGGCGTTTCCAATGTGGGCAAAGAACCTGAAAGATCGGCCAAGAAATGGCCACCCATCCTCTTAAAGAGGAAACGGGAATTATGGCGCAAGTGCAGATCAGTACTGGAAGACCGTCGAGAAGTTTCCCATAAGTGATAAACACTATTCACAACGTTTTGCATATGCATATCCTGGTGGATACTGTGCTTGTTCGGAATGTTGCACCTTTTCCAAGTTGAACCTCAACTAATCTCGACATATAACCATCAATTATCAATTAATAAAAGTCGGTCCTGGTGGTAACTATACTTGCCTCCTAAACCTAGGTCGCGGGTTCAAACCCGGGCAGGATCGATGGTTTTTTCGGATGTAAAAATCCTAAGTATGACTTCCTTCGGAAGGGAAGTAAAGCCGTGGGTCCCGTGTCGTACATTTACGGCACCTCAAGTCTGAAAGAAAAGGCCTGTGAGCAAAATTTGTCGGCCGTTTCACGCCCTGAATAAAATGGGACTCTGATGATACCTGAGATGGTAAAGAGCGTCCGTAAATAAATCAAATCAACAAACGTTTCTGCAACTAATTCGATATTTGTGAACTTAATATTAAAGGTGGGATCTTTCAATTGTTATCTGATAATGCTCCAACAAATATGTCTTCTTCTGTCTCTCCTTCCATCTAGTGTTTATTCTTTTACCACTATAAATTATACAAAGAGCAGCAATTAAAAGAACAAAACATGGAAACAAAAGGAGAAAGAACAAAGAATAACTTAAAATATAAAGTATTCCAAAACCTTGCAAAATAGAACATTTTATAGAGCAGATTCAGAATGTATGTACAAAACTACGTGATATATAACATGTCAGATGCAGAATGGCTGTTAACTAGCGATATTATTCGGTGTTTAAGATTTTCATTGTTATTGAGATTTTCCAGTAGTGAACTTAGAATTTCTATTCACAATTATTCTTAAGATTTAGCATTACATTGTGTATTTCATTCTTAACCGGATCCCACTACCAGCCCGGTTACTTTATCGCCAATAGTAAATAATTTGGCAATAATTATTACTAGGGTGTTGATGGCATACAAGTCAGAGTTGTTTAATTTATTAAATGGAAGTAATAAATGTTCTCGGTTTGTATCCCTTTATTTATGCAGGAAAGCCATAGGTGGCATTTACGTGTACTAATTCCCGGTTAGGTAAGGCAGATGGACTAGACCTTTGTTCCTAACTCTGAGAAGGTGCATGCCAGAAACTCTTAGAGTTACTTTGAGAGGTCTTTGTATTCATTTGCGTCACCATTAATTAATTTAATTAATCCGTTCAGTATTCATGTTCACAATCCAAAGATGTTGGGATAAAACCAAATGCAATCAAAATGATAATAATTAATAAAAATGTTTTTAAAAAGAATATATTTTAAATTAGTCTTGTTGGCGACAAGAAACTCCTGCATTTTCGGTTTAAATTAACGACAACGAATAATGTAATAAGGATAAAAGATTGAAATTCTGTACTATAGTGCGAATAATATATCAATTGTTTTTAAAAATATGTAAAATAAAAGTTATAAAATTTGTCTTCCTATATATTTTGTAATAATTTTCCTTTCCTTTGTGCATAAAAACGTGACATTAAAATATTAAATTATAAAATCCGGACACAACTTGCATGCATAAAATAAAGAATATAAAAATGCAATTACTTAATAATTTATTACCAGTGTATAACACGCATTGCATGCAGTTCTGTGAAATTTTCAAAATTTTGTTACTGTAGAATAAAGTTGGGTTCCCTCCCTTTTCTTTTCTTTCTTTCCCCCCTCTCTCAGTAGATCCGAACTACTGATTGGAAATTAGGAGCGTAACGCTGGGAACCGCCGTTAGAGGTTTTGCTTACAAACCAGGCGAACTTCCGCGAGACATGGAACAAAGAGGTTCGTTCTGTGTGGCAGATTCTGCAGGGACAGAGAAATGCACGAAGATGGCGTTGAGGGAACGGAGCATAACAATGGTGTGGCCGGAAGTAAAGGGGCCGATGACCTCGAATAAGCCGGCCGTCAGCAGGTGAATGTTTTGATGGGTCACTGTGGGTCAAGCGTCCTCATCGTCTTTGACCGTTACGCTACCTTGTTGCGTTCTTCCTGATGATATATTTACTGGTCATTTTTTTTAATGGTGTTTAACGCCCGTTTTTACTACTGAGACACTACAGGCGATGGACACTGATGATACATGAAATGAAACGATACATTGGGAAAGGATATTTTTAAGGAAGGAAACGTTCCAGGCGTAAGTTTAGGGTACTTCTCCGGCATTTGCCAGTTATGAGGACTGAGGAAAACCTGGAAAAAACATCAGTCAGGGAGGACAGTCCTGGCGGGATTCGAACCCCAGACCTCCTGCTCACGAGTCCATGCCTTAACGACCTCGGCCACTCGTGGCGGTTTACTGGTCAGGAATCGTTAACTACCTTCATAAGTTACTTATGAATTAAAATTTAAATTATGTAATATGCATACACGGTGTTCCTGAATTGCGGGGTAAGGGTTAAGTAAAAGCAACCGTTATGTGTTACAGACTTTTCTTATATATTTTATTCTTTCTTTCCAAATTTTCTCATTGTTTCACTGTAATTTTACAAATACTTCGCTCAAGTAAAATTCAGTAGTTCAGAATCACTAACAGATAAACGAACTATAGAGAACAAAATTAACGTGTATTAATAACTGTGCATCGATTAATTTTAGTTTTGTAATTTATTGGATATATTAGAAACATCAAAAGAAAGAAATGTACTTAACGTCCCTAAAACACCTGCAAGAAGCAACCAACAGGACACGCGAGTAAAGCGATTCAAAACGGCGCAAAGATGGCAAAGTTTAGGGTGGGCAGGTATGTGTAGGCAGGTGGAGGTTTGTATAGATTGGTAGGTAGATAGTTGGGTAAGTTGATAGACAGGTAAGTAAAAGGCAGGTAGGTATGCATGTAGGTGGATAGTTAGGTGATATGTAGAAGGTGGGCAAGTAAAAGTAAGTGCTTAGGTAGGAGATGGTATGTAGGTAAGTAGGTGGGTAGGTATGTACTTTCCAAAACCTCTCTAGAAACTTCTGCAAACTAATTACGACTCGAATTTTCTACTGGTGAACTACTCAAACTGCTTCTTTTAAGATGAAGTCTAATTTCTGGGTTTCGTCCGTCGTATTATTGTAAACCAGTAAAGTTGCCATGTTTTGACACAGTTAAATTTTATTTGCATCGAAATCATTTCGTTCAGAGCTTTCGATTACGTCATAACATTCACAAAATGATTTAAACTTTTTACTATTTAAAAATTCGGCAGAAATAAGAGTTATTGTTTTCTTAAAAAACATTCATTTAATTTTACAGACAAATGCTGCTTTTGAAGACGCGTTTAGTAATACATTTCACTATTGTATTGAATTGTATTATGCAACAGCGTTAGCTCAGTGAATGAGATAAAAATTGATGTTTTCTTTGCTGCTAGTTCCAATTTCCGTCTTCAATAAACAAACATTTTACCTGAGGTGCTTTCGGTTATACTGTTCTTATATCTCCGTTTTTTTTTTTTTGTTTGTTTGTTTTTTGATTTCGAGCGTGATGTTTGTAATACAAAGGAGATATTTTGTTAAACATAGAGCAATTTAAATTATGATGTCATTCGCACAAGTTAAAAATCCATTTACACTATTTCCAAGTGCATTCAGGTTATAACAACCTCCGATTTTTTCCCCACTAACTGATCACACGAAAACTATGAAACGTGTGTCACTTCTCTCTGCAGCCGTACACATTTTTCACAACGTCGACCCCAAGGTTCCAGGGCCGCTGCGAATACCTCTGTAGGAGTCTGTTTAAAATAGCGGATGAAATAGCGACACGGCTAGTGAATTTGCGACCACGAGAGTCTTTCATCGTTGGAAACAGCCAAAAGTCGCTAGGAGTAGGAAGCATTCACTTCAAGAAGAAACTGCTGCATCACTTTCGCCCGATGTGCTGGAGCGTTGTCTTGGTGAAAGAGCACATGTGCAGCCTTTTCCGACTGTTTTTCACGCAATGCTGGAAGGAGCTTCGTAGGATGCACCTGTCACCGTAGTACCCTTTGGAGTAATGATTACTACATCGCTGTCTCAGGACACTGTCATCATGATTTTTTCTGCACTGGCGCTTACCCGAAATATTTTTTGGTGGCGGTGAATCTGAGTACTTCCATTGAGCAGACTGGCGCTTCGTTTTAGGATTAAAAAACGGCCTCCATGTCTCATCCATTGTCACAGTCAATGAAAAGAGCGTCCCATTCATGCCGTCATCACGCGTCACCATTGCCTGGCAACACATCGTGCGCGCAGTCTTGTGGTCGTCCGTCAGCATTCGTGGCATCCACCTGGAGGACACTTTTCTCATTTTCAGGTCTTCATGCACGATTGTGTGTACAGATCCCACGGAAATGCCAACTCTGGAGTCGATGTGTTCCACTCTCATTCGGCGATCCTCCAAAGCAACTTTCTCTACTCGCTCGCTCATGTCGTCAGACTGGCTTGGCGAGGCCAATATTGCCTTGGTTTGCTGTCACACGACGATCTGCCTTCCTTGAACTATCGCACCCACGAACGCACATTGGACACATCACCACATATCTCACTCAACTGGCGATGCTGTCAAACTACGCTAATGAAGAAAACGAATGATTACTCGCTGTTCTTGTAATGAAAACGTCGCCATTTTGAAGTATCAAAAACAGTTCTCACTCTCGCCGCTGCCGCTAGTTCTGTGTACCTTACAGTGCTGCCATCTCTGTCACGCAATGAAACAAGTGCCCGCGTATTTTAAAACAAACCGCACGCTTCTGTTCGCAGTTCTGAGGGGGAAAACAAAATAAATCCGAGGTGTTATAACTTGAATGTACCTGGTAACATTCTTACAGTTAACCTTTTCATTTGTAATTCTTTAAAATATTGTATGAGATACGTGTTCTACACGTCACATTCTCCTGACGGCTTTCTTAGTGTGTCTATGATTTCAACAGCTGCTCTGACGTAATGCAACAGCGTTGATTTTGAACCTGTATATGCGGCATTAAGGACACAGATATAGTGTTTGTGTTAAACAGTCACTTATAACAAAAGATACATTCAAAATACAAAAACAATTACAAGTTATAACGAAGTTTGTTCTGCTGTTAGTAACATACAACGTGACCGCATGCTGAACTTGCTTTGTACTCTGCTGACTTATATATCGACAATATTTAATATTACCTTTGACATGTTTTAATATTTTCCAAATATTCAAACTATAGCAGGAGTGAACTCTAGGGAGATATGCGCATTCTCTTTAAAAAAATGTATGATCCGTGAATAAATATTTTCATCAGTAACGAAATCCTGTGACCCAATGAAAACTTTGTAACTAATACATCAGTACAATTAAAATACACGTAAATTAATTTATCAAATATATCTAATGGGATATGAAAATTACACGAAAAAAAAATTCATAATATTTCTAGACATTTCACAATATATTTGAAATCATAATTTATATTTTGTAGAATGCCTACATAAAAAAATCAGGTGTGTGATATACTAACTATAAAGCAAATTTTAAACAGGAGCATAGACAAAGAAAAACGGAACAGAGAATAGAAACAAGAACTTGAAAGAAAGGAAATAAAAAGAGAAAAAAATAAGAAAAGGAAAAGAGGGAAGTGTAAATAATACTAATAAAAACCATTTGGCTAGGCACAGAAAGAAAGAAAATTCAAAAGGAAGGAAGAAAGACGTTGAAATAAAATATGCCAAACGCTAAGAAAGAAACAAAGTAAAATAAAGAAAAAAAACAACAAAGAAAAAGAAGAAAACTAGAGGCACAGAAGGGAGCAACTGAAAAAAGGAGAAGAAAAAAATTAAACGAGGAAGTTTTGTAAGACAATTTACCTAAAGGAAGAATTGAGAATGAAACGAAAAGAAAAAGGAAAAAAAAAAAAGACGTAAAATATGTAAACGAACCAGAAAAATATTAACTAAAAATAATGAAAATAGAGTCGAAAAAAGTAAACAAGAAACAAAAATAAACAAAAATACTTTTAAAAATCAAAATGAGGAAGAGAAAAATAAACAAAGAGCAAAAAAAAAAAAAAAAAAAAAAAAAACAGCAGAAAGGTAGAATAATTGAAAAGCTGCCCAGGAAAAGGACACCATAAAGAAAGGGACATGCAAAAATAAAGAAGGAAAATAGAACGCAAGAAAGAAAAAAGGAAGCATAAAAGGAATAATGAAAAAGAAAAAGAGGATAAAAAGAAAAACCAATGAAATAAAACAAACAATGTCTGAATGGAACAAAAAGGAAAGAAAGGTATAACAAATGAAACGTAAAATATAAAGAGGGAAAAAATGGGGCAGCACAAAGAGAAACGGAAATTAAAAGGGAAGCAGGACTAAAGGCGGTTGGGTAGCAGAAAAGAGGGGAAAGGGAGAGAGAAAGAAAGGAGGTGAACTATTTGTTTTGTGTAAATCAGACGAACGGCAGATGTATCATTAACATAAATATTTATGTGCAAAACGCTTCGTCGCTCGCTCGCTCGCTCGCACGTGTTGAGTGCAACCCCCTGGGTCGATATGTGTGCTGAGCGGAACGGCCATCTCAACCCTTGTAATCAATGCTCGCCAACCCTCAAATGCCCGATATCATTAAATTTGCCGGGGCAGGGGGAGAATTAAAACGTTTTATCGACTTCCAATTCTCTCTAAAAAGGCCGAACTTGGATAATTACTTACAGAAAAACATTAAGTGCTGCTGTTTGCGTGATAAACAACAAAACGAAAGCTTTGACGAATTTTAGAATTAATACAATTGGTGAGACGTTTTGAATTATATCGGGGTAAACAAGGATGACTGAAGCAAACGTACTCGACCACGGGTGGCTGAGGTTGCCAACGCGGTAAGAAAAATAGAAAAGCAAAAAATAAAGAAAATGGGGAAAATTAAGCTATAAAAGCAAAGCTCGGAAAAATAATAAAAATTGAAAGAAGGAATGAAAAGGAGTAAAAATATAGAAGTTACAAAGACAGATGATTAGATAATCGAAAGAAAGAAAACTCGTCAATGAGGAAGAAAGGAATACACAGATGAAATAAAAAGAAAACAAAGAGGTGAAAAAGAAACAAAGAATCAAGAAAAGAAACAAGATAAAAGAAAACGAAATACAAACAAAAAGGAAGTTAAGTGAGGCGTAAAAAGAAAAAACGAAAGAAAGAGGAAGAAAACAACAAAATTAAAGAGCATTGTAAGATACTTTGCTAAAGGAAAAACAGAGAATGGAACGAGGGGTTCTTCCCTCCAGTACCGCCCTCCAGGTTTTTCTCAGCACTCTCAAAAGCAAGTGCTAAAACGCTTTCTCCCCTACTCCAAAATATTCATCACTGCGTGTCTCTTACATTAAAAAAGTGGTAGACCTGCAGCAGACATGCGGGAACCCCCCAGCAACTGGGCTGTATGTCATGCAAACGAATAAAAACTGTCTGCGTTATTTTCACTGAGATGCCGACTTAAGGTCCTTGATTGCCTGTTTACCTGGAACTGAGATTACAGACATCTAGCTCCTTATTTGTGACACTCACGAAGTGTATCAGAGTACTTGCAGGAAAACAGCGTTGTCACCTCTCTGTAATCTCTTTCAGTACAAGTGTAGTGCTAACAGAGATCGCCGGTGGGATCATTATTATGAAAAATAAGCGTCTGTCTCAGCTTGAAGCTCGTCGTTTGATGTGAATATTCTTTCACCCAGCCATTTCTTCAAGTTTGGGAACAAAAAGTAATCGCTGAGAGCGAAATCCGGCGAATATGGCGGATGTATAAACTCTTAGAAGCGAAGGTCGTGCAGTTTTGCAGCAACAATCCCAGACGTGTATAAAGGTGCATTATCGTGATGAAAGGCAACTGTTTCTTTCTCGCAAGGTGTGGACGTTTAGCCTGAATAGCATCCTTCATTTGGATTTTTTTTATTTGTTTTATTTAACATCTCAGGTCATTAGCGTCCCATTCTATTCAGGGCGTAAAACGGCCGAAATTTTTTGCTCAGAGGCCTCTTCTTTCAGGCTTAAGGTTCTTTTTCGTGCCGTAAATGTACGACACGGGACCCACGGCTTTACTTCCCTTCCGAAGGAAACCATACTTACGATTTTTACGCCCCGAAAAAATCCATCGACTCTGGCCGGATTTGAACCCGCGATCTTCAGTTAGAAGGCAAGTATGGTTACCACTACACCACCAAGACCGACATCCTTCAGTTGGTGAAGGGTAATACTCTTCGGTGATGGTTCTGCCCTTCTGCAGGTTTTCTACGAGCACCACACTATGAAAAGTCCAGAAAACCGTAACAATGCTTTTTCCTGCAGATGGAACCGTTTTTGCTTTCTTTGGTGCACTTTCACATGCTGCTACCCACTGCTCCTTCGTCTCTGGCGTGTATTGATGAATCCACGTTTCATCTGCTGTTATGAGAAACTCGCTGGACTTGCGTTTAAACTCTTGCAAAATGTCGTTGGAATGCGTTTTTGGTCCATTGTCAACAAACTCGGCACCCACCGAGTGGAAAGCTTTCTCACACCTAAAACTTCATGTAAATGTAGTGGACGTGACCTACCGAGGTCCTTATAATGTCAGCCAACGCGTACCTTCATTGAGTACGGCATTGTGAATTTTTGTCACAATCTCGTCGGTGTAGCAGTTTTGGGACACCCTAAGCCCTCATCATTTGAATGGATGTACGACAACGTGTATCTTCAGCAGTCCATTTTTAACCGTCGGAAACGAAGCACTTTATCACAGGTCATGTTTCAGTTTTATCCATTTTATAGAAAATGTTAACACTAATTTGTTTACACGATCGTCACAAACAAGTGAACAACTTACGCGTCTGAAACTTTGCAGGGCGACATTTAAAAGATGTAGTTAACAACTGTCATAGTAATCTGGCCGTCTTCTCGACATCTCTGAGTCAGGCCGAGAACTTTTAGAACGCCCCTCCTAACGTTGCAGAGAGGGGTGACTCAGAATATAAAGCTTGGAATTCGCATTCGGTAGGTCCTGGGTTCAGTTCCCTTGGGACCGGTAATTCTGTCTTGGCATTATTCCTAGCTTTCCCTGGTCACTTAGGGGAATACTGGGATTAATGTTTACATTGCATAACATCAGTAAGGTGACTTGCGCTGTAGCTACTGGTGGACCTCGGGACACATCGAGTGAGAACCAGGCAGTTCTCGCGGACCCACCGGCTTTTGGGACTTATCAGCTGTAGAGGAAACCCCGCCTCTGGAATTCCGGAAAGGGCCCTCTCGGGAGCATTATACAATAGCCCATTAGCGGTCTCCGTAGGGCAGAAGAAGAAGATGTAATATTCATCGTTTCTGTATGAAAAGGCATCTCGTGGCTGTGTGTTAATGTTTAGACTGAACAAAAGATAGACTCTCCTTTAATATGCATTCTGTTGTTAACATACAGAAGAAAAATCAGTTTAGTAAACGTCTTGCGTATTTTTGTGATTTTTTATATGTAAATAATATTTCAGTTCAAAAATAAAAGATTCAGCATGTAAATTGTTTTAATATACACAGGTGTAACAAAAATATATCTCAAAACTTTGGAGAAACATTCCTCACATATTTTGGAATAAAATATATATGAACATGTGTCTGGAATCGCTTTATTTCCTTGTTCTACACATAGCAATATATATAAAAGAACTGTGGGAAACAGGAAATCATATGAAATGTTGAAAATCTGCTCCGTTAGCAAGGATACACGCACCAACCCGACGTCGCATGAACTCCCTAATGCGCTGATGTATTCCTGGAGTATCTCGTATTGTCTGGCAGCCATGCAGAATACCAGCACGAAAACTCTCTACATCTTCGGCTAATCCATAGATTATTTGAGCATCTGCCAACTCCGCATTTGAATACCTTATTTTACTGTACTCGAAACGAGGTCCGTAAACATAAGAACTGACACTACATGCTCAGTGCTACGTCAAGCAATGAAGTGAGTAGCATACGAGGGGCATTCAATAAGTTTGCAACCAGGCTATTCATTGTTGGACAAAAAATCTTCAAATTTTTAACTAACGCAGCTGGCAACAATGGACCTTAAGATATAAAAATATGCATAAGTTCAACTTTAAACTTACATAGTCACTCGTACAGTCCGTTGAGTTCAGTGCTGTGTCAATAACAAGTAAAAATAATGAAAGTTCTAATGAAAACTTTAGATTCTACATTATCACACGCTATAAGCTAGGTGTGAGAACGAAAAAATCTACGAGGACTTGTTAGGTATTTATGGTGATCAATTGTGTTCATTTGATAACATTGCAAGATGGATTCGATCATTTGAAGAAGGGCGAGAGACTTTGAAAGAGAATCCTCACTCTGGCCGATTTCGGGAAGCTGTGAACGAGAGAACAATTCAAAGAGTGAGTAATGATGGAGGAAAATCGACATATCACTGTTGAAATTTTAAGTATGGAAGTGGGTATCAGTGTTGACAGTATACTCCATCAACTTTTAAAGCTGCAAAAATATGTGCAAAATGCGTTCCAAATTCCCTAACCAATGAAAAGAAGAAGAGGAGAAAGGAATGTGCAAGGAAACTGCAGAGCATGTTCTAAACGTTTGACAGATATATGCACTGGTGATGAAAGTTGGTTTTATTACTGTACCACCCAAATAAAGCTCAGAACTGCGTGTGGTAAATGTGAATGACTCAAGACCAGTTGTTCTTTTATAAGATTTTCGTTCTTAGAAGCGAATATTCACCGTTTCTTCAAATATGGAGGACCATTAGTGGTTGACTGTAAGCCAGAAGGGATGACAATGAATAGGGAACATTATTGCACTTATATTTTGGATCCTTTATTTGAAGAACTGAGACAGGAACTTCAAGGCTGTTGCTTTTTCACAAAAATGCGTCTCCTCACAGAACATTTGAGGAAATTGCAAGTCGCCAAAGTCCAGCTGCTTGACCATCTATCCCACAGCCCTGACTTTGCACCGTGCAACTTCTGGTTGTTTCTTCGAGTGAACTCTTGCATTGCTGGAAAACTTTTAAAGATGTACAAGACCTTGCTCAAACTATAAATTCAGCTCTGTAGACAATATTTCAGTCGGAGTATCGTAGTGCTTTTGACAAGTCTACAACTGTGTGTGGAGAGAGATGCAGAGTACTTTGAAGGATTGTGAGGGATAGGTTTTCGAATTTAGTCCTCAGGTTGGACTTTAAGGTGACACTTGCAAAACGTTTTGAATGCCTCTCGTTACAAGCGGACTACGTGGTAGAGAACGGTCCCAATAACGGTAAACATAGTAACTAAGAGTAGTTCCAACACCCATTTAACCAGAGGTAAAAGCGAACATTTACCTCACGTATTAAGGTACTGTTTTGTTGTGAGGTTATTGATGCAAGACAGTATGCTGGCATACCACACCAGGTAAGCGGAGTTGTAGACATAGGGCCCTAACAAGGAAATAAAGTGTTTCCAAACCCATGTTATGTAACATATTTGCACCCTCTATGTGCAAGGGGTGTTTCTACAAAGTTTTGACGTACCTTTTTGTTACATGCTGTATAGATATAAAAAGAATTATTTATGACTTCAGGTATCTAGTAATATAAAATAATTGAAGGAGCTTTGCTTTTAAATAAAATCATACCTACTAAGTGTGTATTCATATTACGTATTTTAAGTACCCTTTTCTACATTTTTTAGTGCCTGAGTATTGTTGTCACATCTTGATTATTATAATGTTTGAATTGGACAGAATAAAACTGCAACAATTCTGAGCACTTAATGAAGTAATTGTTTAAAAATGGTGTAAGAGACATGGTTCTTCAGCCAAATGCCAATGTTTTTAATAATAGATATGGTTAAAATTTGTGTTTATAGGGTACTAAAATATTAATATTTTATAGTGCAAATAAATTTCTATTTCATAGTTTCGAACTTTAAAAATGCATATTTCTGTATAAAGTGCTAATTCATTCAAATGTATCGTTTATGGAGAACTGAATATCGTCTAGCTGAAAGTGAGAACTAAGGCAAGACAAACATTTCATTGCTTTTTCTATTGAATTTGATGCGTTAAAATAAGTAAATACAGATATATCAATCCTACAGATTGACTCGGCGAAGATGACAGGCCTGCAGTACACATATTCACCAGTGCATAAACCGCCACGGGTGGCCGAGGTCGTTAAGGCACGGACTCGTGAGCGGGAGGTCTGAGGTTCAAATCCCGCCAGGACCGTCCTCCCTGACTGGGGTTTTTTCCAGGTTTTCCTCAGTCTTCATAACTGGCAAATGCCGGGGAGGTACCTAAACTTAGGCCTGGAACGCTTCCTTCCATAAAAAAAAATATCCTTTCCCAATTTATCATTTCATCTCATGTATCATCAATGTCCACCGCCTGTGGTGCCTCATTAGTAAAAACGGGCGTTAAACACTACTCAAAAAAAAAAAAAAAAACCAGTGCATAAGCTGCGAAGGTCATTTGAAAAGTTCTCGGCATGACAAATAGATTGCAACAGCAGTTCGGAGCAGTTTTGTTTTCAAAACACGCCATCTTCCTTGGAAAGGTTTATGCAATAAACATAATCATGTTAAAGAATCACAGTAGATACATAAATGGCAAGTATAGAACAAGTACTTGGTAAGCATGACAAACACTCTACAACCTCATTTTCCAAATTGAGTTCAATTGTTTAGAAGGTGGCCCACTTAGCGGACAACCAAAACCCGCCACTACATCATAAGGTGCACCACATCCGCCGATAAAAACAAAAATTGCTGCCGCTAGAGCAGTAATCCCTTGGCATCCCAGAAAATATACTTGGCCTCCTTTGACTGTGGTGTTTCCATTGTTTTGTTTCAGGTGTGTGTTAGTGTACTTATGTTTCATCACTGGTCGGGATCTCTCTGAAAACGGGCCAAACTTTGCTGAGAGATTTGCACTCTGATTCGCTTTTGATCCTGAGTCAGCAGTCGCGACACCAATCTTGCTGATAATTTTGTCAAGCACAATTCTTTCCTCAAAACGTGAAATACGAGCTCCTCTGAAATGCCCAGAGTTTCAGCAATTTCGGGCATTCTTTATTCGACAAAACTCGGCATATAACGATCAATTAACGAACGATTAGTCAAGATCATTAATCAGCAAAATTAGATCATTGAGGAGGGGGGTAACCTAAAGCGAAAATTTAAAATACGCTCTAACGGCACCAGTATCTATTTTCCGTAATAAAACTCGGTTTATACGATTTAAATAAATAGAAAAATATTTTGTAAAAATTAGGGAAATCGAACCATGGGAAGTAGGGGTATATCTGAAAACTGAAATTTAAAAGCGCTCTAGAGTTTAATTTTCTCTCAATTGTTTCAAAATAAAATGACAAATTAATTCAGCATATAAACTGTATTTATAACGATGTTTATGTTTTATATATAACAAAAGTATTGTCATGAATATTTCAAATGTGAAATATTAATCCAATGTGTGTGAGAATTATATTTGTAATTAAGAGCGCTCTGTAATAACCTCCAGAAGTTTTCATGACATGTTTTTACTACAATAAAATTTAAATTGAATTTAAAACCACTGATAGTGGATGAAACTTTCCATTGTTGATTGTGCTTATTTGTTTAGTACATTGTAATTGTTTTTAAACAGTAACATGTTTTTATTTTGTTGAAACATATGAACATCTTCCTCTTAAGTACTCAACACCCCTTTCTGTCATTTCTCTCTATTTTAGTGAATGTAAAGATGATATCAAGGGCTTAGTTTATAAACATGGTTACATTTATAAATATCCACACAGAATAGCTATGTCTATCAGTGGTCATATGCTTCATTTAATTAATAGTATGCCATTCATTTTTGTGCTTTAATCTCAACATCAACAACAATAACAGTAACACTCATAGATTGCAAGAATTCTAATTATTTTTCTCTTAATTTTTAAAATTAGAGTGATTTCATTATAGACATTTATTTTGAAGTTATTTTGAAGGAAAAAAAAAATAGACAAACCTAGTTAAGAAATGTATTTACCTTTCAGAAAAATAAACCTAAAGAAACTAATAACAGTTCAAATTGAGGGTTCATAAGGTAGGGGTGTTAAAATAATGAGGGGGTGAAACATAAATGGTAACCAACATTTGTTACTCTATAATTTAATTTACATTTGTTCTGTTTAAATTGCCAAGTTGAAAATGGGCAAAGTGTTTATATCTCTACATTTAATAAGACACAGTGTGTGTTTTAAAAAGAGGGCATCCCATCTTCGTAGCCCAGATAACGGAAATAGTATCTGTGCCAAGTACGCTGCATCCACAACAAAGGCATGTGACGTCACCCGGCTGTGCGTACGCACGTGTACACCCTCTCGCCAGGGCCGCCTCGCCGCGCGGGGCAAGGGGAAAGCTGGACACGTGATGGATTCCGACTCGACCTTGCTCCACGTGCTGCGTTCCGCGGGAGGGGGGAGTTTGATTTTCGTACTAATACGTGGTGCACGTGTCACTCCTTGTGGACCCTCCCCGGAAGTTAGCAGCTTGACGCCGGGCGTCATCCAAAGGCGCTGTAATCCCAGAGGAGTGAGGTAGATGGAATATTGCTTGCCGCTTCACAAAGTAAGCGACGAAATAGCTCCGTGTGTTTCCTTAGCTTAATATGCATGTCCCCTAGGTCTACAGCACTTCTTAACTGTTGTCTTATATGAGAGCGGAGGTATGCTAAATTTTGTTACGCGGCATAATTGTTGTAAACGTGAATCTCTCGTAACGGTTTTGTTCAACTTTTCAAACAGATGCAAGGCACAGTTCTTTGTTCGCGGCTATCTTAAGTGATGGGCAACACACATAAAGACGAGTATCGTGTAGTGATTTTTTGTTTTCTGAATGGTGTTTAACGCCCGTTTTTGCTGCTGAGGCACCACAGGGGATGGACATTGGTGATACATGAGATGAAATGATATACTGAGTAAGGATATTATTTTTAAGGAAGGAAACGTTCCAGGCCTAAATTTAGGGTACCTCCCCGGCATTCGCCATTTATGAGGACTGAGGAAAACCTGGAAAAAAACCTCAGTCAGGGAGGATGGTCAGGGAGGATGGAATGGGATTCGAATCTTAGATCTTGTAGCCGGAATTAAAGGCCGCCTTTGATTAAACTAATACGGTTATATCATTGCTAATAATTAACATAAATATGATGTCATGCATGTATATACTTTGTATTGTAATCCTTAGATAGCACCTGTCCTAAACATTACATTGTGTATTTATGTCAATGTAAAATGGTTCGGGTGTTAAGCTTGGGAACGTTAAAGTTTTGACCCGGGAAAAGGGTTAGGTCCTGAAAAGAGGTAATTTTCTTCTCAAAGGGTTTAAAGAAAACCATTTACCGAGACGCAGATAAAAGCAGAGAAACATATTCTTTCAATAACTAAGGGTAACGGCACTAATGACTATACGGGTAGAATTCTTTCGAGAAATGAACAAATGTCAATCTCAGATGACAGCTCCTCATGACAATAACAGTCAGACACCTCGACAGATGACTTTGCAAAACAAATAGATGCTTCTTATTTATGGCCGAGATGGGGTCTATCGCGATTTCATTGTGAGTAAATCTGAAAGGACAGAAAAGTGAAAGGAGATGTCAGATTATAAAAGTTTCCCAACATTTATGGCAAGAATGCCCGTTCTTGGAATTATTATAACGTGAGAGTATTTTCAGGAAATTGGTCCAACATAACCAATAGGAATCTTTCAAAATTGGACGAATCGGAGCGAGCCTGTAGATATTAAGGAAGGACCAATAAAGCAGAGAGAGAATCGAACAGAGCCCCATAAATTTCGCGGCTTTAATTTTCAGGTGGGAGGTTCCTAATAATACAATAAACTTTACATCTAATATAATGTAAGTGACACAGAACAGAAAGGACATAGAGAGCAGTGAGACAGGGAGGAAGACACACAGAACAGTAAGCTTTAGAGCAGTAAAAGGTTAACAGTCCTGGGTTCGAGGCTAGGAGCTAAAGGTTGGATAGCCGGAGAACGGAACCGTAAGAGTTAATTGAAATAAGCGGGCTTAAGAATAGGCAATCAGAATCAAAGTGCGCGAAGTCTGTAGGAAAAGAACAATAGTCAGTTACAGCAGTCGGAGATCGTACACCGATAAGCATTATATAGGAGACAACTGAAATCTTAGACCCATTTCCAAGCTTACACGAACAGTCCATTATTCTGATAATAAGTGTGAATAAATGGTGTCAACTAAGAACTCCAGTGTTTCCGTGTCGCCTGATAGATTTCCTTCCCTTCCCTCTGACTCAAACGAGTCACAAAATTCCAGAAGTTCACTGAGGTAAAGGTTCCTGATCCCGATACAAGGGGCATCTAACCCAGAAGTCAAAGAAACAATTAATCCACGCCTCCTCCTCTCGCGAGCAGACTCCTGCATCCACCCCGTACAGCCCTAATCTCCCGCTCACGAGTCCGCGTCTTAATGACCTCGGTCACCCTGGCGGTCGTGTAGTGATTAAAAAAATTATTTAAAATAGTAGGTTCCGGCCGAGATACAAACTGAGCTTAAAAAAGATCATGGGGACTCTGCACCGGCACTCAAGGCCATTTATTACTGGATAAATGAATTTAAACGTGGCCGTACGAGCACTGTAGATGCTGAGATGGTAGGCATCTCATATGAACGGATATATAAAATATCCTACATGAAGTTCTGTATATGAAGAAGTTTAATGCACAATGGGTACCGTGTTTGTTGACTCCAGACCAAAAAGGAAGATCAAAACCACGTTTGGTAAAGTTACAGCATAATCTGAATGACTTCAGGTGCGTTTTGTAACTGTAGACGAAACTTAGGCCACTACTACTCCCCGGAGACAAAACGGCAATCAAAACAGTGGGTTGGCGAAGGTGAAACTAGTGCTGTTATTACGCAAAGTTATTGGACCGAGATTGACGTGCAGAAAGCACATGTCGGCCGTTGCGATGGCAAAAGTGTACGAGCCGGGCTTCGAATTAGTTCTTCACCCTCCCTGTTCCCAAAATATGGCCGCATGTGACTTTTCTCTCTTTTCTAACCTCAAAAAATTAGCTGGGGGGGGGGAGGAATTTTCGTCAAAAGAAGAGGTTACCTGCATACCTTGCAAGTGTTTATTTTGCCTCTGTTAATAATAACTTCCTTCATTTTCTGCAAACTACAGCATCGCGTCTATGTATTCCAAACCTTTTCTTACGTCCTTCCTTTGTTGTTTCAGATTACACCATAGGGAGGAAGAAGGGCCAGCCTATATAAGCGAGGCTTGAGAATATATTTAATCCGGTAATATGTGTAATTTTGTAAGTATTTTTCTAATCTCCCCCCCCCCATTTTATAAGAGATACATTTTGATCGTCCGATCGACGTGCGTATGTTCGATAATAGGAGGGGTTTTATTTTATTTTCGGAATTCTATTAAGTAAAAGTCATAATTAATCAACCCTCCCTGTTCCATTTCGATGTAATGTTCACTACTCTCGATACAAATTACATCCTCCGAAACCAACCATGGAAGCAACCATATCGTGCTTCTTTTGAGATGCTTCCAACCTCCTCATTGTAGGATACAAAGTTTCTTCCGTACTCTCAAATTGAAAACCTCTCACAGTCGCAGTCTGCAGATCTGGGTTGTACGGTGGGTGACTTTAAATTTAAGTAATAATATCTTCGATTCAAACCAAGATTTTTTACTTTCACTATAGGTATGTTTTAACTAGATATTATTAATCGTGTCAAATGCATTGCATTATTCTTCCAGAACGTTAACAACCCAAAGGGAAGGAAATATTAATTGTAAATGACAGTTTTGCTGGAAGTGAAAAATGACTCGTACTTTCCTTAGTTAAGTTTTGTTTATTGGAGCGGAGTACTCTAGAATAGCATGGAATTGAGTTTCCCACAAGTGCTACGTGACAGAACTAAGGAGAGCTAGAAGAGTTTTCAAACTAATACAACATCTTTTTGTGTTTTAGCGTCTCTGAGCATTAAACGGCAAAGCCATTGTGCAGTGACGCCACTCCCTTCAACTTTCCTGTATTTTGAACATGAGGCCATGTGTTTCGAAAACAAAGCAGATGCTAAGCACCTTTGACAAGTGATGGCGATAAGGGCAGGCCCCCACTCCCGTGAGAAATCAATAATTCCAACACGTGTCACAGAAGATCGCAATGATGAAACGAACTGGGTTACGTCGGTCCCCTAAACATCGCTGCAAATTATTTAATCCAACGTTGTAGTGAAAACATTAGCAAAAACAGACTTTATGAAGATTGTGAAGAAAATATTAACTACGTTTGTTATATCGCGCCCTAACATGAAACGAAATAGTTCAAAAAATACTTGAAAAGTCACGCAGTCATCAAGGTACTAGGTCTTTCATTGTTTTATCGCCCGTTTCACGGCAGCTGGCGGGTCGGCAATCAAAGCGGTAATTCCGGGTGAAGCGAAATTAATATCCCCGTAACTGATTCAAGTTTTCTCAATCACAATGATAATAAACACAAGAATGTTACATTCAGACATTTCTATTAACACAAACGAATTCCCCATTTCACTGAAGTTTTGTAGTTCATTTTTAAATAAGTTTCTTCTCCCCTGACCCAAACAGTTCTTTTCATCCTGAACTTTTATTCTGCTGTAGATTTCCCAAGGTTTCGCTTCCTCTGGGAGGGGGGAAAATAAAACGAATAAGTTTCGTTGCCTTTTCATTGTACATTTCAATTTGACAATGGAGCGCTCATGTTTTACAAAACCCTACTGTCTGATCGTTTGTTGCTAAGGAAACATTTTCTGTACCGAAATAAGATTTTTAGTATGCCTGCAACTACACAAGTTTACAATTAAATTCCTCTTATATAACGACTTACCTTTGTAATTGGACTTTTCATAATTAAAATGCTAATCATCTTATACTGTCGTTAACGAGGTGTAGTTGTTTTATAAAAAAAAAATTAAAACTCTACTTTTCTCCGACTTCGATCTAAAGACAAATACCGCGAAATTCGCTCTAGAAAGAGATAAATTCCCAGTTATCTCTGTTTCGCTTCCAAAGAAAGTTTGCTTCCCCCCCCCCCCCCCATTCTTCTTTCTGCTAACAATGCCCAAACATTTCAACAACTTTACATCTTTATAAAAATTTGTTAGTTTTCCCTGTCTGTGATATCATTCTCTGTAAATGAAGTTTTATTATTAGCAATAAAACTCTCTCTGAGTGCATTTGCATTCATTGGATCTTTCTTTCCTCTAATTTCAGTTATTTGTTTGGTTTCTAGTAGGAAATTAAGAAATTTAAACATATTTTTTATTTAGAGCATTTATAAAAGATACGTGCACGCGAGCGCCTTTCAGTCAATGTACGGTCTCTATTCACCAATCAGAATGGAAATTAACAGATAGTTTCAAAGCATGGTGCTCAAAAACTGATAACTAATAATTTTTTCTTCTTCGTTCATTTTTGTTATTCCTGTAATCTCTAATTCGATTCGAGAAGGGATACATGATTTAAACAAAATAATAATAATAAAAAAATAAGAGCAAATTTTAAATTAATTGTTAAAATAAATAAATAAATTTACTATGAACTGTTAAATTGTCAAATGTTCATTGTTTTATTCAGCTACAGATATCTTCGATTGGATTATCTCCTAAAAGAAGTTGTCATCACAACACGAAATATCACATAATTGATATATAATAGTGTTCTAGATCTCCACGCGGTTCTGCTTGGCATAAAACATTACTGTATGTTTTCAGAAAGTTTAAACAGGTAGGCCAAATCACTTCAATGATTGTACTAAAAGTACAAACAAAACAAAATGACATCGTTCTCGCGTTGCAACTGTCTTACCGAATCCCCTCTTGCTTGTAATTTTTGTTAGGTAATTTAATTGATCTTTCAAACTCGCTTGTTGTCGTTACTTTCGGTATCGAAATAATTATCATTAAAACCTCAATTAAATTATCGAAAATTTATCAGCACTCTCGATATTACTGAAAATAATCAACTTCAATAACCGCCAAAGCCATTGTAATGAGCTAATAATTCCCAACTGTGTTTCGTGACCGCTTCTCTACAATTTCTAAAGGACATTTTTCGGTTGATATCCTTTTGAAAGGTGCTGAAGGATACCCCTAGAATAGGGCCAAGGAAACTGTATGGCAGAAAAATAAGTTTAGAGTATTACACCGAATATTTACAACATGATGAAAGCATTTAAAAACAAACTTTAAATCACCAAAACTCATATATTCAATCTTAAAAGATTTGGCCCATTTAACTGGTAAAATATTTTAATACATAGGCAAGAAAATTACAAATACAAAAATTCAATAAAACCTTGCATTAAAAAGTATATATATATACCTTAAGCTTAGATTTCGCAGTATGCTGTAAGTCAAGAATTAGATATCCTTTATGAAATTTTGCTTTAAAAACTTAAATAATTTTTGTGTTCTTATAAACTCAACTTGTTCATTGAGATAAAAAAAAATCTCCTTTTAAAGACACTCCCGGGTACTCCCTTGGTGAAATTTAAACTGGATCTCTGTCTTGGTCTGTCCGTAGATGTGACATGTGGCCTAGTTAACACCTGAACATTTTCAAGTGAGAGACTGGCAATTTTTAAAAAAAATATTTTTTCTCTTCTCTCAGCATTACTTTGTCAGTGGTGTTTCGTGATGTAAAAACTCCACACAAGGAGTTTAAAGTTGAGTATCTAATACACAATCACATCTGTTTCACACAACTGAGGTACGTGTACTTACACAGTTCCACTTTTTGTACATCATTTTATGTGAATACATTAATACACCTCATACATCGAAATGGCGTCATAAAAATCGAAGCTGCAAACAGTAGTATCAACCAAACACTTAAATATAGCTGCAGCTAAATGCAATAACAATTAAAGTAACACGTTAACAGTCAAATTTGTACCTACAGACTATAAAACAAGTAGCTAAACCGCTATACCAGTAAACGTAAAACTTAAACAAATTTTTGCTAAAAGAAGTCTGAAAAAATTATATGTAGCAAGCTGGCAACTCTCGCCGGCTCGCGCATCCTTCTGAGTTGCTATGGAAGCGGAATAGTCAATCACCAACACATATGTATACCCGCCCTAAATGCTGTCCAATGTCGTATCCTGTTTAGGTATCTCGGAACATAAGGCAATCGTATACAGTTCCCATGGCAAGTACTAAGTAACAGGTCGCAAGTGCAGCCAAATTCTTTTCGAAGGGATTGGGCTGTATCAGAGGATACAGGTGTAAGAATCAAAACACATAGCTAGTTTAATTTCAATTAAAAACAAAAACTCATTAAATTAACAATTATATTTTAACAGAATAAAAGACTGGCAATCCGGTCTGTACCTACTCCGTCTACCCATGCACCCTGCATATTTTTCTTAAACACTCACATGACAACTGCTTACTCAGGAATAACGAATTTCTTAAACTTAATCAACACCATGGTTTATTCCAATAAGCGTAGATGAAATGCAAATAAGGTTTTAGCACTTCCATTATATGGTGATTCACAAAGTCAGTTACCGAAACATTTAAATAATTGTAGAACAAATCACTGAAGCAGTTCTGACTTGCGTATTCAGAAATATACCCCCAGTAACATTTTTATAATGCATACATTGTTTCTGTAAATCTGTATTTTCCTTGAGACAAATCAAGTTTATATTTTTGTATATCGCTGTTTAGAAAATATTATAAGATTATTTACTTAATATTCAATTTAATAAGAATTCAGCCTATGGGAATATACAGTGAGATCAGTGATGCTTTCCCCCGCGCGCGGGGCTTTTCCTATAAGCGAGCCCCCACTCTTCTGCCGCACCTTGGAGGGGGTAGCTTACTTGTTGACCTTGCTGACTGTCGCAATCATAGCGCAGCTGTTCCCGGGTGTGTGTTGTGTTGTTTGTTTCTTAATTCAACAGTAAATAAATATATATATATATATATATATATAATGTATTATGCCTCGTGTGTTTGCAAGGGTACATGCACTATTCATATGTGTTAACTCCGTCAGCTGTGAAGTTCGAAGACTGTTTCAAGCAACATTCCCGGTTATAGACGCTCAAGAACGTAAAACAATCCGTAATCTGTTTAATATTTTTCAGGAAACTGGAAGTGTCCAGCCTTAAGAAACCAAAACAGCAGCGTAGGGTTCTCACCGAAAAAAGATTATGTGACATTGGTAATAGTTTAGGGAATTACCCTTGAAAATCTCTTCGTCGTCTTGCACAAATGGGAATTTCATATGGGTCTGTTCAAAAGGCTACCAAATTTAACAGCCTGCAGCCATCTCTGGGGTAAATTAAAACAATACCGTGTACAATACCTGCACACCATACAAAGGTAAAATTCGTCTGAAAGTCCGAATTTCTCCAAAATGTATTACAACGACTGATGAATAATTTCCTAAAAAGATGCAAAACATGTGTGAAGAATAAAGGCGGCAGTTTCAACACCTCATTTGATAATGTGGTAAGTAATGAGCCTCTTAAATTGATTTGTGTATGTTTGGTTTGATTTATTGTTTTACCTTTCCGCTTATCACCGAGACCCGGCTGGCTGGCTATCCGGCTAATGAGCTCACCCATAGGCAAAGCACTTCGGAGGAAAACAAAACTGATCGCAAGGTATTTTGATCACTAGCACGAATCTGCTTGGATATCTCAAAGTCAAAACACTTTAGATTGTCTATTAGGTGCATTTGCTGTTTGAGTTTTATTATATTCATAATAGTCCTTTTTTAACATTTTAAAGACTTAAGACTTATAAAACGTAAAACGTATGTCAGTAATACAAAGATCCATAAGCATTGTATTATTTAACTTGGATTATGTCTTTTTTCAGAAACAGGCTATACCGGCGGATGTGTTTTTCGAAATAATTTACAATTGTGAAACTGCATACTTTTCATAATCGCTAAAGCCGTAGTGATAGGAACGTCTATTGCGACATTTGGCAAATTATAGGGGTAAATAAATATTAATGTGCAGAAAATATTGGATATGTCACCTTTCCAAAGCCCAACATTTTGCTCCATAAGATGACATCTTTGCAGCCGTGCGGTGTGGAATGTGTAAACTATATTTACTGCATCAAACATTTTGGTTCTTCAGGAACTAACAGTAAATGTGTCATTAGTTAACCGAAATGGTTTCCTCTGTGTACCTAGATTGTGCACCTTTTGCGCAAGTCGGTAAGTAGTAAATCTTGGAGTTGTGACTGAAGGCGTGTCTTGGGAAAGCCGATGATGACACGTGGGTTTTGCTCGACGAGCGATTGCAACACAGATCGGGAGAACAGCGCGTGTGGAACGGATATTTCAAAACCAGGCTGGCATGTGGACATCAATAAGGTGGCGTTCTTTGCACGTAGTGTCCGAAGCGAAATTTGGAAATACAATACACAGCATCTCTGCAAATAACTTGAGTTTCAGCTGGGGTTTGTATCTACAAAGGTTTTACAAGAGTATTGCGGCGATAAAGAATACATTACACTTAGACAGAATTTACTACCCCATCAAAATGTTATCAGCAAGTCGGGAAGCTACGCATCTGTGTGGATATGGGAACACGTTTCCATGCATTTGGTGTCGGTATGGCCAGTCTTTATTTCCCCCTCCCCCCCCCCTTTTTTTTTTTGCCTATTTTGGCTTTTGTTGCCTATTTTAAGGTTTAAACATTTCTTACCGCTTTGGATTGTTTTTTTTTTCTTCTGCGATTATTTACGCATTTTAAAAATACATAAAGAATTTCAATACATCAAATCGAAAAAAGTTATAGCAATTCACCACAAAAATATTTATTGAGAAAGTTGTGATACATTTACTTTTTAAAACATTTACAAGCTTTCAGCCCATTCACTGAAGTTCTTGAAATAGCAGAAACTTCATTAGTGAAAGGAAAATAGACAGGATGAGGGAAGTACTGTAGTTTTGAATAATCTTGCCGAATGACCTTGTATTGATCTGTGCAAGAATATTTGTGTTGGGGGTAACTTCTGAACTGCACAAATGTAACAAACAATTACAAGCGAGAAAGATGAGAGCGGTACAGCTGTGTAATAAACCTCCCTACAATGTGTTCAGACGGAACTAAGAGAGATACTAACCTGATTCCCCTATAAACGCATAAACATAAAATGAACTCGACCACAAAATACTGCGCATATTTTTCTCATTTGCCAGCACTATTCAAAACTACTTTAGTTTGTCTTTATCAACATTTCCATAATGTACTGAAAGATGAACGTTTTGTTGTAACTGGCATTAGTCCTTACGAAATAACTTGTTTTAAAAATGTCCGATCACTTCAGTGGAAGTAGAACGTTGTTTTTCCATAATGAAAAAAGTTCTCTCTGACAAGCGGCTGACTGTGACAGTTGATACCTTGAAAAAACATCTTGTTGTTGTTGTTGTTTGTAACCAAGAAAAGTAAGCTTAAGTACTTTAAGTGATTAATAAATTATTAAGTATGTCAAATATCTATGTTCATTAAACAATAAACGATATTCCTCTCTTTTTTCACTTTTAATAAACGCCTATTTTAATTATATTACTGCCTATTTTCAATATTTTAAGTGGCTTTTTGCATGACTATTTTAACCAAAATAAATGCCTCAATTTCCGGACTCTGGTTATCAGAAAATCGAAAGATATTCATAAAAACCCGTTGAAAATAATAAATTAAACATTATAAAACTGTATTAATATACATCCTAATTTGAAATATGCTGTTTTCAATTTTATTTTCTGGTTCTAAATAAATATTATTGTATATATCACAGTTTTTTGTGACGGTTGTATGTCTCCTACACTTTCAATGCTAATGAAGTTTATTGGACAAATGTTTAGCATAAAAATTAATTGACAACTTTGACAAAAAGTGTACATCTTTCGTTTAGGAAGGCCACTGTCTCAAAATTGCAAATTGATGTGTTACAAGTTCATTAAAGTACAATCTTTAAACTGAGTATGTTGTTTCTGGAGTTACATCGGAATTTTCATTTCAACTTCATTATTGCAAGTGATCGTGTTTTTGTACTTCTGTTTCTTTTGCCGGTAAGTGTAAATGATAAAAGAAGAGCCGTTAACTTTTAGGACTCAAGAGTTACAATAAATGAGCAAAAGTTGTGTATTGTACCAAACAATGCAAATATTCACCATTCTCTTTGGAAAGTTCAGAAGATTTAGGCAGTTCATGATTTTAAATATATTATTTAGTGTAATAATTAACATAACTATTGATAAAACAAAGAGAACTAAAAAGCAAAACGGTTTATATAAATTAGCTTTTTTCGTTCATCTGTCATGGGTAACATTTATCTAGCGTCGATTTTGTTATGTCCATCGCTAACTTTGATCTACTTCTGGCATACGGGAAATGTAATGAGAGGCTTAATAAACTTTTATTATTTTTTTTAAGTCACGCGTAGAACTATTCTGGGAACGTTGCATTACTGGCCTTTTACTCTCATTCCGAGATTATCAAACAATATAAGAAGTAGGTTTCACCATCTCCAAGAGAGGTAACCAATAAAATAGACCAGACCAGAGGGCAAGAAATAGCCAAATCCACGGCCAGCCACCGGAGATAATTAGGAAAGTTAAGGCCTTTATATTAATTCGGTAAAACAGCGAGTCATTTCTTTGAAATTGGAGATATCAATTGTGAACACCTTAAAAAGCGGTCTGGCTGTATCAGGATAAGAATGAGAACATACATCACTTGATGTATTGCCAATGGATTTCTGTACAAGGGCCCTTGGAAGCAGAAGCCTGGAAACGAACCTCATTGTACTTGTAGCGGAAACAGCACAGCAGAGGTCAAGGCCGCTCATTAACTCTGTTGCTTGAATCTGTCAACACAAATAACTCTGTGTACTAGCCTGTTCCAAAAAGATTTTTTTTTTAACAAACCTTTACTCACTCTCACAATTTTAATGATCTCTCTAAATGTATTTGGATGCAAAGAACCTGTCCCAGGTTTCTGTGGAGTCTTCAAAGACATGCTGCAAACATTTTTGACAGGTACTTCCGCACCTGCTTCTGATGATGATGCAGGTATTGTTTCAATTTGGGGATAAGAAAAAAGTCAGAAGGTGCTGTACTGGACAATATGGAAGTTGAGATTTGTTTTTATGATATATTCAGCAATAAATGTCTTGCACATCTCTGTAGTACTGCCCAGGTACGGTAAACCATTACTTGGTTAACGAATGATAAGAGACCAACATTTCCCCAGTTTGTGTTGGTGATGATGAACATTTCTATACAGAGTCTTGCTCATCTTCAACTGTACGCAGCCTGCCATGTACAAACCGTCTCATGTACAACTTTTTAGTTACCAACGTGTGGGTGGCACTCAGTGAAATTTTCAGAAGTTCTGAAAGAGTTCTTACGACCCTCTCTCACAAGGATGTTGAGGTTTCCTTCCGTTAGGACACAAACTGGAGTTTTGTTGATTTTGTGTATTTACGGACTGTCTTAAACATGTTCAGAGGTCTCTTCTTTCAGGCTTGAGGTACTTTTACGCACCTTAAATATACGACGTGCGACCCACGACTTCACTTTCCTCTGAAGAAAGCTATATTTAAGATATTTACTCCCAAAAAATCCATCGACTCTGGCCGGAATTGAACCCACGATTTTGGGTTTACGAGACAAGTATGGATACTACTAGACCACCAGAACCGACACAGTTCCTCCTAACATTTTAAACTCCGTATGTAACTGAAGCTGAAGATTTGTTGAGACGAAAGCAGAATTCCAGAACTGTGTCACCTCCATCTTGTCTCAACTTTGACAGCTGGGAACCGGAAGTGACAACAATGGATCTATATCAAGTGTACATTACACAGTGGCGGCTCGTGGCTCCTGTAGAAGGGTGGGCCAGGGGCATTACTACAGGACCCCAAATTGTGTTGGGGACGGTCTCTTTTATCAAAACTTTTCTATACTCAACACCAACATTCTCTCATAACTGCAGCTACATTGTACGTGTGTGTTATAAACTTCTGGTTTATGTGAAAATCTTGTAGTTCAGTTGTTAAAGTACGTCTTAAGCATTCTGCAATCAGTTCAGAAACAGCAATGAATTTTATGAATCTTTCAACTCCCACTATATCGTAACATCACAACAAATTGTGACATGCATGTAATATCTGTCGTATCGTCAGCCTGTACAGAAAGGAAATTTGGCCTATTTCTTTTCTACTCTCATTTCTATAGGCAATATACATTTCTCACTTCACAAGCTCTCAGCCCAAGATGTTTTTTTCAAACCATAAAAAAGTATCTTCTTACTGAGTAAGCTGCTATAACTTTCGGTTGTTGAGGTCCAAATTGTTTCTCTTCCAACTTAACAGTTAAACTCAAACGCGAAAATGGAGTCTTCAATAAAGCGTCCACTTTATGCATTGTCAGAAAACAGGTACGCTATTTTGTAACTTGACTGTGAAAGTCAACTTTGCATTGACAAACCGCGAGGAAGCCATCCATTTAAAACAAAGTGCGAAAACAACCTGTAATGGGTGTGGTGTCAGTAACCCCTCTACATTTGGTTCTGAAGAGAGAATACCGAGCGCCGGCCATGGGCCAGCTTGCTGCTGGCCCAAGAGAACGCGGAAATAAGCAGCAGAAAGGCTAACCTATCTTAGAGGAAGACAAATATAAGTCCTTATAAATCTTTGCTAGCCCATGAAGGTATAAGTTTAAAGCGTAACATTTTCCGGGCTGGCCCATGAGCAGTCCTCGCTAACAGAGGACCCGCATGCTACTGCTACTACAGTGATACAATTTAGAACTAATCAGCTATATATCGTTGTTTTCATGCATGTTTTTGTTTTAAAAGCTGCATAAGGGAAGAGAAAATAGTAAATAATTATAGCATTGGAGTGGGGGGGGGGGGGGCCGCCCCTAGCATTGTGCAATATTGTAAAGTTAAATTTTAACGTTAGAAATTATGCCTATAAAAGATAACGGTCATTATTTATTGCACAGCCCTCGCATAGTTTCGTATAACAAAGGAAGAGGTGGAGCACATAAAAGTTAAGCCCTCTTGTACTGAATTGCGAGATAGTGCTACATTTTATAGTCACCAGTGGAAAAGAACCTTTGTCTTGTATTATAAACAACGTAAATTTCACAGCCCAAATTTTAAACTCCTTCACGGCCCCTCCACGTCCGCAATGAAATAGGTGTCATTTCCTATCTTATGATGTTAATTGCACTAGAGTGGCGATATGCTAAGGAGCGTTAATTTCACTGGCACATGTGAGTCACGGGTTGTCAGGAAGCAAGGCCAAGATGATTGAGACTTGTTTTTGCCGGGTGACGTGTGAAGAAGTTTCAACTGTTAACAACGGAAGAGAAAACTGACACGTGCGCCGAACTGGATAACGCTTTGTGGTTTACATTGGTACAGGTTGTTGATTTTCTAAAGGTCTGGTAATAACCTCACGTGTCTTAAAATGTGCTGGAACTGGCTCCGTTCATTTCAATGTGCAAGTCGCAGCATGTCTGTGATACTGTACGCAGCTGTTTGCAGGTTGAATTAAGTCCCTTGTTGCTTTCATATTACATATCTCGTGTTATCACCTACCTCTGCGTTGACGATTTACAGCTTTACATACACTCGCGAACTAACGACGTTCATGACGCAATAACCAAGATCTGGACTCTGTTCATTCATGGACGCGTACTCTGGGCCTTGGTCTTAATCACTTGAAATCGCAGGCCATGGTGGTGGGATACTAGCGATTGCTAAGTGCCATAGACATAGGCGATATTCCTCCCACTAATGTCAATCAAATTCTATTTCCCTTCACTGATTCTGCGAAAAACCTTGGAGTTATTATAGACAGTGATCTCTGTTGCTGAAATGTGCAGGAAGGTAAGTTCTCTAGTACAAACCTTTAAAAAATTAAACTGTCCTTACCCAGAACCTTAAAAAAGATCCTGGTGATGCCTCACTTCGACTACTGCGATTTGCTGCTCACAGACTTAAACTCAACGTAACAGCGTGTTCATTACGTTACATCTGCGATGTGCGTCTGTTCGATCATATCACACCTTCCCTCGTTATGTTGTCTTGGTGCCGGCTGAAAGACCAAAGGAACACTCATTGTCTCACACTACTTTTCCAAATTATGCATACATCTTCTATCTTCTCGTTTTCCAAATCTATCTTCCTCTCATAATCTTAACACACGTTCTGAAATCCGGCTCGTACTGCACCGAACATCACTTTACTCATCATCGCTGCCCGTCTCTGGAATGATTGCCACAGAATGTCAGAGACTGCCAAACTTTACGAGCATTTCATAAGAAATCCTTTAATGTTATCAGAAACAAGCGATTACCCTAGATTTAGATTCCTTGTGTTACAATACTGGTATTTATTTGTTTTACCTGCTGTAGAATTATTCATTCTACTATTCTATTACTATCATAAAGGTTCCTATCTGCTTCATAGTATTGACAGGGTTTAATTTTATGTTTTGCTTGTATCTTTATTTCCGCTTTCAGGATTTACATAGGTTGATATGTGTAAATTGTCATTGTAGTGCTTGTTGTATATTATTGTTCTTTTATTTTCTTGTTTTTCTCCCCTTCTTCTTAAGTTAATATTTTTCATTATCCATATTTTTGTATTAGCATACATTTATTTATACACATAATGTTTTACATTGGTTTATATGTCTACGAGTATTGTCAACTTCACTGGAAATATTGTGATTGTAATGTTGTCGCTATAACTTCATGTAATTATTATTGGATTGGAAGAAAAGACCTAATGGCCTTAGCTCTATCAGAATAAATAAATAAGGAAGGATAGATAGCTCGGGACGGTTTCTTTAAGCTCATCCAGGGTATAGAACTTATTGACGTATATTTTTCCCTTTAAAACATGAGAAAAGTCATTCAGTAAGCTACAAACTGATGTGGGTTGTACATACTTAATGAGGCACTTCAGAGAACGACGTTTACAATAGAGAAACGGCCGCATCTGAGTGAGGGCACAACCCTCAAGCGTTGTGCGATCTTTGTGGGCATTGAATCAAAGAATAAATACTTCCCATCTACGGCGAAATGTTTATACTTGGGTGCAGAAGTTCTATGAAGGTGGACAAACACCACAGAGGAGAATTTGCAACCAGTTGACGACTTAATCCGAGCAAACAGAAGACTTACTATAGAAGTTGCTATTGGTTGATACATGTCAGGTAGTCTGCTGCATGATTGGTTCCGCACACGTTGAACCTGCAACACAAAATGTCTGGCATTACAGCATCTCAACCGCTACCCCAATTGGATCAATGCAGTGGAAACATCCTGCGTCGTCTGGGAAAACGTTTAAAGTGACATCATCCGCCGGACAAGTGTTGCTCAGTGTTCCGCTGTCACAGAAGGCAAACTGCTCACCGCATACCAGCCTTAAGCACAAACCGGAAATGCAGACTGCTGCTGTAACATCCTCAGAAAACTTCATAAGGCTATTCCACGGAAGCGACCAGGACACCTCACTAAAGACATGTTGCTCTTGCATAATGACGCGCGTCCTTATACTGCTAACAATCATGTGAGATGTTGCGAAGTACTTGAACATCCAGTATATAGCCCTGACTTGCTACCAGCGACTTTCATTGTTCGGCCGTATTTCGGGTTAACAATGAAGCTGTAGAAAGGGAGGTCACCGCTTGGTTCCTACAGCAGCCCAAGAAGTTTATACTGCCGGGTTTCAGAGCCTTTGAAACGACAGGACTAGTGCCTTGGTGTACAGGGAGATTATGTTGAGAAGTAAAAGCATTTTTCATGTCACCTGTAACTTCTTAACGACTTACCCTTGTACTTTTGTTAGTTGATCGTTCAGCGATGTCCAGATACTCTGCAACATTCACAGTCGAGTCTAAGAAAAGTTGACTCGTTATTCATGTTCCTGATCGTGTTGAGAGTTCACAAAACCTTGGAGTTGAGCAGTCGTCGTTCATTTACCTGTAGGGGCAGTCGAGGTGCAAGTCAATGTCTCGGGGTTTTGATCGGGAGCGCTAGGTGGAGGCTGATGCCTTAAGAATCACTTGAAACGTCACCTCTCCCAGAAAGTTTGCCTCCGGTTTTACACGACAGAGTATTGTTGCGTTACTGAGTTGAATAAAATATTAGAGGACTATACAAAGTATTTTGCTTTCAGGCCACTGAAAGAGAAAATTGAAATTAAAAAACCAGTAGACCAATTCCAAGTAGAGTGGGCTTTTTTGTTTAAGTAAGCGTTTACAACGATTTTTTATTAAATTTTCGCTGTCTCTTTCTGTTGCGTATTGTCATTTAATGTTAATTAAGCTTGCGATCTATGAGGTATAAATCTTAAGTCTATTATTTTTTCTCGCGAACGAAAAATATAAAATATACGATTGAAAGTGTATGGAATGTACTTTCGAATGAACCTACCAGATGGTGTGTGTGAGCAGAGCTGGTGTCTCAGCACGCTCCGAAGTTCAGTTGTGAGCGACAATGGTGAGGAATGGAGGTTAAGAAGAGTGAACAACTTGCGTATTTGAAAATAGCACTCTCCGCGGCCGGAATGCCACACACACACAGAGTTACAGGAAGCGTGTCCTGCTTATGTAATAGTAGCGAGGCCCTCAGAATGTTGATTGCCGATCTGCCGCGCAATGGGCATCCTGTGTCGGCGGACAAGGATATACGGGTGCTTACGCAATACATCTGCTGGACACTGTGGAATTAGAAGAGAAAGGAGAAACAGCGGAAAAAACAGTGCACCGCATTTTACGGGTGGACTGAACATGCGGAAAATGTGTGCAAAGTGGTTGCCACATAGTTAAGTGAGGTACAGAAGTGGACTCGCTGCGAAACATGTCACATCAATCTGGCGAGATCTCAGGAAGATGTGGGTGCCATTTTGCAGCGCATCGTTGCAATTGATGAAACGTGGGCAAGAGCGTATGAACCAGAACTCAAGCGACAGTTCAGCGAATGGCGTCACCCTGGATTACCATGCAAATACAAGTTTCGGCAAACTCCTTCACCACAACATGACTTGTGAGTGACGGGACCACTGGTCTCCTTCGGTGTCACAATTGCGCCTTTCAGTACATACGAAAGGCAGAACTTTTGAAAGCGACAGCTCTCACAGCCGACAGTGGCAAGTGTCTTTTACAGCGGTGGGGATGGGAAGTTCTTCCTCACCCGCCATGTTCACCCGATCTCATCTACAAAGTGAAGCAGCCATTGCGTGGGGAACGTTTGCTAACAAAGCGGACATTTTGACATCATCTCAATGCGAGAAGCTCACGTGCAGCAAATGGTGTTCAGCGCCTTCCCCATTCGGCAGTAAGTGCCGTATACTTTCAATGACATATTTCATGTATAGTTCCATGACTTATGACTTGTCCTTCATAAGTTCCCTCTCGTTTGTGCCGCCACGAGCATGACACAGCCTCCGATTGGATTTCCAGGAGCTGCTGAACATCGTGCAACGTGTGAATTAATGGAATGTTCGTTTTCTTTACCAACTTTGCAAATAAAACGGTAAACTGAAATCTATAATTTTACCAGAAAATAGAAAGAGGCAAATCGACCAGCATTAGAAACTTTTACATGCTACATAATTTTTAAACTTTTGCGTATTTTAAGATTACTGATAGAAATCAGTTTTTAATATGTTTTTTGTATACATACGCTTTAAAAAGAACATTTTTGTAATTTTAACAGGAGAATTTATAGAGACTAAATAGTAATTTAATTTTACTTCACGTTTGTGTTCTTTTACTATGAGATTAGTGATTATTAATAGCACGTTTTTAGTGTTCAAAACTGAAAACTTATCAAAGATTTAGAGGTTCGGTGATTATCATATTTAATATGATAATTATTTGTTTACTTGTTTCCTTATTGTTACTTTTACATTGCTGTAAGATGCACGTAAAGTTTGAGACACTTAATTCCTCCCCACAGAAGTACACTTATGGCTAACTATTTTACATGCTTGCGATCTTTTCGAGAATGTTCCTTCATTTTGCTGCTATTTCATTGTGTCAGGAATCCAACAGACAAGAAGATCCTTCCCTATCCCTTCACTATACAAGGGGCAGTTTGCAATATTTACATTATTCTGGAGATGTGCCAGCATATGTAAAGAAGCAACTCCATTATGTTTGCCACACTGGCACTGGTATTTTTGGCAAAACTACTGCTGCCAACATTTTTTGCTTTGTGAGTGACACAACGCATGGGACATGCGTTTTTCTTCCTCTAGTTCAGTTTTGCTCCTTTCTCCTTTTGACGTAATCTCGTCTGCTTTTATATGAGAAAATTGTTCGCAAAGTTGACATCTGTGGGTATTGCGAGGTTAAACGATTGCTGTAGGAAACATACGGGGGTCAGTCAATAAGTAAATTACAAAAAGCAATTCGCTTTTTATTTCTCAACTTGTCCCATCGTTTCACAAGCATAAAATTCTTTAGGCTGCTGTCGGAACCAGCGGCGACTTCTCTTTCTGCAGCTTCATCGTTGGGAAAATGTTTACCCGAAAGATGACGTTTAAGGGGGGACTGAAAAAATGAAAACCGCTTGTAACAAGGTCGGGACTGCACGGAGGATGCTAGAGGAATTTCTCCGCATCTCATTTTTGTTGTTGGCAGTATGAGTTGTCATGTAAGAGCAATGCGCCTTTGCTGAGGAGTCCCGTTCGCTTCATTTGAATGTTACAGTGGAAGTCGGCAGTTACAGTTTGTCATGAGGCTGGAATGCGGTGAGACTTTATGATTCCATCATTTTGCCGGCAGATAATGTTCACTATAAACTTTGTTTTCGAGGTGACGAAGGATGTTTCCATTGCTTCGTCTCGGGCTGGTGACGGTGAACCCAAGACTCATGGCAACATATCGTGTTCTTCATCGTGGTAGCGATTAATATTCTTGTTTTATTTTAATTGAACGATTATCGCATTCTTTGAAATATCAATTACTTATTTCGAGACACTATTAGAATTAGCAAAGCAGTCCGAAGTAAATCAGAAAAGGTGCAGATTTCCTCGGTCGGGGAAACAGTGACCCGGTTGTGTTCGCCACGCGGAACCCTACAATACAAGCCAACATTGTTGCGTTGTTCTCTCCACGTGTAGCCGGTTGTGAAATGATAATTATCAGCGGCCTTCCCCTTCCTTCCTGGCACACCACGTGACAGTCATACTGACGTTTCGCGTGAGTGACGCAACACACCGGGGTCGCCAGCACAAACATAAACACGGCGCTCCGGAGAACATTTCTGACCATGTGAGGTAAGCTACTGTTACCTTAACCACTGTGCTATCAAAGTAAAGAATTTCTCTTTATAATTTAATTAACATATCGTTTATTATTATAAGTAAAACAATAAATACAAAATTAAATAAAAACATGAATTATTATACAATATTTGTAGACGTATTCCAAATAATAACAATAATAAACGAAGAACAAATGGATTCAAAAATAAATTCCACAATAGAAACGATTGTTGTAGTCAAGCAAATTTAAAGAAAAGATGCGAGAACCAGTTTTCTATCTCTAAATTATGTGAAAGCTACAGCAAGAAACTATGAACATACAACATCTAACCTGATCAAAGCATTAAACAATAAAACCAAAAGTAGTACATTTGAGTATGGAAAATAATAATAATAATAATAATAATAATAATAATAATAATAATAATAATAATAATAATAATAATAATAATAATAAAATGTATAGGAGTTAATATACCAATAACGCATCATCGCCAATAATTAAAATTACCACCCCGAATATTTCTGGAAAAAAGATGCTATTGATGTATTGTTTCACTGAAATTAAGTTTGGGTGTGAGCTGGATGTAGTCCCTATAAAGATCCAACAATTGTTAGAAAACATATTTTACCAAAACGAACAATGCCTATTGCCTTTTGACTTCAAGAAAATAACATTAGATGATATTCCAGGCCAAGTGGTATACAACTTTCAGTACTTTATCTGATCATTAGAGAAAAAGAAACACATTGCCAGGGAAAAACAACACAGTCTGTTTTCAAGGTAGGTAAGTTACAATTTATCCTGGAATGGGTGTAACATTGCCAACCCTAGCTGTGAAAGAGTTGTCTGCTTACCGCGAAATATTGTTTACTACAAGCTTCTACAGTGTAGGAAGAATGCCGTACTCTCTTCAGCTGTGCATGTTGAGATTTGTTTAGGATCAACTGCAATATACTGCTGATAATTTCCCAAAACTGTAGACGCGTCTGTGCATGTTTTTGCTTAGCAATCGGGGTAATATATTATTTTTTGTCTAATGATCTAATGATCATTTTCTAAAATACGTCTTACATATAAAGATATCTCGTAAACTACTTGGCCTAGAATGGTGCAAAAAATCCCATTAATATTCTAATCCCATTTAATTTATTTTCATAAAGTCAAAAGGCAGTAAACATTGTTCATTTTGGAAAAAAAAGTATTACTTTGTGCTAGAAATACATTTTATAATAAAGGATCTAAGGGAATAAAAATAAGTAATAAAATAAATATAGATATTGTACTATTCACAGATGATCAGATTATACCGTTGGGTAATAAATACGAAATGCACAAACCAGTCAAATTGAACGAAATTATTCAAGAATACAATATGGAGATATCCTGCAAAGGAACAAAACCTGTGGATTTGAAAGAAAAAGAATTGTGTATATAAATCATAGTTTATTATGAGACAATAGAGCAAGCTTCTAATTTTAAATATTTAGACTAAAAATATTAACTATAAATATGTAAGCACATATAGAGAACAATATAAAATATATAGAACAAATAAATTATATTTCAATGCGAATGTGAGAAAATAAATATAAAGTACACAGCGCAGTAGCAAAACCAGCGTTGAAATATACCTGAGAAACATTGGTAACGTAAAAAAAAGAAAAGAAAGAAAGAAAGAATGAAAGGAAGGAAGGAAGGAAAAAAGAAAGAAAGAAAGAAAGAAAGAAAGAAAGAAAGAAAATAAAGTTCATAACGCAGGAGCTGCATGAAACTTAGCGAATTCCTCACCGGTTGAATAACTTTTAACACACACGAATATAAAATCCAAATTAGGACTTGTTAATTAATTAAATGAAATTAGTTATGGCATTACTGTGTAGTATTAGGGGAACAATATTAGAATTCTTGTAATTTATAAGTATTACAAAGTTACTGAGTTCTTGATATCATCTTTACATTCACTAAAATAGAGAAAAATAACAGAAAATATCGAGTTATATTCTGTATTTAAGATGATGCTCATATGTTTTAATAAAACAAAAACATGTTACTATTTAAAAACAATTATAGTGTACTAAGCAAATATACACAATCAACAATAAGCAATCGAAAGTTCCGTCGATTTTCATTGGCTTTGAAATTTAATTTAAATGTTATTGTAATAAAAACATGAAACGCAGACGTTTTCTGAAGGTTATTGTAGAGCGCTACAAATATAATTCTCACACACATATTAGATTAATATTTCACATTTGCTATCTTTTTGTTAAATATAAAACATATGCATCGCTATAAGTACAGTTTATGTAATGATTTAATTTCTCATTTTATTTTAAAAAATGCAATGAATATTAAACACAAGCACACTATTTAAATTTCCGTTTTCAAGTTTACCTTTACTCCATATTGTCCAATTTCTCTAATTTTCAGAAACCATTTTTCTTATTTACTTAAATGGTCTATACCTAATTTTGTTGTGAAGAAACAAATATTGGTGCGGCTGCAGTACTTTTTAAATATTGGATAACCCCTCCCTCCTAATGGCACGATTTCCCTGATTTTAAGAAACAATTTTCTTATCCTATTTAAGTGACATATACAGAGTTTCGTTGCGGAAAAAAAACAAAAAAACAAATATTAGTGCCGCTTGAGCGCGCTAATTTTCAGAAACTGTTTTCCTTGTTTTATTTCAATGGCATATATCGAGTTTCTTTTAAAAAAATAAAATTATGGCTATTAGAACGATTTTTAAATTTGGGCTTAACCCCCCAAACATTTTCAGGTAACCCCCCCTCCCAATAATCAAAAACTGTTTTTCTTATTTGATTTAAATGGTTTTGTTGCAAAAAATTAATTATTGGTGGAGCGATTTTTAAAATTTGAGTTTCAGATAATCCTCCGATTTTCAGAAACTATTTTTCTCATTCTATTTAATTGGCATTTACGGAGATTTACTGCAGTAAAAAAAAAAACATATTAATGCCAATAGAGCGGTTTTAAAAGTATGGGGTACAGACACCCCCACACCGCCCGCCGCTAGTCCGATTTCACTGATTTTCAGAAACTGTTTATCTTTCTTGTTTTATTTAAATGGTATATACGGTGGTTCGTTGCGAAACAAATAATGCCACTAGAGCGATTTTTAATTTTGGGTTTCAGGTAACCCCCCTCCTAGTAGTTTGATTTCACTGATTTTCAAAAACTATTTTTCCTACGTTATTTCATTGGCATATACCGAGTTTCCTGGGGAAAAAAAAAAATTAAAATTGCAGCCGATTATTACAGCGATTATTAAATTTAGCTTTAGCCTCCAAAGGTTTTTCAGGTATACTCCCACTTCGAGTGGCCCGATTGCCATAATTTCGAAAACTACTTTTATAAAATTATTTTAAACAATTTTACTCATTTTCGTTGAGATAATGCCAAATTGCGGTCGTTAGAGCAATTTTTCATTTTTTTCTTTTCGTTTATGTAAGGGTGGTTAATTTTTCCGACATGCTCACAGGAAAAGTCCTGGTGACTGAGATTTTATGCAACTTTTTAATACTTTTGGGCGACTTTGGATTTTTTACTGTTATTTTTGTAAGACTTGAAGTAAAACGCAGCACTACAAACTACTCTGGGGCTATGACATCAAGCAGCAGTCGAACAGGCGACCCTGTGATGAAAGAAAGGAACAAACCTTTTCCTTTACATGAGGGCAAGGCACATGCAAAACAAAGAAACTTATCAGGTGCGGGAGGAGGGGACCGTTTGCTACAAGAATGGAATCTTATTTTCCCCAGTCACGTAGAAGTGACCTTGAACTGGAGTGGTTAGAGAGGGGGAGGTATCCCGTCGCGGCCCGTTTTTGAAAGTGGGCGGTAACGCAGCTCCTTGGCCACTATTTTTATAATCCACGTCGGCAGACACGTGCAGAAATGATGACGAAACTTGCAGCTGGACTACATCGTGAATGGCAACATCCGTGCCACTTCTGGTCTATTACAGGTACGTTAGGAACTGTGTGCGCACATACAAACTTCTAGTTTTTAAAGAAATGGGGTTTAAAGTGCTGTAGAGTTATTTAACTACAGCAATATGAATATTTAGTACACGTGATAAACCGTCACAGTAACAGGTAAATCGACAGAGGTGCAGTCTCGCTCTGTTTTCAGTTCGGAGCCTGGTGCGCAGTAAGGGAGAGAAAGTTAGACCTTCTGAAAACGGGCAAGAGCTCTTGACGTCAAGTGCAGTCAGGGGTTTGCAGTGCGCAATCCTCCTGCCTTTCTTTAAAATGTCGGCACGTCACAAAGAAGAATCCTAATGCATAGGACGCTATAATGACAGAGGTGCCTACCATTAGGTTGCGAATCACTAGAAAAAGCGAGGATGACGTCGTCATGCAAAACAAAATGTATGTTCTAACTACGTTAGAAAAACAAACGTAATTTTAAAATCAATTGTAGGCACAGAGAACGCAAACACAACCATAAAATTACTGGCAATTGTTTTTGAGGGTTGTCTTTCTCTGACAGCATTTAAAAGTAACGCAAAAGTGTATGTATAGAAACATTTCATTATATAAGTAGATATACATGTAATTAGTGTTCAAATTAAAGATTTTTCCTCACTATTTAAAATAATGTTTTAACTCTTTGTTGTATTTAATTGACTAACTTCGCTTAACTTCTTTGTATTTTTATTCAAGCTGATAAGTGTTAGCCTAAATATGCTGAATTATATTTGATAAAACTAAAACTTTTATAAATGTATTTAATTAAATTAATATATGTGAAATTAAGTTGGTGTGTATTTAATTAGTTTGACGTATTTAACTAGATTGGCATGTTTTAGTTATGTGTAATACATTTAATAAAGTTAATATGTTTAAAAATGTAGTTTACATTTTTGACATATTTAATTATGTCATGTGTATTTAAGTAGAAATTTAGTTGAGTGAATCGTGTTTAATTATGTTAATATGTGTTAAATGAAGTTTGACATATTTACCTAGGTTGAGGTGTATTTCACTACATTGAAACATTTAATTAGGTGAATTTTATTTAAGTAAGTTAACTAGCACGTGTAAATATGTGTAAAATTAATTCGACATGTATTTAAATAATGCTTTATATATTTTAGGTTGGCATCTGTTAAACTCTGTTAAGTATTTTGCTGTAAATAAACATTGTATTTTCATTATTCCTCACTGCCAATCGCAGTTAATTAATACATGCATAACATTATAAAAAGAAGCATTAGAACAGAGGACCCGCTAGTCAAATGTATTCTAAATATTATAAAGTATGTTTGATAAAAATGCATTCATTAGTTTAAGAACTCCACCCAGAAGAATTTAAATTACTAAACACACATGTTCCTGTGACGGTTTGTGATCTTGCATTTGATGTGGCACGGTCAAAATGTTTTCACATCGTATAATAAGGGAATTTTATCATTGAGCATGTCGGTACTTCGTATATAAAAATACAAGAAAGGCTGCAGCATTTTACTTTAATGTTTTCATTAATAAATCTTTTCCCCAAATTTTTATACTGTAGCCATTGATAAAGTTCTCATGTCAAATATCTGCATCAAGACTCAAAAAGTGGTTGTGAATTACTTACGTCGCCATGGATTATTCTATAAGACCCATATATAAACAAGGTAACTTTTGAAGAACTAAAACAGGAGTTAAACCTGTAATCGGATGTAGAACCAAGATGACCAACCAATATTGGTTATTAACAGTTTTACAGTGTCTTAATATACTGGATACTAAACGTAACTTATTTGTCGTTTTTACTTCTTAGTACAATTGATGATAATGACGATGATGATTTATTACTCAACACAGAAACACATTGTTACTTCATTTTTTATCATGATTGCAGTAATTTAAATAACTCTAATGAAAACACCTGTTTACATGGCAAATTACGGACGGGCTGTGCTATTTTCCAGTATAAGTAGTAGTAGTAGTAGTAGTAGTAGTAGTAGTAGTAGTAGTAGTAGTAGTAGTAGTAGTAGTAGTAGTAGTAGTAGTAGTAATAGTAGTAGTAAAGTAGTAGTAATAGTAGTAGTAGTATAGTAGTAGTAGTGGTGGTGGTGGTGGTGGTGGTGATAGTAGTAGTAGTAGTAGCAGTAGTAGTAGTAGTGGTGGTGGTGGTGGTGATAGTAAGTAGTAATAGTAGTAGTAGTAAAGTAGTAGTAATAGTAGTAGTAGTAGTAATAGTAGTAGTAGTAGTAGTAGTAATAGTAGTAGTAGTAGTAGTAGTAGTAGTAGTAGTAGTAGTAGTAGTAGTAGTAGTAGTAGTAGTGATAATGGTGGTAATAGTGTTGGACTCTTTTATTATAAACAGTTTTAAAATAGGTTCTAGTAATAACAACTGTGACACGTCAAATGACCATGTACATATTCATACACACCTACATACTTACAAACCTATATGCATACATACAAAAATACAAACACATTTATATACTTACATCTCACGTTTTCTATGAGTAATTTTATATCAAATATATAAACATGAATGGAACCCTTACTTTTGAGCCCCCTTTCCATTTACTCACATCTCCTCTCCAACTCCCCCCTCTTCATTATAACCTTTAACCTTCTTTGTCGGGTCTTCGCAAGAAATGTTGCCAAATCGTGTGTCTCGCATGCACCAACACTCCCCGTCAGATGTTCAAATTCTGTTGGAATTAAAAAATTGCGGTGGTAAAAGCTCGATTCTTAAAATCTCCGTTTCCCTGCACTCTGCCATAATGTGCCTCCGGGTATCGTTTTCTCCGCACAATGGGCAAATCCTTTCCCCGAAAGCATTAACTGCTGTGCTTCCTTTCCAAGCGCATAATCTGAGCCATGCGAGACCAGGCCGGGTGTGTTTGAGCCCGCAGATTAAGCGATACTTTACCTGAGCGTTTTGTCTATCTATATCTCGCAAACGTCTGTAAACTATTTCCCCTCTCCCCTTAACCAAATATACACCAATCAATTTTGTCTAAGCCTTTCCTTATTTTTGATGCCCATACCGTACCCCAACCTTCCCTTATTTGCTCCCTGCTCGAAGAAGAGCTTGATTCCCCCGCATTATTCTTAACCCGTATTTAATTGTTCTTATTTTTAAATTTCCACTTTCGTTAGAAATACCAAACTCTTTAAGAACCCCACAATTTGCTCCCTACTTGTAGCAACCGTTTTAGAGACTGTGTTTGTACCTGATTAAGTTCCTCTGTGTTTTCACACCCCTAAATTTCGGCTCTGTACGCCAAGCTGACCTCAGAACCACTCTGTACACCAACTCCATTGTTCTCAGTGGAGTTTCCGGTATTTTTAAAGCGTCTATATTTTAATTGTGCACTTGCGTTTTGTGTTGCCAATGCGTCTTGCCCAGTTCCCGTTCATAGCTAAGGTGACTCCCAGGTAAATGTTTTTCTTAACATTTTCCAGCGTCTGCTGCATACTCCCACCTCTCTTGAATGTCATTGTTTCGGTCATCTCCCCATGACTGGCAAAAAGTCTCTAAGCAGTCAGGTCCCCTTTGCAGACCGTTAATTGTTGTGGATATCAATATTAAATCATCAACATAAAGGAGAGCTGGTCCTGTATTCGGGGCATCAGATTCTGCAACGCACATTATCTCCGGTATGTCATCTACAAACAAATGAAAAGAAGGGGGGGGGTGATAGAAGACAGCCTTGCATCACACCTCTCCTTGTTATTTCACTTTCTGAAACTTTATCGCGATCATATTTTACACAGAACTGTACCTTACATACATTGATTCCAATGCCTTGATCATTTTACCCGAGACTCCTTTCGTCCATAGTTTACTCCATAATGCTTGCCTTTCCATGAAATCAAAAGCTTTTCGAAAATCTATGAAGGCACGAGGCAGTTTTCCTATCTTTTTCTGTGTTTGTTGTACTCCCAGTGTGTCTAATACAAAGATATTGTCCACTGTGCTGTGTCGTTCCCTAAACACCGCTTGGAATTTTGAAAGTGTGTGCTATTAATCACCCATTGTCTAATTCTCTCACATGAAATTTTACAATATTTTTTCCCCATTACTGAAAGAAGTGCCCCCCCCCCATAATTATCCGGTACTTTTGGGCTCCCTTTTTTAAATATTGGACACACAATTGCCGACTTCCATTCCTCTGGATATGCCCCTCTCCCATTGATAACGTCATTCATTATCTTCATCATCATATCTATAAATTTTAAACATCTTAAACCCTCCTTAAATAGTTCTGACGGTCCAGGTACTTTGTAGTTGTTTGAGCTTTTTATTGTTTTAATTACTTCCCCTATCATAATTTCACTTTTTTGTGCTCCTAATAGCTGCATCTCGTTTAGTGCGGTCCTCCTCCCCCGAATGTTTCTTGGAAGAGATTTCTTCACTGCTCTGGAGTTGTGCAGTTATGCAGTTATGAGTATAAACTCGCTTCCTTGTTCTTTTCAATAATCTCCAAACACCAGTTTGCTGCCCGCGGGACGCTGCCTCTGTACACTCTTGCACTATTTGCAGTTCATTGCTCCTTTTTACAAACCAGCAGCTCCTTGTATAGTTTCCGTGACACTGTGAACACCTGTCTCCTTTCGTCCTCTCCCACCTATCTAAATCTGCCTGCTCCATTACCTTCGTTGCATCTCTACATGCATTATCACATCAACTGTCAATACTACTGCAGTGTCTTTGACCTTTTACTATGGTTGTTGTTTATCCGTTTTAATATAAAGAAAGAAACTCCGCTCTCTCGCAAGAACAACATTTGCAGATTCTCCTCTTCGTCTGAGCCAAAAATGGAACAAAGCACTCGCAAAGACGCGCTATTGAAATTATTGGACTGGAGTTTCCCTAATACAAACCTGAAGTTTCTAATAAGAGCTTAATTAACCTTGTACTACTTACGTGCCTGGAATTGAGAACACCAAACCTACTTTGAAAGAATTCATCTTTGAGGGATTTTTTTAAATATTTTTAACGCCCGTTCTAAGTACTGAGATATCACAGGCGGTGGGCACTGGTAATGCATGAGATGAAATGATAAATGGGAAAGGATTTTTTTAAAAAGAAAGGAAGCGTTCCAAGCCCAAGTTCTTCAGGTACTTCCCCGGCATTGCAATATATGAGGACTTTATAAGGGCATCCCTCCCATTACCGTGGGATGTTGTGGTGTTCAATCTTTTCACAGAGATCTGCGCATCCCGTAAGTTTTTGCATTAGGACGGCACCTAGAAGCTATTCCGACGGTGGTTCGGCTGCAGACGTTTGCGACGCCCAGACGCGCTAAGTTGCCTTAGCTACCAGATTCTTACTGATGGAGAGACCTCATCTAGCTAGACCTACTCGTGTTATAGAGGTGAGTCACCCCAGGTGGCCACCACCCTCCCCAAAAACACAGCGATTCAGGCGAACCTGCCCCCAGGGTACACGCCGTAGGCACTCCCCTGGGACACGCTGCCGTCGTCAGTACTCAATTTCCCGTGAGTTTCGGGACCACTGCCACGCCGAGTCCAACCCAATCCGGACAACTCCCTTACGGGAGGAGCTCGTTCAAAGTCCGGCCCGACTCTTTCTAGTAACGTCAGAAGTACCACGGGCACTCAGGGTCCGCAGGGCTCGCACCAGGAGCATCTGAAGAGCAACGACCGAAGCCGAGGCCCCCCCACCCTTACGGGGATATGTGAGGACTGACGAAAAACCTGGGAAATACCTCAGTCAGGAAGGACATCGAACCCCAGACCTCCCGCTCACGAGTTCGCTCATTAACGATCTCGGCCACCCTTGGCGGTCTCTCTCCCTAACTTTAAAAGTATATTTCGCCGAAACCTATCTCCTCTGAATTTACCACGTCTGGCTCATATCCTTGCCATCGCCCTAAATGTAAAACCTGTTCGCTAATTAAGCCATGTCATTCATTTCGCAGTCCTAATTTATCCAGAGAATTTAACATTTCTTCATTTGCTACTTGTTCTTCCACGTCGTATGTATGTTATCTTGTAAACTTTGCAAAGCATTTTATATTGGTTTAACTTCTACTGTTGTTTCGCTACTTATAGACGTTCTGTTAAAACCAAGTCTCCCTTGCCGGTTGCCCAACATGCCCTGTCTCACTGTAAGGATTTTGATGATGCTTTTAATCTTACACTTATTGATGCGTTACCTATACAATGCTCTGAAAGTTTACTCAGAGATAGCAGCTATATTTTTACATAAAGCGCGTATACCACCTGGTTTAAATATATATGTTTCGAAAATACTTTTATAAGCTTTGCTGGCGGGTTTCTCACACCAAAACAAGAAAACATTTCATATAAACATATGTCCGGAAATCCTCAATTGTGTTATTAATGAAAATTTACTTTAACGCATTTCAAGGTACAATCTAACAACTTAAGTTTGTAACAGAAAATAAATTTCATTTTGTTAAGTAATCTGTCAATGCAAGTCTGCTGATGCACTTGGCACATCAGTATTGCGCATGACAAAATATTATTTGTAAAATTCAGCAATAGCACTGTTGAAGTTAGCCATTTATGTGATTTAGTGATAATACTATTAAAGTTGTGACAAAAATAGTCATTTTAACTCTGCCATAAACTTTCACAAAACTACGATTTTGCGGACATATGTTTGTATGACTTTTTTTTATTTCTTATTTTATTTTGGTGTGAGGAACCCGTGTGTGTTCAATCTATTTCCTCACATTACGTTACGTTCGAGATTAAATATTTATCTTTATCCTTTTCACTTGCCTTCTGCCTTTGAAGAGCACTAGTTGTTCTAAATATAGCGAAATTTGTGCGACTATGTAAGTGTTTTATCTATTTTTGCTTCTCCAGAACTTGTTATTTTAGTTACATTGTTACTTTATTATTTTTCTTCCTAGCCTCCAGCCATAGGTTACCGGATTACGTTGCCGCTGTTCAAAAATCACTATGTTTATTTAACAACTGTTTCTTCTCTGTTTACAATTTACAAAGATAATTTAGATAGTAAAAGAATTCTGTTGGATAAAATAAGAAAACGTGATTTTCGGAATGCGCTATGCCCTCAGATGACAGAATGGAAAACGAGGATCATTTCACGGCCATTGTTGTTCTCGAGGGGAGTGAGAAGTCTCGCGGAATGTTTCAACACCCTTGATCATCTTGATCAAGATCGAATTTCCCGACTGTAATCTTGCAAATAAGTTCCCCTTTCAACATCGGCTGTCCGCTCAACAGTAAAGAGGTGCGCAAAGCTCTAGGGAGTCGAGGTCTCCTGGAACGGCTTTAGGGGTAACAGAAAACGGACCAAGGCCACGGATAAACAAATAGAGTCACATATTCAAATCTTAACTGCTAATGTTCGTTATCTGAGCTTAGTGGGGAAAACGCGTCTCATGACTGAAGAATTTCACCTAATTACTTTAAAAAATTAGTAATGCAATTCCTAAAAGTCAGTTTGTCTGGATCCTACTCCACAAAAGTATGGTGTAATATGTTATAAGTGTATTAGTACAAGTCCTTGTAAATTTTTAGTAAAAAGTTACAAGTGACGTGATCATAGAGCAAGATGGAGGAAAGCTGTTTGCCGCATGTCGCCCTACCTTGAATTAGGTTATGTTCACTCCTTATTAACAATTCGTATTGTTTAATGTACAAAATGAATAGCTCTCAGAAATACATTTGTCAATAGTTAACTTTGATTTCATCCTCGAGAGATGGCACAAGACTCGAGCTTTCCGCTTGCGCTGTCGTTTATTTATATTTGATTGTTTCGCAATCCAATTTCATTATAAGGAAAAGAATAGGAAAATGGTGTCAAAATGGATTAGTTTAAAAGGAATGCAGATGTGAAATAAGTTATTTAATGGCCTCTAGCAAGAACCTTAAAAAAAGCACAAACTGAGATGTTCGGCTGAAATATCCGTAAGAGAATACTTGCACGTCATCAATATTTCTATTATCATCGCTTTCACTTCGCATATTTAGGTCAACTGATTCCCAAAAGTATTACAAAACTTGCATTAGTATTTACAGTTACTAATATTCCTACACTTGTACAAGTTACAAGTATATAACACTAATATTTTGTGGAACAGAACACTACACTTGTTAGGGTGGAGTTGTAAAGTACAAGTGTAGCAGAAACCTTTGTAATGTATTAGACCATACTTTTGTGAAACAGAGCTGTGGTCACACACCCGTCCTTATTCTGTTGGAATGACAGAAACCAACAATAGTATCTGAACAAGCACTTCAGAACCACATAGTAACTGGATGTTTTGAGCATGTCATCACAAGAAAAGTGTGTACGCTGAAATATATGTCGACTTAGTTCTTTGGACAATTTAGTACACTATGCATCTCTAGTGATCTGGAAGGCAGAGGGCCGTCACGGATGGCCAAGGTCGTTAAGGCGCGGACTCGTGAGCGGGAGGTCTGGGGTTCGAATCCCGCCAGGACTGTCCTCCCTGACTGAGATTTTTCCCAGGTTTTCCTCAGTCCTCATTAACGGCAAATGCCGGGGAGGTACTTTAAACTTAGGCCTGGAACGTTTCTTTCCTTTAAAAAAAAATCCTTTCCCAATTTATCATTTCATCTCATGTATCATCAGAGTCACCGGGCGTTAAACACCATTCAAAAAAAAAAAAAAAAAAAAAAAAAGGCAGACGATGTGATCAATAGCCATGTATGCCTTGTAGCGGTTTCCAATGGTTTCCGTCAACTCATGTCAACTTGCTTCACGAATTCTCTGATCTCCTCTTTCTTCACTTCTCTTCAAAGAAAAAAATGAGCGGATATTTCTTTATAGTTCCCAATCTTTTTTAGATTATTGCAAAAGTTTTGTCAAATACACTGGTGGATTCTCTTAAGTAAAATTGTTTTGAACTAAGAGAAAACAAACACAACGTATTATTTCTTGAAACTCGAATTGGAAGCTCTCTGAGATCTCGTAACCTCTGGGTGGGAATGCATTCTTGATACAAGTATCAGTTGTCTCTTATGTTACATTATCAAATGCTTTTATACATCTCTTAATTAAAAATGTTTATCTTAGAAACATTCTAACCTTTCTAGGCGCTGGTAATTAATGACGATTTCACGACAATCAGTCAAGTGAAAATCTTGTTTGCCAACTTTCGACCATCATAGCTCCCGTGGCCTTCTTCAGGATATTCTGTATCCGTACATAAAAGTACTAATTAACTATAAAATATTTGTTAGTATTAGTCAATACGAAGTTAAAATTATAAAACGTGTTATAAACGTTTCGCTTGAACGGCACTGTACTCCACTTTAGAATTAAAGAGGGGAAAAAAAAAGAAAAGAAAGAAAGAAGAAAAGAAAGACAGTCTTCGAAGCGTTAAATGTCTAAATGTTTCTCGACCGTGCGCTCGATTCTAACTGCCAAGTTTCTGCGCGTTCTCTATAGCAGACGTACGCTGATACTCGAGCGGTTAAAAGCAATGGTTTTGTTTATTTGTTTTATTTACGGACGTTCTTTAACATCTCAGGTCATCAGAGTCTCGTTCAATTCCGGGCGTTAAACGGCCGACAAATTTTGCTCGGAGGTCTCTTCTTTCAGGCTCGAGGTTCTTTTACACGCCGTACATCTACAGCATGGGACCCACGGCTTTATATTCCTTCCGAAAGAAGTCATACTTAGGATTTTTACGCCCGAAAAAATTCATCGACCCCAGCCGGGATTGAACCCGCGATCTTGGATTTAGGCGGCAAGCATGGTTAACACTGCACTACCAGGACCGACGTCTAGCAATGAAAACTAACGAAGTTCGATTGCTACCCACACGTGAATTGCTTTACGTTTTTTTTAGGAAAAAAAAAAAACAATGTTTAGTATATAAACAATGATATAACTTCAATTGTAAAGGTTTATTTTAATTTTAAGGCACTTATACTTAGTAAAGTTTGTTTTCAAAATAAGCATGAAATTAAATAAATGCTCTTAAATGAAAAACTTAGAGAAAATATATATAAAAAATTAACATAAGATTCACAAACTCTCCGTTTCTATCAATACACTTATTCTTCAGGGCATGAATAAAATATAAAACCTAACTAAATTAGGCTGGAGGATGCTTTCTCCCAAGCGTCCTGTGTTTTATGACAAGAGTTAAAGCCATGGGGCCTTCTCTTCCAACAGTCGAAAAGCCAGCAAAAATACAGAGTACAATATACAAAGTTATATAAAAGCCAAATTAATAAATAAGTAAATAATACATCTTTTTAATATGTTTAGAAAATTTATAAAGATAGTTTTAGAATATCACTTGTTCTTCAATAATTTTTTCGAGCACAGGGGGGGGGGGAGGACGAGGGGGAGAAGAAGAAAGGGAGGTGAATGAGGTTGAGTAGAAATGTGTTCGGTGACGAGGGATAGACAGTAAAGTCATGTTCCGGTTCGAGGTAGAGACAGGTATACGAAGCGAGAGCCGATATACTAAGGGGTGGAGATAAGGGTAATTTTTAACAGAAGCGTTCCTGTAGAGATAACCATGACAGCTGATTGTGTCAGGGTGTCACATGATCAAATTTACAAGTGTTGATGACGAAACGAACACAGGCATTATGAACGTCGATCTGCCCAGTTAGAGTACAAGACATCACAATAATCAAAGTGAGACACAACAAACACTTGAATGAGATTGAGAGGTAGATCTTTTGCTACGTGTTTTAATGTGTGTATCAAAGAGAAGTTTATTGTATGTGTATCATTCTAGATCGGAGTCTGTATAAAACCAAAGTTTTTTGCCCTCTGGTATAATTAATTACTTTGTTATTTATCATGGCACATCGTTTGAGTTTAGTATTTGGTCACACAAAGACTCTTTCATCCTGTGCCTTGCTGAAATGGGTAGAGAAGGGATGCATGAAGCAATTAAGTTTGCTAGGAAAAACATTATATTAATAGTTTAAAGTCGTAAACAATTAACTTCTTTCTGTTCAATAAAATATTAACAGATTTTGTTCTTCAAGATTAATGTTATATCGTCTCTGAACGAAATACTCATTAAATTGATGGTGGGAGATTTGTCCTGTAACCTTTCGAAAGAAACAGCCGACCATAATATTTCAGTAGCAGTAAATGTTCCAGTTTGAGGACCGCTGAAAAGGAAACGTCTTAAACCACGTCACATTTTTTAAAAAGCACTGAAAAGCTCAATAGAAATCGCAACCTTCTAGAATTTTAAAATTACGAAAATAATTTGATTGCAGTTTTATTATCAAAACCCGGCATCTTCCATAGAAACAGAATGAAACATGGATGGATAGTTGCTATAGCTGTTTGTTACAGTGCATACGGGAAAAAAGACAAATACCGAACATCGTGCGTTATTAAGTATCCAGTAAAAAGGACATGAATGTGACAGCATGACAAAACACTCTAGGGGACTCCACCTATCAATTTCAACCGTTTCCAAATTGTCCACGCGGCCGCTCGGAAGGTGACCCACGTAGCGGACGACAATATCCGTCATGACATCAGAAATTATCGATAAGGTGCATGACATGGTTCTGGAGGATCGCCGATTAAAAGTGTTCGAAATTACTGAAGCTTTGAACCCTTTAGAGTAGCCGTATTTCACATTTTGAGGGAAAAATTGTACTTGAAAAAATTATCACCAAATGGGGTGGGGCGACTGCTGACTCAGAATTAAAAGCGAATCAGCTTTCAAATCTCTCAGCAAAGTTGGCCCGTTTTCACAGAGATACCGTTGACTTTGTAACCAGTGATGAAACATGCTGCACTGCTACACACCTGAAACAAAACAACAGTCTAAACAACGGAAGCTTCACGATTCTCCCCCGCCAAGTACCGGGAAGATCATGGATTCAGTTTTCGGGGATGCCAAGGGTGTACTATCTTCCCACTGAATCGCATATGGTAACCTTTTGGCACATTCAAAATTGCATTTAAATAATACTCGCATTCACACATGAAAGTCAATGAATTGGCGTACGATTTGCTGCCGCATCCGACCGACTTGTTCTCCTGACTGGTTCTATTGGACTTTCATCTGCTCCCTAAACTGAGAAAATTCTTGGTGGAAATACATTTTCGTCCGATGAAGGCTTTGGAACACCGCTGGACAACGCTCGTTAGTGTTAAAGAAGAATAATTTCAAACAGTAACATCATCATTTTGTGCTTTATCCCGAGAACTTTTCAACTTATCCTCGTATAATGAACACTACTGGGTGAGTGACTGGATGTACACAACAGAAAGAATGTAGTAACTCGGGTTAATTAAAAGTAATTCTGATTTTCATGGCAAAAACTTATCGACGACTCTTTGATTTGGAATCTACAGGCTGAAATCTGTCTACAGAAAGCATTGTATATTTATCGTCTTTTTTTTTAACTACAATTAATACTTGGAGCTGGGCTACCCATTTTTTTATTTTAAATTTCCTTTTTAATAATGGAGAAGATAAGAAATTAGAATGCAAACTTTGTGTAGAGTTAATTTTCTTTATAAAAAAGAAATCAAGTAACTACGTTACGAAACTTCCCTACCTGTCATTCAGTAACAGCTGACTACTAACAAAGCTGCTGGAGAGAGTGTCGCTACTGCGAATGTAATAAGGTTTCCTATTTAATATACGTCATTATATAATAGTGTTTTAAAATATTTCATTCAACTTTGTAACGCAAAAGCAACCAATCTGTAAGCCTTTACCTGAGAATGCAAACGTCACACGTGGAAAGTGTGACGTTTCTGGTGGTGCATGCACATAACAGTTCCTATGGGCGAGAGGATCTTCTTGTCGCTTTTTCTCGCATCCCTTGGTCAAAACAATCTACAAATTTACCGAAACTTTGCAGATGTCTCCTACAGACATTGCTGTTCTTTCTTCTTTTACGAATAAACACACATTTAAAAATAGTTGTCGGAAATTAAACTTTGAAATTGTTGGGAGCAGCCGCCTCTGCTATCATGTCTAACAAATAAATGTAAATAGTTTCCTAGTTCTGCTATGGGCTGTAGAAAAGTTACAGCATAGTGGGCACCCCACATACTGAACGACAAAGAAACGGTTCATTTTGTCATGGTAACTCATAATGTCTTGGAACGGGAACCAGATTTTTTGATACCCTCAGTAAAATACAAGCGTCTGTCTCATCTTCAACCTCATCAATTGATAGAAGCTTCGTGTACCCAGCCATTTCTTCAGGTTTGGGAACAAAAAGTAGTCGCTTGGAGCCAAATCCGGTGAATATGGCAGATGTGGAAGCACTAGGAAGTGAAGGTCATGGATGCAGTTTTGCAGCAACAATCCCAGCTTGTGTGAAGGTACATTATCGTGGTGAAAGAGAACTTTCTTTTTCGCAAGGTGTGAACGTTTATCCTAAGTAGCATCCTTCAGTAGATCCAGTAGCGAAACGTAATACTCCCCGGTGATGGTTTTGCCCTTCCGTCACAAACTCTTCTGTCGTAGCAGTTTAGGGACGTCCTGAGCGCTCATCATCTTGACTACGCTCATATTCAGCAACCCCACTGTCAAACATGAAGGACAAATTCTTTAATGTGGAATCTTAACTTTTGTATTTTGTATATCTGTTCAAAACGAAGCACTTTATCTCAGTTCGTATTTCAATTTTATCCATTTTTTAGAAAATGTTAACACTAGTTTGTTTACACGATCGTTTCAAATTTTACAGCGCAAGCATGATACTCAGTAAATATCACAGTAATCTGGCCATCTTCACGCCATCTCTGAGTCAGGCCGAGAACTTAGAACATCCTTCCTATGCTTCTAGAACTTTGGTAGAATCTCCAGCTTGAGTGAAAGCAAGACCAGCGAAAATAACGCATAATATTTTTAGCAAGTGCACGCTGGAAAGTGGTTAATAAAACGAACGCCATTCATTCGTACATTGCTCAAGAGTCGCTTTTGGCAAGGGTAGCAACAAGAATGGTTTCCATCTTATTTTGTCATTATTTGGGGGCCACGTGCGTGAACTTCACCGAAAGTGTCACTACACGTGTGTGACCGGGAGAGTAGCCGGCCGCGGGAGAACGGCCGGTAATGCAGCTCTCTGCAACCAGCCACGTAATTAATGCAACGGTTGCCCCCACCGCGACGTTTATCTCGCACTAGGAGGCTGTGCCGCGTGTGGCAACAACAGAAGGGAAGGTGTACGTCATCCTGGAGCTTTGCTGCTCATTGACGACACTTGGAGAGAACGTTTTGTTTCGGTTAACGCGACGGTAATAATAATGTTCTGTATCGTCTATCTGGTAGAATGAGGAAAGCTATTATTACTTTGTTAACAATCCAACTCGACATATGTAACAAAAGTATATACAGGTCTTTATTACATGTTACATCACCCTTATCTTTGAACATTTTGATTTATTTACTCCACATTCTTCCTTAATATTTAATTTTTAGTGTTGGTCCTTTATTAAAAAATAGACACTATATACTCGCTATAGATACTATACTAGATATACACTATATAGATAAAAATATAGTTAGACAGTGAACAAATTTCATTATTTTGAAATATTTAGTTTGTAATGAATGCTGTTAAAACACTCATATTTAAGTGCATACATAACAATGAGAGAGTTGCAACCCCTAAAAAACAAAAGCTTGTGTGCAAATTCAGTTCTCTGTAAATTGACATTTTCTACACGAAGTAATAATGTAGATAAAGAGGAACCCTAAAAACAATTATATTACGCGTGCAGAACGTAAGCCATGTATCTTGTGATAAAATATAAATTTAAAAATTTGGATTAAAAGTTAAGCATACAAATCAGATTAGCAAAATGTTTATTTTTAATTTGCACATATTTAATATACGGTTTAATGAGGCAACTACAAGAATATAAATAACTAACTTGAAGCGTGAATGTGTGGAGAGTCGCACAAACATGTGTGGGAAATTATCTTGAAACATTATTACAGAAAAATAATTAAATAAAATGATTTAATTATTTTAATCTACTTGAGTTAAGCTCATCCAAAAGTGGATGAGTTTTAATTAACGCATTGTGTATTCTAGGCCCAAAAAATCTGCTATGCAAAGGTCCTGCAGTTTGTTTATTATTATTATTATTATTATTATTATTATTATTATTATTATTATTATTATTATTATTATTATTATTATTATTATTATTATTATATATCGGTACAAAAATTGTTGTGTGGGGTAATCATAGTGTTCAGCTTTGAAATTGTCCCGGTGTTTACGAAACTAGGCAAGCACAGAAAGTTTACATGTTTGCTCAATTGTTAGATAGTTGGATAATCAATAGGTTTACGTAAACAAATCATAATAATACCCTTCTGTTAATGCAGAAAGCGTTGATTTAACGGCTCCTCTCCTACCTGATATTCCATGCTAATTCATAGAGAGAAACATAGCTAAATAAAGTACATAGTTAGGTAATAAAAAGTGTAGAATTTGTGTATTGTGTTTCACGTGTAAGATATATTCATATCTCATCTTAAATGTTTGTCAATAATAATATTTAAGTACTTCACATTAGTTGAAGCAATCAAAGAAGGGCAAGTGCGGTTGTGTATAATAACTTTATCATTTCTTATCATTAATGAAACAATATATTGATAAATATAAGTTTAAACTTTTGGAAATGCAGCTGTCTATTCGTGCATTGTTTTCATTAGTACTGTGCCGACCCACCACGTGCTTCGCATCGTTTGGACATTGAGAACATCAAACTCTTAATGTACTTTTGAATCAGTTCAGTAAACCTCACACACTATTGTCTCTAGGAGTTCTCTTTTATTGCTTGATTGTATCTTGCCATAGTATTTCCCATAACCTTCTAGCAGTTCTCAATCGGATTCAGGTCTGGGCTATTTCCAGGCCAGTGTTACACCTTCACTTTGTTTTTCTAACGAATGCTTTTACCTGAAATATTTCAATTGCTGATAATTGCATCAACACTATCTATATCCCTATTTAATACAAATATTAATCAAAATGTGATAGGGGGCACGGTCATCTTGAAAAATGCAGCTTTGAAGGATCATCAGAATAGTTTCGTACTGTGGGCATCAATTTGTTTTTAAGGATGCCAAAATAGACATCTACATTAACAGTGCCACTTGCGAAATCCATTGCTGGAAATGCATCCCCTGACCTTGTGAGTGCTGCACTGTTTAGTTCGAAGAAATGTTGCTTTCTTCGTCACCTGTGTCATGCACGTACATTTTTGAATCTATGCACGTTAAATTTAGATTCATTTTAAAAAACTACCCTGTTCCACATCTTTACTGTCCATGTCGCATGCTCTTTTGCCCACTGTAGTCGCTTCTGTCTCAAACGTTTCTTTCTGTGTCGACGGTCAGGAAGTTCTGCTTCTACTTCTGATAGTTCTGCTGGTCACTGAGACGTCACACATGTCTTTCCATTGTCGCTTCAGTTCTGAGGATGACAGTCAACAATCACCGAGACAATTTCTTTTTAGTATCGTGTCCAGTTTTGCAGTAGACGCTCTTTTCCTGCCTCTTCCTTTCACCGGTCAACATTTCCCTTCACCCTGCATTTCTTTAGCACCCTTAAAACGGTAGACTGATGAAAACTGTTCTAGAGTTTGTCTCTAGACCAGCATAAGAATAAACAAGAACAGCACTTTTCTTCCTCGGCGTTCATTCCACTCCTTTGTCCATCTTGTTACCACAATATCTCAAATAAGTCTACATTGTATTTCTGCAGTGCAAACTGAGAAAATGACAACAAATAGTGTTGTATTGTTAGTAAAAATGCACTTGGAAGTTCAACAATGGGGCCCAGAATACACAAGCAACAACTGAGTAACAATGGATACCTAAGCTTTAAATGAATCATTGTCAAACCATAATTACGATTGCGAAAGTGGTTGATGCAATCAATTTTTCTACCACTGTAAATAATAATTAGTAACCGTTGTCTTCATTTCTGCTGTTGTTTGTGTTTTATGATATTCTTTCATTTTTTTATATCTAACTTCATCTCTTTGTCTTTTTTTAACTCATCGTGCTTTATCCCTTAGTTCTTCCCTTTAAAAAGACACAGATATCCCAAAATGCCTTACAATTCAAAGTTAGGGTAACAAAACAAACATTGTAAAAAGTAATAAAGTGACATCGATCTAAAAGTAAGACTGGCACATTGGTGCGGGCTCAAAGCACTTATTGTTTTCAAATTTTACTTTCCGAGACCACAAGAATTATCAATGGATTGTTAGGGACAGCAGGTGTTTTGGTACTTCAGCCGTGCTCAGAGGCTGTCAGTTTGTGCTTACGCACCCACGGAGTCACCTCCGGGAGGAAAGAATGAGGTAAAATTTGGGTTTATTTATAGACGCTCTTTAACATCTCAGGTCATCGGCGTCCATTTCAATTGAGGGCGTAAAATGGCCGATAAATTTTGCTCGGAAGCCTCTTCTTTCCCTTTTGAGATTCTTTTACGTGCCGCAAATCTACGACACGGGACCAAGTAAGGCATACTTGCGCACTAAAAATGAACAGACCCTGGCTGCGTTTTAACCCGCGACCTTGAGTCTACGAGGCAAGGAAATGAGGTGAGGGAGACACCTGATGGCCAGAACCCAAGACTGTAGGCAGGGTTCCTAGCATTATTGCCACATCTTCGACGGGATCCGAGTCCTCAGAAGGGCCACTTGCACACCAGACGTCGGGGCAGAAACCTTTCCAACGCGCAAGCCACCGCCACAGTGCACATTGAACTGCAACAGGATGAAATGAGGTGAAAGGGAAATCCATCCAGCATTCGTTTAAGCGAACAAGGGATTTAAACCGGGGACCACTGATCCCACTCGGTAAAAAAACATCTTCCAGAGCTATAACCCGATTTTTACATGCACGTGTTTCGGCAGAAGTGCAAAGTCAGTTTGGAATTCAGAAACCAATGGCGAAATTCTCACTCACTCTCCAGTTTAGAAAGTGGAAATAGTAAGAATACTGTTAAATGTTCATGAGACAAGGGGAAAGCAAAAGTACAGGCATTATAATGAGTAGACAGGTGTAAAACGTTATTCATTTGTTTTTACTACTGAGGCACCACAGGCGGTGGACACTGATTATACATGATGTATAAATTTATCATATCATAAGCCATATTGATGATACATGAAATAAAATGATAAATTGGGAAAGGATATTTTTTAAGGAAGGAAACGTTCCAGACCTACGTTTAGGGTACCCGCCCGGCATTTGCCATTCATAAGGACTGAGGAAAACCTGAAAAAAAACTCAGTCAAGGAGGACGGTCCAAGCGGGATTCGAACCACGGATATCCCGCGCCTTAACGACCTTGGCCACCCCTGGCGGTCATGCTATTCTCAATCATTGGTGTCGAGTCATATAGTTGTGAGCCACAAGTGGCTTGCTCTGAACTGTAAGTGACAATATTCGACACACGTTACTTTTGTCAATTGTGTTCATTTCTTTCGAAAGTGACAATTGCAGAAGTCTTGTGTTTATGAAGCAGTGAGTCCAGACTGGCAGGCATGTCCATCCTAGAGTTTTAGTAATTTCTTACTTATCCTTGTTCAACTGTAGTAAAGATGAACGGCGAGCTGGGCAAGACATGTTTCTGAAACTAGGCCATCGTGAGTGAAGGCGGCCAAAAGCTGCGTGACAACTTCCTCAAAAGCTATGTCTGCTATGGTCAACCGAGGACAAATACTAAAGCCAAGTTTTATTTATTCACCTTCCACCCGACATGACTTTTATGCGTGGAAATAACTCATATCGACTTTCCTTCAAGCCCCACAGAGTCTCCCTTTCGCTCAAGATACCACGGAAGTCAACGATGCCGATGTTTTTCAATAAGAAGCGGTTTGCGTTATGACTAACGACACACGAGGCCCAAACTCGTGCACATGTCAAGAGATTAATGACTTACTGTCGATAGGCGATTTAAAATAAGGAAGAAGAAAAAAAATGTGTTTGGGGGTTTTTAGTAGCTCGTCCGTCATATTGCACTTTCAAGGCTGTTTTACTGACTTCCAAAGCATCCTGCTTAACAAACCTTCACAAGGTCTGAAACACTTCGACGAACCATTCTGTATGAACAAAAGCATCGCAGCTGGGGACAATTGTATAGGTTTGCCCAAATAAAAGTGAGATTCTTTTTTCTTCTTAATGATTTATTGGTTGGAATATTTGAACATACAGGAAGTAAGAGTGATACATAGTCATCTTGTCTGTTCAAGCAGTGTCACAGCTGGTCACAAGGTTATGGATACTCTGAGTGATGATTGTCCATGGTTGACTGCGGAGTCAATCTTCAAAGAAACGGACTCCACTCTGCTTCCAGATGCTCCATGCAGGCCGAGCTTCTGTTTCTCAGAGAGAAGCTTGGGGACCCACTACTCGCAATGTGTTACCCCAACCGTTGATGGAGAATGGTGTGACAATATTTCCTTGCTCAATGACAATATTTCTGGCGATTCTCCCTTACAAGGTTGGCTACGGCTGCAATCGATTTCTCGGTGATGGTGAGCTTGGCCAGGTTTAGGCATGTCCGTCACGAAATTCACCACACTGTGCTGCGTGACAGACAGACACATGTTCGAACGAATCCCTGATGTGAACGTACTCAGTCAACATGCTTCGGCACACTGCGCCATCAAACAATACCAATCTGCTTTCTTACATACATTTGTAAAGTATGATAAAAAGGAAAGTAAAATTTATTTTGCTTAACATATTATATTTCCCAGCATAGTTGTCGTCGATGTCTATACACTTGGTCCAATCAGTTTCCAATTATTTCCATCCCATCTGAATAACAGAACCTGTAAAACTCTACAAAATAATCATTGACGGCGATGAACATTTCCTCATTAAACTTTTTTCCCCATGAATCCAAATTTCAAATTCGGAATTAAGAAAAGGCCACTTTGGGCTAAATCCGGAGAATAGGTTGGATAAGGAATCAATTCGATGGCCAATTCATGCACTTTGGTCATTTGACTGCTGCTGTGTGAACTGGAGCATTGTCCTGGTGAAAGAATTCTTTTGCGTGTGCCAACAATCTTGGCCGTTTTTCACTCAATGCATATTTCAAACAATCCAACAATGAAGCAAACCCCAGTTATGTTTTTTTTTCTTCTTCTTTTTCCAAGTAATCTATCAGTATTACACATACCTGGCAATCTTTAAACACTGGTCATCACCTTTCCAACCGACAAAACATCCTCGCCTTCTTTAGCGCGCTCTCACCAGCCTTCGGACATTGTTTTGACTGCTGCATTGTCTTCAGAGTGTAATGGTGAACCCAAGTTTCATCCACACTCACGAATTGGCACAAGAAGTGCTGCGGATTGCGACTAAACAGTACAAGATACTGTTGAAATGTTCTTCCACATGCGTTTCTGGTCAACAGTCGGCAATCGCGGCCCCCAGTGTGCACACAGCTTTCTCATTTCTAATTTCTTGTGCACTCGTTCATTTGTATCTTGCGCACTTTCACTCGGCGATCTTGCAATACGATATCACGGATGTTTTCAATGATTTTCTTTGTAGCGACCTCAACTGGGGCCGAAGCACACTTCATTTTTGGTGCTTCTTCGACCATGTTTAAACTCATTCATCCAGAAATAAACGACGATGCAGAGTCCATATGAACTTCATCTAACTCTGCTTTGGTCTGTTTTGCAGTCCAACCCTTTAAATGGAAATGTTAAATATCAGCATGGCATTTTTTTCCTCCCCATTTTCTACGGCACGTGTGTCACACTGATCAATTCAGATAGCTGTGAACAATTAACTGAACATAACATCTGACTGAAAAAAAATTTTAAAACCGTTACAAGAAGCACTCTTACCGACAATGGAACCGCTTAGCAAAATTTCCGTCCATTTCATGGAAAATTACCTGACTTAAAAAGCAACTCTCGTAAAATGCCATCTGCCAGAGGAAACACAAAGCTGTGCGTCGTTAAGTTACGACACTACGACAAAATTCTTACAATTAGTTTTACTTGGGCAACCCTTATACTTTTATGGAAGACAATGCAAGAAAAGGTTGCCAACTGCTGTTTTGGAATTACACATCACTTGCAATAAAGTTCTACCCACGTGGTTTACAAGTATCCAGAATTTGAGCTCTTAAAATAAAAGTGGATTTTTTAAAAATAAATTTTTATAAAAAGAAATATATCTTTCCAGAAGTTGAAATAATACTTTTTTGTTGTCCTGGCTTTGTATACCAGGTGATGCAAGCATTTATACGAAAGTGCTACATGAGAGAGAGAGAACAGTAGATTGCAAGAAATTGTTTGTGCCCACTGACAGCAAAAAATGGTCGGTTGGGAAAGGTGTAAGTTGCGAAACAATGCTTGCACACTGAGAGGGGTGGAACAATGGATGGTTGGCAGCCGTGCACACGTGTCAGAGGGAGAGAAAGAGATAGTGATGGATGGAGAAGTGCGGAATTCCATCTGAGAGGCTTCCACGTGGCGTGCCAGAGTTTCACGGTTTTTCGCCGTGTCTTTGACCTAAAGGCTGGCCACGTGGTGCTGATTTTTGCATCTTTTCTGTGGCAAACCCAGCAAGGTGAACTCCCGCGCCGTCTCAGGGCTACCAACTTATTTTGCTTTTCCCTATGCAATAGTCTTCTGAAGATGATTTCAACATTAATCTGCATTTATTTTACTGATACGTGTAGTTCACATACAGAACGGTGTAATAAGGAAGGCGACCCATTATACACAGCTAAAGTAATACGATCTCCACCTCGACTTAGTTCGCTGGTTTATTAAAGGAGCATTTCACTATTAAAATCTTAAATTTACTTTGTTAATGAGATCTTTCTGAAACATTGTGAAGGCAAAACAGACAACTGGCCTAAAGCGAAGAAGAAGTCAGATTTTTTGTATGAACATATTCTTAACATTTAAAATATAGTGTAAAGTAATATTTCTAATTTGTTATAAATGATCCATTCGTTTATTCTGCTCGAAATAAACTAACAAATGCTTGAGAGACATGCAAGTGTAGTCATTTGTTTATAAACAAATAGTGTTAGCATTTTCTGTATGTTCTTCCTCTTCGTTTTCGATGGATCCATTTAAGATGATGAGCGCACAGTACGTCCCAAAACTGCTACGACCGACAAGATTGTGAAAAAATGTCACAATGCCGTACTCATGATCGCAGATTGGAGATGCGAGAGTTGGTTGACATTACAAAAATTCGATAGGCCGTGTCCACTTCATTTTTCACGAAGTTTTGCTTTCCGCTCGATGGGTGCCGCGTTTATTAACAATGGACTAAAAGTTCATTCGAATGAACATTAGCAACAGTGTTTGACTTGTTTAAACAATTCCAGCTAGTTCCTCCAACGTTTCATAAGAGTAGATGATTCATCACTACACGCCAGAGACGCAGGAACAGGCCAAACAGCGGTTATTGATTTGTTTTATTTATAGATGCTCTTTAACCTCTCAGGTCATTAGTGTCCCATTCAATTCAGGCGTGAAACGGCCGATAAATTTCGCTCAGAGGCCTCTTCTTTCAGGCTTGAGGTTCTTTAACAAGCCGTAAATCTACCACGGAACTCACGGCTTTACTTCCCTTCCAAAGGAAGTCATACTTAGGATTTTTACGCCCGAAAAAAATCCATCTATCCTGAACCCGCGATCTTGAGTATAAGAGGCAAGTATGGTCACCACTACACCCTCAGGACCGACTAAATAGTGCAGGTGAAAATGCACCAAAGGAATCAATCACAGTTCAATCTGAAGGAAAAGTAGTGGGTACGGTTCTGGGATTCTCCTTGTATGATGATCGTACACTTCTATCAGAAGGCAGAACCATCCCCGGGATGTATTGCGCTTCACTACTGAACCAAATGAAGGACGCTATTCAAGCTAAACGTCCAGATCTCGCGAAAAAGAAAGTTCTCTTTCATGACGATAATGTCCCTTCACACGTCTGGGATTGTTGCTGCAAAACTGCATTACAAAAATCCGGCGAATATGGCGGTTGTGGCTCCTAGCGATACTTTTTTGTTTCCAAACCTGAAGAAATGGCTGGGTAGACGAAGATTCACATCATACGACGAGGTTGAAGCTGAAACAGACGCTTATATTTCACAGTTGCACAAATCTTATTTTACTGAGGGTATTTAAAAAGTTCAAAAGTCGGTGGATCGAATGTATTGATTACAAGGTGACTATTTTGATCAGACTGAGAATGTTTAGAAGGCTCCTCGTAGTGGCTAACGAACCTGCAACATTATACAGTTTAGGGTAACACCTTTTGTCACAGGTGATGAAACGTAAATATGTATTGCATCACGCACAAAGTATTTGTGTTTTTCTATTTATACTCATCTAGAAATATCAATATTTTGAAAATGTATTATAATTGTATTTCTAGGAATAACCCGAGTATTTCCAAGTCTAAAAATGTAAAAAATTAATGCCAATCAACTTTATGTCTGTTAAAAGTACACATAAACAAAAACAAACTTAATTAAATGGCCACAGTGTTGTAATTAAACCTGACGAGTTCTTGTTTAATATTTATAAGAGTCCTGTACGCATAAAAAGGTCTTTCTTGTTGTAAAAGAATACTTTGTGTTGCCTTTCCACGATTTTATTATGTCATCACATCGTCTGGGCAACAAGTATTAAATTGTTGACTTGGTTAGGCGAAACCTCCCTAAACCATATCCACCCTATGGATGACTTTAACCAGGTCTTAATTCTCAATGCGCTTGAGTGTTCCCTGGACTGTTCCCTGGCCCTATGAGGGTGGGATAACTTGTTCTTCAAGAAAAGTTCTTGCTTAGCATAAATTTATAACTATTTTTTTAATTATCTGGATGTAGCATGATTTGGTAAAATAGTAGTTCAGTTTAGTTTAGTAAAATTAGTAGTGTTTAAGCATGGTTCTCACTTTTCTTGTCCTATGACATGGTGCAGAGATATCCTGGAAAGTGCAATTTTCTGCTGATACGAACTGCTCCGCAATTGTTGGCATTAAATTTTCTCTTATATCATTATGTATGTATCTGCATTTACTGTTCCCTCAACAAAATGTAAGCAGCCACTCCTTTGCTGGAAATACAACCCCAGACCGTCACACTTTCTGGGAACTTCACTGTCGAGTTCAAACATTCTGACAGAAATTCTTCACCGCTACAACGATATATAAATATTTTCCTCTGACATTAAATTTTGATTTATCTGAGAAAATGACTTTACTCCACTTCTTTTCAGTCCAATAGACATGTTCCTTAGCTCATTCTAGTCGAGTTTCCTTCATTAACTGGCCGTCTAGCAGGTACACCCATTTCTGAAAGTCTGTATCTGATGCAAACCACCACACCAGAAGCTTTTCCCCACTCTTTTCAACTCCACTGAAGTCATAGGGCGGTTTTTTCAGACAGATCCGCTTCAAAACGCGGTCATTGGCACCAGTAAAATTTTTTCTGCCTCTTCTTTTAATTCTTTCCAAATGCCCAGATTTCTTGTATTTATCCAATAATCTTGACACAGTGGACCGGTTAAATCCTATCTTTGATGCAACATGTTGAGCAGAAAGACTCTCAGAAGCTAATGCCACAATCACACTCTTTTCGTGAGGAGTTAATTCAATTCCTTTACACATTTTGAGCAGCATTTATTAATCACATCACTGACTACTACATTAAAACCTTCAATAAAGGCAGTGGCATCACAACAGTGTAAAATGTTTAGAAGTTCTGTTGCATACAATAATGCATAATCACTTATAGATAAAACACAACTGAAATAGTGAACCCATTGTTGGCATTAAGTAAGGAAGTTTAAAAAATATACAAAATCTACAAATTGGTCCAATAATTTTTTTCAGTGCATCAGTTCGGCCCGGAGTCATAAATGGCAGCATCCCAAATCACAAACGAACCAAAGTTGACGATAGCAAGCGCAAGGACTTTGTGGAGTTACTTTTTGATTGCACGGAGTGTGGTGCCTAAATGCATCTTAAATGTTGGTAACGTGTTCCCCATTTATCACACAGCCCAGACTTGACGCATCTGCTTCGGAAAATTGAGAAAAGCCTGTAGGTTAATTGATTTTCCTGCAACGACGAAGTGAAAAAGGAATCAATTGATTTGATTTATATATGAACGCTGTATAACATCTCAAGTCATCAGCGTCCCATCCAGGGCATGAATTTTGATCTAGACCTCATTTTTCAGGCTTGAGGTTCTTTTACGTGCCGTAAATCTACGACAGGGGTCCTACGGCTTTACCACGGATTTTTATCAGGGAATGAAATAGCTCATTTTACAACAAATACTTGATTGCCTTTGGTAATTATTCAGGTGAAAACAAAGAAGTAGTGGCGAAATAAAACAATGATCTGTATCTTAAGCCGTCTGCACTATAACACTTTCTTTTTAATTGATCTATAGCACTGTTTTCTATATAACCCAAAATGTGTTAAAAGCCAGTGATGATTTCGCAGGTGGTGTTCAGCAATGGCTCCCACAGTTTTTATTACAACCAGCAGTCCTGAGAGGGAACAGGAGAAGGAAGACATGTGCGATGTCGCCCCACATTCGCCGGGTAAGTAAAACATGCTCACTTTGGTTGTTATATTTTAAAATGGAATGTCTTAGGACCTTGCCCTTGTCATCTTGAACTTTAATTATAGCTAAATCTCAAATGCTGTTAGAGCTTACTTTTCCATATTTATAACATGCCACAGTTCTGTATTGCTAGTTTTACTGAGAAAAAATGCCACTCAAACGAGATAAACGTAAACTACGGTTTGTAACGTAATTTTATTCTGCCAACTGATAGTGAAACATAGTTTTAAGTTTACTTCAGTAAACTAAGGGTGTTATTTAAATGATATATACCGAGTTTCGTTGCGCGAAAAAATAAATATTGGCGCCATTAAAGCGATTTTTAAATTTTGGGTTTCAGGTAAACTACCACTCCTAAAAATCTGATTTATCACATTTTCAGAAACTTTTTTCTTATTTTATCTCAATAGCATATACTAAATTTCGTTAGAAAAACAAAAACTGCGGGCATTAGAGCGTTTTTAAATTTCGCTTTAATCCCCATTCTTTAATTTTATTTTCAGGTATACCCCCACTCCTAATGGTTCGATTTTTCTGAAATTTCAAAACTATTTTTTTTATTTAAATGGTTTATACCGAGTTTCGTTGAAAACAAAAAACAAATATTGGCGCCGTTAAAGCGATTTTTAAATTTTGGGTTCTAGGTAAACCCCCACACCTTAAAATATAATTTCCCACATTTTCAGAAATGTTTTTTATTTCATTTCAATAGTTTATACCTATTTTCGTTAGAAAAAACAAAAATTGCGGCCATTTTTAAATGTTCGCTGTAGGTTAACCGCTACTCCCAAATGGTCAAAATTTGCTGCTTAACGACAATGAATCGATTGTTAATTGATAGTTTCAGTGAAGGGAAAAATACAGTCATATGTCTATTTAAATTTTCACTGTCATTTTTAGTAAGTAGGATCGAAGAAGATTTGAAGACAATGTTCAAAAATATTTCCATGGGTACAATTGCCTACATTCCTTCGGAATTCGCTAAAAACGGGTGACTAAAATTGTTCAACCTAACAATGAAGAAACGAATTTTCAACTTGACAATTTTTTTACTTTACATTACAATTCCCAAATCAGCATGAGGCTGTTCACTAAAGAATGCTCGTACTTTTTTACATCTATAGTTCATCACGATAAAATTAAACTGTACAGTGTTTTGTTAGCTTAGTACATGTGGTACTAGTTTTGTTGTTGTCACTTCCTGTTCCTGCCTGGTGAGGTGTGCAAGTTGAAACACATTTACTTCCGACTATAGCAAAATTAAATAGGCAAGCAATATGCTGTTCTGAAATTCTGCTTCGTTTCAACAAATCTTCGGTTGAGGCCTATGCAATGCCGCAGGAGGTATGTAAGCAGCTTGTTCTTCTTATAGCACAACTCAAGATTTTTTTTTTAATTGATGTTCAATGTTTTTACTACTGAGGCGTCACAGGCGGTGGGCACCGATGATAAATGAAATGAAATGAAATGATAAATTGGGAAAGAATTTTTTTAAAGGAAGGAAACGTTCCAGGCCTAAGTTTAGGGTACCTCCCCGGCATTTGCCATTTATGAGGGCTGAGAAAAACCAGGAAGAACCCTCAGTCAGAAAGGACGGTCCTGGCGGCAATCGAACACCAGACCTCCCGCTCACGAGTACGCGCCTTACAGCTCGAAGATGATTTAAAATGTTTAAAGAGGCCTCCAAAAATTAACACCGCTTCCGTCATTGTTAGAGAGGGTCCTTGAATAACTTTAAAAACACTTCCAGAAATGCTAAAAAGTTCACTGGGTGCCAACCACACGTTGGTAACTGATGTGGTTGCACATGAGAGGTGTTTGTGTACGGTGGATTTCAAGACTGTAGCGTGCAGTTTAAGATGATGTTACAGAAAGTTGCATAGGTAATCACTGCTAATGAAACTTGGCTACATCATTTCGATCACAGCGTGGAAAACTCCGTCAAAACACATACATACACTAAGTGATTTCTTCTGCTATTAAAGTTATTTATAATTTTTCGATATTCAAGGAATGGTTTACCTGCGTACACACTTATAATGAGACAATATTACAGAGATATCCGGAAATTTTCTTTTTCTTCCTGTTACTTTTTACAGACCACCTAATAACAACTTGTTTTAATAATTTTATGGCGATTTTATGATTTACTAAATCGAACACTTAATCGGAAAAAGGGACATTAATATTGTTATCAATGGTGATTTTAATGTTAATTTTATAAAAAAAGTAATGCTCTGATAGATTTAATTAATGTTTTTGACTATTTTGATTTACGTTTTTTGATTAAACAAATTACTCGACCTATGTCTGGTACTTGTTTGGAAAATGTCGCTACTTATATACATGTTGATAAATGTTTTGCTGAAGTTATTTTCACTGTTTATTCCGACCTAATCCAGTAATATTTTCGGCTAATATTCAGCGCAATGATAACAACATAACCAAAAAGACAAATTCTAAAGCTGTAAGAGATATGAATATTTGTAACGTATCTCATTTTTATATTTACTTAAAATACAAATTAGATTTATTGTACGATATAATTAATTATGCGATATTGTAAATACTTTTTATGAGATTGTTAATTTATTTACTCTCTTTTCTTACGTCCAATAACAAATGTAGCAATAAAAAGTGGTACACTAATGAACTGCGCATTTTAAAAAATACTTGGCATGTTTTATTGCTACGTATAAATATAAACGTTAATAAATTTATTTGAAAAATAAATATAATAACATCTTAAAAGCAACCAAAATTAATTATTATTCATCCTTTATTAAGATTTCTAATAATGTATCCAAATCTTCAGAATTTTAGAACTCAAATTCGAAATCTGATGTATTTCCAATAAATGTGAACTAGACTTTTTTATTAACAGTGTTAAAGAATAGAGGTATACCCACTAATAATGAATTTATGTACTTTTAAATAAATTAACTAAGGCCCTTGTAATTTTGATTTTACAGAACTCGGGATCGAAGACATTCACTCTTCATTATGAAATTAAATAATACTGTCTTTATGAACGTGCATGGAATCAACTCAAGAAAATTTAAGCTAGTTGCTCCATATAAGCGAGTCTTTGACTTTGACTTATTTTTATAATTGCTGTCTCACTGTCGGTTGCTTTCCTGACGCCTTTAAATTTGCTAAACATATATACGTTTTTAAAAAGGCAACAAAACTTGTTATGGTAATAATAGACCGTCAGTGTAATTCCTATAGCTGCCAAACTCTTTGAAATACTTTTGTGTAAGCAGATTGTTAGTTATTTTGAAAGTATTTCTTTGTTTAACAAAAGACAATTTTGTTTTACAAATGGTTTGGGTACCATAAATGCAGTTATTATGTCTTTTTTTTAGCAATGCTATGAAAATATTATTGATGTAACATCGTCTTAAGTAGGTTCTTTGGTCTTTCTAAGGTTTTTGACACCGTTTCTCATCATTTACTTTTATATAAATTAAGGTCTATGTCTTTCAGAGTAAAAATATTTATTTTTAATATCTTATTTCAAAGAAAATTTATCCAAATTTAAACTTTAGATCATGGAGTTCCCCAGGGTTCGATATTTGGACCAGTATTCTTTATTATTTATATTAATGCTCTTTCTTTGTCTCTTTGGAGCTACTTGTATGTGATGATTTAGCTATTATTTTATACGATAAAGTTGAAAATGTAGTAAAAACCAAATTAAATATGAAATTTATTGTTAATGATTGGTGTAATGCCAGTAAATTAAGTATAAACATGGACATTCAATTTAACTTTAACACTAGCACTGGAGCTTCAATGAAATGCTTAGGTATTTATATTGATTCCGACCTTGCTTGGTCCACTCATATTAAGTATATTTTAAAAAATCATAAGAGGACTTATGTTAAGCATTGTAAGATACAAAGAACATATTAATGAAGGTTTATTTTTTTTATATTTATACCCACATTAATTATGGTATTGTCTTATGGCATAATGACCCTTTAGCAATTAACATTTTTACTCTAATAAAAAGGCCGTTAGACAGAATTGCGATGTTCATTCCAAATATCATTGTAAGCCACTTTTTATTGACTTAGGTATTTTTACTTTGCCATCGATGTATGTACTGAATTGTTTTATTATATATTAAGGATAATATAAACAGTTTTAGTTTTCTCAAATATTCACAATTATTTGACAGGTAATAGTTTAAATCTTTAATCTGTTTAATAATCTTCCATAAAGACTTAGAGAATTAACTTATTTAATATTAAAGAGGACAGCACATCACCTTGGTGGTTAATCCATTATACACTGTAAATGTTAAGTAGTGGTTCCTTTGTATTGTATTTTTCCTTTACATTGCTATACTGTAATAGTTTTGGAACTAAATGGCAACTATCAACTACCCGTGCCAACACCACGATAATGCACGACTGCACATCGCAAATGATTTGCTGAATGTCTCACAAAAATCAATGGGAAGTTCTTCCTCAACATCCTTACAGTCCAGATTTAGCCCCCCCCCGTGTCTTTTTCCCCATTTGAAGAAACATCTGGGTGTTCTTTTATATATAAGGCTATATATTATATAATATACACTTTCTCAATTACTCTCAAATTATTCTCATCCCATAATATAAAAATGTTAAATCCGTTATACAACAGGATCAAATATTCCTTTGACGAATTGATAGATGAATAATGCTTATAATGTTGAAACAATATTCAATCATAAGAGAACGTCTCTAATATAACTAATGTATTGCTTTTTTGTAACTTAAATATGTTATACACCTTAACTTTGTACATGGGAGTGCAATACCTGGTTCCGAATGTAAATACTTTTTATTTACTTATCCGTTTAATAGCTAACGGAATTACAGCATCTCTCGTAGTATTGTCATGTTAACCAAAAAACGTTTGAGATTCAAGTTCGTCACTTAGGCATCCGCTTCAAAAGACAAAAGCCGAAAGGATGACTGCAAAATCCCGTAACATGGCAGGCATTGCACGCCACAACACGAAGCAAACAAAGAAAGGGTTGAGGGCTAGAGAGAGGGGAGGGAGAACACGTGAGTCAGAAGTCACAAGGCACGCTGGGGTCACGTGTGCTAACACGGGGAGTCGGGCTAGGCACAACCTCAAAGTGATTTGGCTTTCAGATTAACAAGACATGAGTGCATGCCAAACTTAAAATCGCTGCAGGACAGTTAAGTGTGAAGTTATCACCCTGTCGCAGTGGCGTGCAACAAAAAATAACAACACATCACATACGCATGTGTTTGTGCATAAGGAGTAAATCGATACATTCTAATAATAGGATAGGAATACAGCACACAGCCTACCTGTTAACCTGTGGATTTCGGAATACAAACTAAAGCGAACATCTTGAAATCCTCCATAGGCAGAACTCTACGAAACATCTGCTACCTGAATTTAGGTTGTCTTGATAATTTTGGATATAAAAACTTTACCCGCTTCAGCTATAATGTGATCCGTAAAGAACTTTGTACCACACCAACAGATGATAGTATAGATCGTGCAGTGCCATAGAAAACAGCTTGTTAAATCTGGTCACAACTCGCGAAAAAGCAGTTCATTGGTTTAAAAAAAGTCAAAGCAAGTTCGATTTACAACCTTTAACTACACCCCCCCCCCCCCCAAATGAGTCATTCCCAGATTCTACGTGTCGATCGGAGAACATCAGGGACGCTCGTAAATTCACAAGGCGCATGGAACGACTGCCATACGGAGGTTACAAGGTATTGCTTTTCTGCTAACTCCTGGGTTCAACGTGTTTGTTTATTTTGTTTTATATGTAGAGCATCAAATTGCCTTAATATAACATCATCTGAATACTGGGCAGATGAATTACAACGCGTTCACAGCCTGTGCTCTTTTCATCTTCAATACTTGTAAATTTGATAATGTGACACCCCTACGCAATCAACTGTCATGGCTACCTCTAAAAGAAAGTAGAACTTTCCATTCCCTTATGTACCTGTTCAAAAAGCTCCGTACCTCCATCCCTCAGTATATCGCTTCTCGCTTCATATATCTGTCCCTACCTCGAACCCGGAATATGACTTTACTGTCTATCCTTTGTCACCGAACACATTTCTACTCGACCTCATTCAGCGTGTCAGTTCCCAGAATCTGGAACTCCCTTCCTCCTGAAGATTGCCGGACAATAAAGTACTTTAAATTGTCATCTCAGCTCTAGGAATCAGAACAGTTAGTATCTCTCTTCCTCTTCCTCCTCCTCCTCCTCCTCCTCCTCCTCCTCCTCCTCCTCTTCTTCTTCTTCTTCTTCTTCTTCTTAGTCTTCTCCTCCTCCTCCTTCCCCCTTGTACTCGAGAATTATCTTTATTAGCTTTCTATCTCTATTAAAATATTCACATACATTATTAGTGTGTTTTTTTATATAACTGTGTGTATTGATTCCGGTTATTTGCTGGTTGTTCGCCTGGTAGAGTGGAACAGAAGGACCCAAGGCCTTAACTTTTGCCAGGGTAAATAAATAAATATATTTTCTGGTTCATTGGAGTTTTATGGCATTACCTTGCACACACAAAAGCGTAATCACAAACTAAGTATTCTTTAAAAATGTGGTAATAAATACACGAACAGAAACATATATCTCCTAAAGTGAAAACATATAGAAATAAAAAAAAAAAAGTATATCCGGTGTATGAACCATCAACATGTATGACTACCCTTAATATTGAGAGTATGGATGATGTCAGATTTCTACAGTGGTGTGGACGAGAGGCTACAGCATCCCAGGTTTCTTGATTTTGGCGTGTAAGCAGTCATTTGTTCTTCGTGCATGTGCAGGGAATGCGTACGTGCTGCAAATGTTAATGTTAAAGTTTGCTGTGTATGAGAAACAATATTGCGAAACTAATTTTTCATAACATGTTACAAAGATTTAACAAAAAACAAAACAAAAAAGTGTTCTTGCAGGGACGGGAATGTGTTCTCTTAACCACGACGTCACTGGACACTCTGCCACAGGGCTAACGGAATGCACATTAGTCAGCGTCATGCCATATAACACACTCGCTGCAGTGGTTACACAGCCTTGTGAACCACGAGCTATAAAGAGTAGGACTTGGAGTTCAAGATATGACATGTATAGTCAAAAAAACAGAATTTACATCGAAGAACTCTGTCAAAAGGATATGAGGACACTTTGCAGGATAGTGGAAGTTATTTGTGAAAACTCACCTGATTGTGTTAGAGATATAATTATGGTGATATGTGAACGACCGTTGATTAAATTCTGTTCTCTTAAGTGATATAATGACACCAGCACATTGTGTGTTTTCCACTATTAATTTTATTTTAATTCTTGAAAACTTCGAACTGCATATTGGCCATTGATGAAACTTTGTATGCTATAATGTAGATTTTATTAACTTAATTTTAAAAAAACTTAACTTGTATAATTAATGTTTTTTTGTTTTGTTTTGTTTTGCACACCGAACCAGTTTTGATAGTGCTCTAAATGTCCATGGCTATTTGATGCTTGAAATTCTCTAATAGTCTTGGTTGTACACATACAGCTTATGGCATAGGTTATTTTCTTCAACACTGGCAGTCACTTCCTATGCCATGACTTTGCTAACTTATTTTTATGTACTGTAACTTTTCCTTTTCTCTGTGTTTGGATTGTGCAAGTTCATTACTTGCAGATCAGGCAAACTTACCCATTATTATACAACGTGACACAATGAAAGAAGTTGTGTAGGCACTTCTCCAAATAAAGCTTTCCCTGTACGCTAATTCTTTGTTCGAATGACTCAGCCTTTCTGTTTTACTAAAGAGGTAAAACATCTAAAGGCAAGCAGATGGTAGCAAAAACACAAAAATTTAAAAAAAAAAAAAAAAAAAAAAAAAAAAAACAACAACAACAAAAAAGTATTTAGCGTGCTCTGTTTTTTACCTCTTCAACAACAAAGTTGCAACTCTACGACTGTCGTAATGTTTGCTGGAATATATCTTCCGTAAATTATTTTATGTAATGGTTAATTGTCTGACTGTTGGTATCGTTTCAAATGCAACTTGGAATCAAGAGCGACTCTAGCCACACCCCAATGCAGGTGATACTACTGCTAATGGAAATAACGAAACTTTTAGAGGTATCCTGTTTACAGATGTCTTGTTTATCATTAGAAAATATTTCAATGCTTTTTAACACTCTGAAATCGTTTGCAAACAACATTTCTCATGTGTAAACCAAACATAAAATATTATGAATTCGCCTTACCATGTACCAAAAATGGTTCATCAGTACTGCCCATTACCGTTTACTGCTACGCAATAAGCAGTAAAATAATAACAAGAACAATAATTATAACATAAACAATATACATAAATAAGAATTAATCAAGTATTTTAATTAATGTAACATGTATAAAATTATTTTAAGCAAATTTACTGCTATGTAAAATTAATGGATCATTTAAACACACATACAATCTCGTATTACAGATTTGACATTTGGCTGTTGTAAAGTCACGCAAATATAAAATGGTTAGTCGTTTATATCTAATTAGTTAGTTACAATAATATTTACAAGTAAAACAAACAATTTTAACCAAACCACTGCAAAAGAAAATGCAGTCAGTTTATCTTATATGTGCATAAGAAAAAGTTACAGCCCATATCAAGAGCTCTGCTGAATATTTAATTTGATTTGCATAGGAAAGCTTCAAGTGTTCTAAACAAAATTTATTTTACCTGCTTTCTCTATATCCAAATCATGATCTAGTGGTAAACTTTCCTTGACAATGTTTATTCATGAAGTAACTGTTTCAAATTCACAAATTATCCAGTTTGCTCCAACTGTTACATTTTAATTCCTTACTTCCACTGCACTCCAAGATCGAACTTAGCTTTTCTACAGATCTTTAAAAAATGCACTTATTTCCAAGTTATTGGACACCTTAAGCATAACTGATGTAGATAGGACAGCGTCGTATTTATTAAAGAAAAGAACAAGTCTTCCTTTGTTCCTGGGTGTCTTAACCTCACTTGCAAAGCAGTTGTAACATCCTGTTCTAAAACCCGCGTCATGCGTTATTCCGGATTTTTCCTTTCATTGCCGTCAATGTGAATAAGCCACAATTATATGCAAAAGGCCACATTTCCGTACACCAAGCTGGATGCTGCAATAAGACATTGCTAAATATCTCACAAAATTATGATGTAGTGTCTCTCATCCCCCTTATATTCCAGATTTAGCTCTATGTGACTTTTCCTTTCCCCCAAATTGAAGTCAACACTTTCGTGAGATGCATATTTCAATATCAGAGGCAATGGTGAAAGCTGCAGAAGCGACTCTGAAGGACCTGTCAAACATCTTCTTCCAGCATGTCTTTGAAGACTGGCAGAAGCGCTGGGATAGGTGCATTGCATCCAACGGGAACTGCTTTGAGAAAGACCGTAATATTTAAGAGGATGAGTATGTTGTCAAGAAAAACCATGGTCATTCAGTGTTGAACAACCCTCGTAAATATTTCAGGAAATTATAAACCGATGTCCTTCTAAGGATGTTTTAATAACAACTCCCGGTGGGTATAAGATTTGGGCCACCCACAATCTCGTATGACAATGCAATTAAGGAGTGAATATGTTAAACTATTGTGGTTGGTAGTATCGGTAAACGATCTTACGGATATTGCAACACAGCTTGTGTAAGAAAAATTCGGAAATTTTCATTTCACCTCTCTTTTAATATGTGACGTATTCCACTGTAATTTTAAATGTATTTATGTTCTTATTGTACGAATTGACATGCACGATATGGGTGACAATCTGGACACTTTAGCTCCAATGTTTCGTCTCTTTAGCTTTTTATTTTATTCCCAGATTTTCCATCGGAAGAATGAGCATAACCTATATAACATTATAATTCCATCATGTCCAATACGACAAATTCGGAGTAGTTTGCGGTCAGATAACCGTAATGTCCATTCAAACCTCCAAGAGAACATCTAACCGGTTGCATAATGAGGTCGCGCCCCGGCTTGCATAAACCATACAAGATTACATCAAGGTCCATACGGTTTCATCACCCAACATCTCACGTGGAGTGCGTGTGGCGTCCCATGAACAACACACCATCATTGCAGGACAGTGGGAGGCCAGTTTGAAATTCTATTACAGAACTCGAAAAAAAATTTACATGTTTGAATTTGGAGCACAAATTATTGACGCACATTCGGCTAGAGAAATAACAGCAGGAAATTCAGCGTATAAAAATAAATTTCTCAATTTTCAAAGTTTTCTGTGATCTTGGGAAGCCCTATCTCGGTATTCATTTTCGTAGGACTGGTATGAAACTTGGCAAGTGCGCAGCTCTTGATTGATGACCAATAATTGAGTATTATTTAGTACTTTTCCAACTGCACTAAAGCAGATCTTTCTGGGTATTTTTCGCTGAATTCACATAAAGAAAAACCATCAACACAATGCGACATTTGTTAAGAAAGTACACTTCCATTCGTTCCAGGCATTGTGTACATTACGTATGACCTCATATTAGATGGAAATGCATTTCTTGGATATGCACATCTTAGTGTTATTTCTAGAACATTTAGAGGTTTCTATTAGAGTGACATGCAGTAGTTTGCAGCTATTTCTAGAAAACCGGTTTAAACAATAAAGCATTTTCATAGTATTCCTTACTGTCACTTAAACAGTAACGCTATTGGAACCGCAAAAAGTAAATAAAGTCGTCAGCGTAAAGTTAATATTTTCATTTTAGTATTTATATTTTAACTGAACCGCCATGGGTGGCCGAGGTCGTTAAGGCACGGACTCGTGAGCGGGAGGTCTGCGGTTCGAATCCCGCCAGGACCGTCCTCCCTGACTGGGGTTTTTTCCAGGTTTTCCTGTCTTCATAACTGGCAATTGCCGGGGAGGTACCTAAACTTAGGCCTGGAACGCTTCCTTCCTTAAAAAAAAAATATCCTTCCCCAATTTATAATTTCATCTCATGTATCATCAGTGTCCACCGCCTGTGATGCCTCAGTAGTGAAAACGGGCGTTAAACACTACTCAAAAAATTTTTTTTAACTGAAAGCATAAAAACATATCTTATTTAAACTGATGATAAGTGAAATCAGTGCAGCGCGGTTTTTTCCTGTGAGCGAGTTTCCACTTATTTGCCGCGCCTTTGAAAGGGTATCAAGCCTGCTTGCTTACTTGTTGACCTTGCTGACTCGTAGCGCAACTATTCCCGGGTATGTGTTGTGTTGCTCGTTTCTTAATTCGACAATATACATAAAGTGTGTTGTGACTCGTGTGTTTACAACGGCACAGAGTGCCTTTATGTACTATTCGTATGTGTTAATGTGTTCACACATATTCGTATATGAGAAAGACTCATGGGACTTTTTTTAAGCATACAATTGATTTTGTTACTTATATGAATACCATACCAGCCTCTTTTTCAGAGAATTAACCGATAAGGAGGGTGATCGTACATTTTTTTCAACAGGACTCTGCCACTGCTCACACTGCAAAAATTTCCATGAGAGCATTTCACGATATGTTTGCACAAGCAGAGTTATTAGTAGGGATCTGTGGCCCCCTTGGTCCTCCCGTTTTAACAGCCTGTGATTATTATCTCTGGAGTGAATTAAAACATGCCGTGTACAGATAAACCCGCCGACCGTACAAGAACTCAAAGATAATATTCGCCAGGAAGTTATCCGGATTTCTCAAATGAACTGCTGAGAGTGATGACTAATTTCCTAAAGAGAGGTAAAAAATGTGTGAAGAATGAAGGCAGGCAGTTTCAACACCTCGTTTGATAATTTAGTAAGTAATGAGCCTCTTAAATTGTTGTATGTTTGTTTTATTGTTTTGCCCTCCCGCTAATCACCGGCTGGCCGTCAAATGAACACTCCGGAGGGAAACAAAACTGATCGCACGGTACTAAAGATGTTGAAAATGATGTCCCTCAGAGGCAATACATTGTAAGGAAGGAAATTGCGTTGAACTTTTCTTCCATAAGAATTGAGAGATCCTGTCTCTTGTAATTGTTAACAGTTCCTCTACTTGGAAACGACTGCCAGGATATTTTATTGCAAATCGCCTTACTCTGCCAGAATCCATTTTCACATTTGTGAGCGAACCCAGAGAGCTAAGGTAGATCACTAAATGTCAATAATGAGGAGTTCCACAAGGTAGCCACTGTTCTTTATTATTTATATTAATGATCTTTGCCTAAATATAAAGTCAAACGTACGATTTTGCCGATGGTTTTATTGTTTATAGAAAAATTAACATTAGTTCCGATATGAAGATTCTTTAAAGCGATTTTAATAATATTTCCAATTCGGCGGTTAAGCATAGGATGAAAATAAATGGTTTTAAGAGTAAGGCAGTAACATTTTGTAAAAGCAGAGAAAAAATTAATCTTAATTATAGGCTCAATAAAGCAGAAACTACCCAGGAAAACTGCTCTAAATACTTAGGAGTTTACTTAAGTTCTAAACTTCCACGGTACAAACAAATTGATAGTTATGAGATAACTGTCAGTCCAGAACTATTTGCCATTAGTTCGACTCTTAATGCAGTATGAGCAGAGTGTTGTTGTGATATATCCAGCGTAGAGCAGGTAAAACATCAGGACGAAAATCTTATAGCATTAAACTGGGATCACTAGCAGAGAGACGTAAACAAGCGAGGATAACAAAACGCACATAGCAAAATACATGGAGGGATATCAGAACTAGAGTAGAAAAACGAACATACTGTGTGATCATAGTTTTAAAATAACTTGTAGATAACAGAGAACGGATGTGGATAAATTCTCCTTCATGTAACTAGTGTTCAAATTTAAGATTATCCCGAACTACTTGAAATGTTGTTTAACTCCTTATTATTTAATTGACTAGCTATATTGTTGAAGTTGATATGTGTCTAGACCAAAATATGCTGAATTATATTTGATAAAGCTAACAATTTTATAAATGTATTTAAGTTGACATGCATAAATAGTTTGCCTTATTTAATTAGACTGTGTGTATTTAACTAGATCGATCGTTTTATTTATGTTAAAGTTAACATGTGTAAAATTAAATTGACATATATTTAATTAGTTTAATGTATCTAATTAGACTGATATGTTTTTACACTGGTTTGTAAATATGTGTAATTTTAATTCGACTTGTATTTAAATTAGAGTACGCTCAATCATTTTTCCAACACTGTATCAAGGGATTGACTGAATATAAACACGTTAGAAGATATCATCTACAATCACCACACGCTGTGTGCCCACTTTAAAGTGTTCAATATCTGATATAGTATTCGAGTTGAGCGTAAAATTTAATTTGAGTTCCAGTTACTTGAGTAGCCCTAAAATGTTTTACTGGATCTTATTTTGTGGTAAAAAACATGTAGAGTATAGATTTGTTAATATTTTGCTAGCAGTACGTTAAAAGCTGCCTTTAATATGCATAACCTCTTTTTATTGTGAGTGATTTAAATGCCACCCCATTAGTTAACACTGGAACAGATAATATTTGCGTATTAGATGATTCATTTATTTAAATTGGCAATGCCAAGACCATCAGATCTTCTGTCTACTGATGATTACAATGAACAAAATAAAGTTGCAAGAATTAGTTTATAAGACGAATCAAGTAAATGAATTAAGTGCAGAGAAAAATATTAAATATGATCACGGTTTAATTTATAGAGGAGGTTGCTTTAATTTAGTTCTAAATTGTGAAATGGTCTGATATTGCAGACAACCTTATAGTATGAAATAATAACATAGAGTAAATTTTGAACAAGATTATGTATATGATATTTTGCCTTGTGGGCTTATTTTGCACACAGCTGAACTTTATTATTAGTAATGACCCCACGTTTATTACCTACTGCACTACACTTTTCAGAGCAGTCAAAATGAAAATAAGAAAAATGTTGTTACCCTATATCAATATGTAATTGGAAGTTCATTAATAGCTGTAAAGTTTTTAGCTCTTTAATTGCCCAGGAAGTAACAACAGACCTGAAGTCTTTCTGAACTGTTCTTGAAGGTTTGTGCCGCTTAGTTGCAGGTCATATAAGTGTTGCTAAACTAAATTATTTGTACTCAAACGTTTAATATTTTACTAAATCTTAATTAAAGCTGGTCTATATCATCAAAATGAAAGTTAGGCACCTAGCAGTTTTTCACACAAAAAAGTAATAAAATTCGAATGTTATAAAGACAACCCTTTAGTGTGCTTCAGTAACCAGACGGATTTCACCCTGGACATGTTTAATGCTACGTCTTTGAGGCGATTCTTAAAAGTTCAAACGTTCAATTACGAGCCGTACTGTTACCAGGTATGTACAACTTTTGGGGGGGGGGGTGAGAAATGGACGTTGCGTGAACAGGCATCAGCTGATTTTGTGAGCAACACGTGTTCATCGTAGCTGACCATCGTTTGTGACGTCGACAGGTCATCGACCAGAAAGAAATTGCTGCCGCGTGCTAACCTGCAGTACCAAATTAGTGGCGCTCTGCAATCCGTCATGGGAATTTGTTCCCACAGAACTTCCTACCAGCTCCACTCTTCTCCGTGCTCAGCTAATAAAGGAATGTTCCACTTTGTTTACCTGCCCGTCTGTCACCAGATAGTTTTGTAATCCCACATACCCACGAAGTGAATTCTGACATTTTCCGGTTTGATTAAATTTTGAGATGAAAATCATTTAACCCTAAAAAAAATTCACCTCGATACACTTTTAACATCTATGAACTAACAACTCTATACATTTCAAAAAGTACTCAGGGGTTTTATGTGCAAAAATTTCCATTACGGAAGTTTTCACCTCGTCATCATCATAATGAACTTTATGTTCCTCAGTTTAGAGATGATTGGTGTCAGAACTGGGTCGTAGGGTGGATGTTGCATCTGTTGAGCAATCTTCAGCCCTCGCAATATAAGGAGCATTGAACACAACAGCTGTATTGCCATTACGCAATTTATGCACAACTGGGGCACGTTGCGTCGTCAATCCGGCAACCCCCAAATATTGCTGCAATGATATTTTTGGTGAAGTGCTTTGCTTGTTTAATCACCCGTGATAATCGGTGACTATGCTGTTTTTATTTATTTATTAAAGCGATTCCGAAGGAATGTAGTTGTACTCATGAAAAGATCTTTTACATTTTTCTTCAAATCTTCATCGATCCTACTTACAAGGCACTAAAACTGACGATGTATGTGTATGTGTGTGTTAACACTGTAATGGCCACAATTTTTGTTTTTTCTCAACGAAACTGGTCATATAACGATCAATTAGCAAACGATTCATTGAGTTCGTTAACCAGCAAAATTGGACCATTGGGGATGGGGGTTACACTAAAGCGAAAATTTAAAAATCTCTCTAGCGGCCGCAATGTTTATTTTTTCTCAACGAAATTCAGAATTTTTGTAATGTCGAGAACGTCGATTAAGATGACCCAGGGGGAGATGTGGCATACGGGGTGATTGTTATTGTTAGAAATGGCAATTGGACCGCCGCCATGGGTGGCCGAATTCGTTAAGGCACGGACTGGTGAGCGGAACTTCTTGGGTTCGATTCCTACTAGTACCGTCCTCCCTGACTGAGGCTTTTACCATGTTTTCCTCACTCTTCATAAATGGCAAATGCGGGAGAGTTACCCTAAATCTATGCCTGAAACACTTCCTTTATAAAATAATTTCCCTGTTTATCATTTCATTTCTTGAGTCATCAGTATCACCGCCTTTGATGCCTCAGTAGTTAAAACGTATGTTAAACATTATTTTAAAAAATGACAATTGGGTATTCTCGCCAAGCGATACACACTTTGGTGTCATGTGAAAGAGTATGAGCAAACAGTTTGCACATGCGCATTGAACTTGTACCTTCACAGAACCTGCGGCTTGAGTACTAAACGGCAGCGGAAAAAACCGAATTTCAGGGAATGCTTGAGCGATGCGAAGCGATGCAGAAATTTTGAGCGGTAATGTTTCAACCATGATAGTATAAAGTGTACAATAAATGAAGGCGGAGAGAACAGAAAACAAAACAAGCAATGGTGCGTCTAAACTTAACTTGTAGCTTACTTAAATGTTAACGGCATTCCGTTTTAATTGTTATACAGCTAAATGCTATTGAAAACGTTAAGCTAACAATAAATAAAATAATGCTATTGGAAGAGCATACCCGTACACTTTAAGTCTGAAAATTATGTTTTTACCAAATACACACGCACATCTTCAATAAGCGATACTTGTTTGTTACTACGTTCTCTGCTCTAGCGCTCTGTAATAACCTTCAGAAATTCAACTTGCTGAAGAATTCGCTTGCTTTATGCATCTCCTGCGTGATGAGCTTTCTATTTTTTCTGATTTTTTAGCAGAATTTTAAACACTTGCGGGAAGGGTCAAAACTGTAAAGAGGGGCACCAACCCTTCACCCTGATTCCTATTTCTAAATAAGGTTTGGGAAGCTCTCCTTTTACATTCAAAGTTCACCTGTCGAATGGCGGCAGAAAGCATTTCCAGAGAAGGAAGTCGAAGCCTAGGAAACTGCAGGGCGTTTCTCGTCATATTCGCGCAGCTTATTGGTCACAACGTGTGGCCCAACCTCCAACTACTGAAATCTGTGTTTGTATATTTTTTCCCGCATGAACTCAAGTTAATACACAAACTCGGCTCAAAGTATCTAATCCACGTTTCATCACTAGCGACAATTCGACCGAAAGTTTGCAGTTTGCCTATCGTTTCTGCAATCAACAACTGGGGGACTCATAGCGTTCGAAGTTTTCTCTTCTGTAAATCATTTGTCAAAATACGGAATACCGACGTTGGTGGAATTCTTCTATCCGCTTGGAAAACGTCTCTACAAGTTTCACACTTCGCTTATTTGTATCATGGTCTGCGCTGACATGACCAACAAGAAAATTATTAGCCTAACGAAAAACTGTTAACTCACCACAAACTTCACTGAAAGCACTATGGATTTTTGTGGGGGTTTTACCATGCAAACCACTCTGCAATCAGTTATGCTTTCCCCCGTGGAATGCAGTTTTTCCTATGAGCGAGCCCCATCTCGTTTGCCTCTGCGTGGAGGGGGTAGTAAGCCTGCTTGCCTACTTGTTGGCCTTGCTAACTGTAGTCATAGCGCAGCTGTTCCCGGATGTGCGTTTCTTAATTTGACAGTATACATAAAGGCTGTTATATCTCGTGTGTTTACAACGGCACAGCGTGTCTTTATGTATGATTCGTATGTGTTAATACAGCGGTGAAAGAAACATAGGACCAATTTTTTAGCATACAGTTCGTTCTGTTACTTATGTGAATACCATTCTAATCCCTTTTTGCAGAGAATTAACCGACACGGAGCGTGATCATGCATTTTTTCAACAGGACTGTGCCACTATTCACCCTGCGAATAATTCCATGAGAGCAATTCACAAAGTGATTCCACAAGACAGAGTTATAGTAGGCATTTGTGGCCCCCTCGGTCCTTCGGTTTAACAGTCTGCGATTATTACCTCTGGAGTAAATTAAAAAAAATGGTGATAAATAATTTCCTATAGAGATGCCAAAAATGTTTGGAGAACGAAGCGGGAAATTTCAACACCTAAGTTAATAATGAGTCCCTTAAATTGGTTTATATGCACTCGCCCAAAGTCAAAACACTCCGGTGTAAAACAAAACTGATCGCACTGTATTTACGACCTTTCATCTTTACCCGTCGTACCAGCAGGCTCTTGTTATACACACACCTGTATCTTTCTCAAGCTTTCAACTGCAACTGACGTAATGTTCAGTTGTGTTGCGTCATCCAATCCGCCAACTTTGCATTATTTATGAAATGACGCTCGTAATTTTACTGCATAATGATGCCACGTGGTCAGAAACGTTGAGAGGTCAACAATTTAATAAACTCTTATCGGGTGGTAAGTTTGTGACAATGGGTGATCTTGAAACCAAAATGCAGAGTAAAGAATGGAAATTTAAAGAGGTCTCCACCTTCTAAGAACATGCAGTGCTGGAAATATTTATTGCGTCACCCATTATGTTTTTCCCTTTATGCTTATCCAAAAATTTCAGTATTTTGAAAATTTACCATAATTTTGTTTCTAGGTATATCCCGAATATTTTAAAATTCAACCACCTTTATATGCTAAAAGTGCATGTAAACAGTAAAACGGAACAAAATGTCAACTTTTATAACTAAATAGCCACAATTTTGTAGTTAAACCTGAGTTAAACTACAAAAGTTAAAGTTCTTCTTAAAGTTACGGAGTTCTTGTTTGATAAGACTGTCTTTTATACACGTGGGCCCGAATTGTTAGGTGTTGTTTCTAACTGTGATATTTTAACATCATAATCCGTTGTTTTATCACATGGTTGAATTCAATAAAAATGACTAAATGGGAAGTTGAAACAAAAAAATGGCTAATTTGATTTAAAAATATTAAAATTTAATTGAAATATACTTAACTTTAAATTAATAAAATTCAATTTAATACTAATTAAAATAAAATTACTTTTAAAACATTAGCCAACAATGTGCATCTTGATGAACTTTAAACAAAAATTATTGCATTTAATTTTGTAATATCATTATTGTTTTGTGTTAATAGCATTGTCGAAATTAACTTATTTTTAAAAGCAAACTGAATTTAATTACGTAATAGCATTGTTGTCCGTCACGTTCAAAGCTATTTTTCTCAAATGACTATCGAACAGACGTCTTCTGTTTCTTTATTGTCAGTCACGTTCTGTTAAAGAAAACTGTCGGATGTAACTTTTATTTAGAAGCAAACTGAAATTATTATTAAGAAGCTTACACTTCCGGTTTGTTAACAGCTACAGCAAGAAATAGGAAAGGTTTCTAAAAGTTGGTTGATTAGACTGTGGATCGGCAACAATCCCAATTTCGTGACAGGTGTGTCAAAAGCAAGTGAGCTGTGACCGAAAATCGCATTTTTTGCAGATAAAGAATCTGCAGGACACGTCAGCAGCATTGAGAGCAAACAGAGGATTCATTTCCAACCACTAATTTCAGGTTTTTCTGACTCCTCAGAAGACAATTTTAATCCACATTTATGTGAGACGCTAGTATGAGCAAATGTGTCGTGGCATTGTTACAGAATCCCAGTATTCAATAAACTTCTTCAAGATATCAGTAGCTGAAAGATACCTGACGAATCATCCTCTAGGAAAAAATATTTGCACCAACTATACGAGAAAAAGACTGAATTCATCAGAACAGAACTACAGGACTGTAACATCTGACTTTCAGTAGATGAGATCACCGATAGTTGTGGTTGCTACTTTGATATCGTCGTGATGGGTAAGTTAGACCCCACAGAACCTGCTAAGTCCTGCCTCACATTATACAAGATGTGAACAAAACGAACCTCAGCACCAGAGCCTGCACTGTCACAGATGCTACGGCTCTTTGTAACCCACAGTGCGGCCTACGTGATCGAGATGGGAGAGACATTGAACATTTTCTACCCTAACATGCTGCATATCACCTGCTTTGCTCACTGATTAGCTGGAGAGGTTAGAAACAATTTCCCAGGAGTGAACAACAGTATTTCATCCGTGAAAAAAGCCTTTCTGAAAGCTTCCAGTAGCATTCAGATTTTCAAGGAAATGCTGCCACAAACACTCTGTCTCAGAACTCATCATCACCCGCTGGGATATTTGACTGCAGACAACCATTTACTATGCCTACTGTTTTGCAGACATCAAGAGTGTTACAGACGCGTTTGACATCAACCTGCATAGCAAAGACTAAAACCGCTCTTCACAATAAGAAAACATCACTTAACTTGCCTTTATTAAAGCCAAATTCAGTGAACTTTCTGCAGCTGTTCAACGCTTGGAACCCGCATCTTTACCTCTAAAAGATGCAATGGAAAACTTGACACAATTTCAAAGAGAGAAATAACCAGGGCCAGTGGGTGACGCTGTGCACTTCAAGCTCACCAAGATTCTGTAGCGGAACCCAACGATTATCTTCAGGGGGAACAAATTTCAGACGATTTACCATGGGGACCGATAACAGGGAATTCACTGAAATTTGCACTGATGGCTTCATGCAGTCTCCAGAGAACATTTTCTTACTATAAAAATGTGTTAAAAGACAGCAGGAAAAGTTTCATGATAGAAAACCTAGCAATGGATTTCATAGTGCAGTGCAAAAGTAACCGAAATAACTGAAAAAAGTTCTAGTTGAGTTTGATTAATTGATAAACGTTCTAATTAAGTTTAGTGTTTTACAATTTAAATAATTGAAAATAAAACGTTTTAAAACTTTAAAAAAATCAGCACTTTAATTTTTTTTAAACATTCATTTTAAAAACTTGGACATGTTAAGTAAGTTTAGTGCTTTAAAAATGCAGTACGTGAATATTATAAAGACTTGGATATTTTACGTGTTCATACAGTTTTGTGTTTGAGGACACTGAAAAACAAGTAAAATTAAAATAAAATAAATTCATATTGTAGTATATTTGTTTCAATGTATTTATTTTACTTTAGCTAAGAGAAAATCCAAAAAAAAAAAAAAAAAAAATCTACCCTAAAAGTATTTAAAAAAATAAAAAGTATTTTAACTAATTAAAAAACTTATATCTTAAGCGTTCACGGCCCGTGTTCATTATGTAACAGAGCTTTCGCCGGCTGTCTACGACCAGCATCATCAGTGCAATGAGAAGTATGTGGTGAGCTAGACACGGAACTATCGATATCGACGAAGACGGTAGTGGTAGATGGAGGGGGAATGGGAAAAGGGAGCTGTTTGTTATGAAGGGCAGGTTACTAAGGCGAAACCACTATCTCTATTTATGTTGTAAGGGTGCTGTTGTATTTTCCTTCTAACCAGATTGAAATAACCTTTCGTTTTAGCATCCGTTTCTGTCTTGTCAGTCCAGAAATTTTTAATTTTAACATTATGTTAAAAATATATATTTTAACATGTAAAAAGTCAATTCAGAGTTTATAAGAACATTAAACTCCGGGCCCTGTCATAAAATAAGTCCTTCTCATCTTAAAAATGTTGAACAACTAAACCACACCCTGTGTATGACTTCAACCAGGTCTTTCTTATTTCTTGGTTTTTTTTTTTTTCTTTGCTACAGCATTGCCAACCATCTTCTAATAGTCCTCAATGGGCTTGAGATCTGGGCTGTTCCGAGCTTATATGAGAATGGAAATCCTTTGTTCAAGAAAACTTCTAACTTAGCATTAAATTGTAACACTTTTTTTTAATTATGTGGATGTAACATGAATTTGGTAAAATTAGTAGTAGTATTTAAGCAAGGTACCTACTCCCCCCTCCCCCAATCTGCATTTACCATTCCCTCAACAAAATGTAATGCGCCACTCCTTTGCTGGAAATACAACCCCAGACCGTCACACTTTCTGGGAACTTCACTGTCGAGTTCAAACATTCTGACAGAAATTCTTCACCGCTACAACGATATATAAATATTTTCCTCTGACATTAAATTTTGATTTATCTAAGAAAATGACTTTACTCCACTTCTCTTCAGAACAATGGACATGTTCCTTGACTCATTCTAGTCGAGTTTTCTTCACTTTACTCCCAAAAGGGGTTTCTTCCGTAACTGTCTAGCAGGTAGACCCATTTCTGAAAGTCTGTATCTGATGCAAACCACCACACTAGAAGCTTCTTCCCACTTTTTTCAACTCCACTCAACTCATACGTCGGTTTTTCAGACAGATCCGCTTCAAAACGTGCTCATTAGCAACAGTATAACACCTGCCTGTTCCTTTAATTCATTCCAAATTCCAAGATTTCTTGTATTTATCCAATAATCTTGACACAGTGGACCGTTAAATTCTATCTATGAATGCAACATGTCGAGTAGAAAGGCCCTTAGAAGCTAATGCGACAATTACGCTATTTTTAGGAAGAATTAATTGAATTCCTTTGCCCTTTTGGTATAGATATTATAAGACAAATTTCTGCTGCATACAACAATGCATAATCACTTATAGATAAAACAAAATTGAAACAGTGAACCCATTGTTGGCACTAAGTAAGGTAAATCTACAGGTGATGCAATGCATTTTCAGTATAAACAAGTTAAGACGACGTGTGCACTGCCACAAATCTCGTGTTGTGGTAAACTGCAGGAACATCCTCTCTACGCTCCAGATCGAATACTCCGCCTGTTCAGAAGAAAATCTCGAGGGAGACATTTCTCAGTACATAATAAAGTGATGGAAACTGTAACTGAGGATGACGCATAGATTGGACAACCATGAAATGAAAAGTGGACGAGTATTAGAAAGTAATTTAAAATGTAGAAGTTTATATTAACTAGATATGCGCTAGGTGTATCTGTTGAGCTAGTCACGGGGCGTCGTGTTTGCTCAAATTAAACTGACGAAGCGCGTTAATTAGCTAGAACGATGAAGTCCATCTACTTGGAAGTAGGGCAGAATGTGAAACTGTAGACATCTCCCCCTTCCCGCCCTGTAACAATATCCTGCACGTCGGGAACACAATTTCCGGCCTGTCACTGCAAGTTAAGTTCGTGTACCCTTCACGAGAATGGCTTCGCACTTTTCTTTGATAACCTTTTTGCAACTGCTGCCAACTTTAAAATGTCGCATGCAATTTCACTGTTTAATGTTTAGTTTTGCTTACAAAAGAATGAAACACCACACTTTGTTTGTTGTTTATTTTTATGTTTTATTTATCTTCGCTTTGACTACATTGATCTTACCGCGATGTCTGTAGGTTGGACGTGAATTCTGTGTCTGTAGTTATGAACGAAATGAGACACGAATGAGCACGGAGTTCTTGGCGCCTTAAAATTATCTGGCATTCACTTTCTTAGGGCAAGGAAAAACTCCCAAAAGATCTTACCCAGACAGCTTGACCTTACCTGGATTCGAACCCAGGACCTACGGGTTAGTAGTGGCAAACGCCACCACTAGACCACGGAGGCGGTACTTTGTTTTTACTATGGCTTATAGTTTAAGCTACATTTAATATTATAATGCGAATGCCTCAGAGAGCTTCTATTTATTCTTATTTTATTTATCTACAAAAATATTTCGTAATAACTGTTCCTGCTTTCAGAGCATGTAATAAAACATGTTTTCGTAATAAAAGTGGCTGGAAATGCTCTCGTTTCCAGGTATAAGGATTTGAAAGAAATTCTACGTGAAAAAACAAACAAACAAACAACCCCCCCCCCAAAAAAAAGAAGGCAATTTCCGTAAAGAATGATCACAATGTTTACCGGCAAATTTCTGGAGCTAAAAGTTATCTTTGCGATATTTTGTTACCTTAATGCATAATGTACACACATGGTACTAGTTTCGCTGTTGTCATTTCTGGTTCATGCATGTGAGAGGTGTGTAATTTGAAATGGAGGTAACGTGTCACGAACAATATGCTGCTCTGAAATTCTTTCGGCACAACAAATCTTCAGCTATGTTACAGGAGGCTTATGGAGAGTTTGTTCTTCTCTTCAGCACAACTCGAAAGATGGTTTAAAATGTTTAAAGAGGAGAGGCAAATAATTTCAAAGGAAGGTTGACCCTGACTTTCAGTTTGTGATGTAAAGAAAATATTAACACCGCTGCTTGTCATTGTGAGGTAGGATTGTGGAATAGCATTAAGAACACTTTTCAGAATTTCTGAAAATTTCACTGGGCCCCACCCACACGTGAGTAACTGAAAAGCTGTACATGAGAGCTGTTTGTGTACGATGGTTTCCCAAGACTGCTGATTCCTGAGCAAAAGGACGTTCGCCTACAGCAAAGCTCTGTGTGGTTACTAAAAGTAGTCTGGGAAAGTAATGGGCGTTTCATTTTCCATATTCAAAGAATGGTTTACCAGCATGTCTGCACACAGAACTGTAACTGGACAATACAACAGAGATGTACTGAAGTGGTGTGTCCGTCACCCTCCCTTAGTCAGGTGTAGCCTCGTGTGATTTTTCCTTTTCTTCAAATTGAAGAATCGATACATTTTTGGGAAGGTATTTTGCGGAGGCGATTCTGAAGAACCTGTCAAAAAGTGGTTTCCTGATATCTTAAAGACTGACAGAAACTCTGGGACAGGTGGAAAGCATCCAACGGGGACTTCTTTGAGAAAGATCATCAACAATATGAGGATGAGTAAAGTTGTGTTATATCATTCTTTAATGAGCAAATGTCATAAAACATCTTCATATTGAACGACAAACGGTTTTTTTTAATATGACCAAAATACAATGACAAGTAGAATAATATCTGTGCAGGCCAAGCAGTAGTACAACCTGCTGTTCCATTCCAACCATTTGGAAAAATCCTAAATGTTCTGAAAGTTGATTTTCTAACATCAACTGAGACACATTCAAGTGACTCTGGAAATAAATAATTATGCAGGCAGCATATATAGCCCTTCTATATGATTATCAACAATTACAATTCTAAATGTTTACAGTAATTTTCCATTGAATGAATACTTCTCAATAGCGTTGGGGGTTGCGCAATTCCAAATGTGGCTGTTGTATGTATTGAAAAACATGCCGTATCTGCCCATAAAATGCATTTGAAAAAAAAAGAGCCAACTTAATTGTATGTAAATACCGCTCAGTAAATTATGGTGTGTTAAATTAATAATCTGGAATTAACGTTTGCACTTTTTGGACATGAAATGGATGCTTTCTATACTCACCTAAAACTCCATACAAATTACATATCTTGGTCTTCCTTGCCACTTTCAGTCTCATTTGCTACAACTTGTTATTATATTCAAGTCTTAGGAAGCTAAAATATATTCTTGAAGACGAGATATTTTAAGATTCACGATTCACTTGACTGGTACTCAATTGAGACAGATGATGAAAGAACCACAATTACTTTCACAGCTAAAAGAGCGTGTAGTTCTTGTTTGGATATTTATGTTAGGGGAATAAAACAGGAGTGCCTCAGATATCTTAGCTGTATATGTTGACGTTTGTTCTGATGCGAAGAGACGTTTCAACTTATCTGAGGAAACTTTTTTCGGGTGTGCTTAATGCTGAACCTACTTAAAGAACTCTGATACTCATGAATGTAACACCAGATGTTTGTATAACTTGATGAAAGATTGTCCAAAAGTTTTGATAGAACAGTGAACTGACCAGCAACGTCTAATACCTCAGCAGGCGAAAGTGCAACTTCCACAAGTCACATGCCTGGTGAAAACATGTATGGTATTCTGTCAAGGGACTTAAATAACATTTTCTTAATAGCGTTCAACGCCCCTTTTCATTACAGGCGGTAGACACTGATGGTGTTTCAAATGAAATGGTATATAAGTAAAGGAATTTTGGAAAGGATGTGTTCAAGGATTTATTGATGAGTGAGGAAAAATTGAAAAAAGTTAGCGAGACGGTTCCAGCTGAATTCGTACCACGGACCTCCCATTTATGAATCCGTGTCTTAGCGACCTCAACCACCCATGTCAGTAACAACAAACTTACATCTATGAACTCCACCAAGCTTCAAAGTCGAGCAATTACTCGTTTTTAGTAGAGGTTGCATAATAACGGGCGAAACCGCATTACGGCTTATATTCTTTCTGGTAGAAACTGCACAAGATTGTGAAAGTATTAATTAGGAGATTCCAGCAGAATATGTGGATGTTTATTTCAATGTTTCAGGTCTTATATGTAACGAAAGCATTTAAAACCCTTTCCACCTTGAAAAACACCTGCAACAGTCCGAATGCTGGACTTACCTGGCTCACAAATGGAAACAAATTCATCGGAGTACCTACCCGTTTCCATTTCCCCATAATGACGATTTGGTGCCGTCGAACCGATATCAAACTCTGCCCAGAAGTCCGTTCTTCTCAAAATTGTTCACCTACTTTTGCCCGGTTTGAAACATTTCGAATTGAGTGGAAATGCAACATGGCGGAGTCCCTCTTGGTGAGAATCTTTTTTCCGCCAGCTGTTATGACGTCAACTTGAGATTGGGGCAACTTTGTTTTCCTTGGCACGCCCGAACATGTTGACCCTTTTCTGCATCGCGAGCTGCCTGAAAAGAACTGGAGCAAACATCTTTCGTATAATCGTACTGGACTTGCGAAAAAGTGGCTGTGTTCAACTTATTCACTGAGTTCTTAGTGTGTATTCTCAAATTTATTTGACTAAGACAGCAAAAAATTGCAAATGTTTTTATCGTTGCTGAAGTTGTTCCTTTCGGATGATATAACATGACATATCAGAAGAAATTAACACAAAACATTTTATTCATGCATGTTTCCTTTGAAAGTTGCTTTTCGAGGTAAGTACTCTTAAACACGTATTTTACTACTGTCTCGTCATAGAGACAGTTTTGTGTTCTATGCTTTAACATTCCAAATACTGTGTGCAATTTGGATGTTTTCTGTAATTTATGCATTCTGAGCACAGAAGACATAACTTTTTGCTTTCTTTGGTCATAAAGTGATAGGAAATTCATTAACTCTTGTACAGGAGAGGCGTTGTTCATAGTTTGTGTACTAGATCCTCAGTAAACATAAACATGTCTTTATGGTTTTTATACTTTTACGAGTAGGTGTTTGACTACTGCAGTATTTTTAGCAATAATATTTTCTCAAATTTCTCAAAATAAAAGTTTAACTATGACATTCTTAAGAAGAAATGCACAATTATAATGAAATACTGCTATGCTGTTAGTTTGCAATAGCATTAATGTTATTTATGACAGCGAGTGTACAATAAGTAACACATTATTGAATAGTGTCAATTGGTTCTAGCATAATATCTAATTTGTTCTTAGCTGCATTCTGCTGAATCAAACTGGAATAAAATGTTATGTCTCATGCAGCAGTTATACAAAACGGCCTTCATAATTTACAGTATAACAGACGTCTTTATATTCAGGAAATTGCTGTAGTTTCGGCAAGGACAACACGCAATGCAATACGAGCCGCTAAATATCCCGCTACGTGATGCTATTAAATTGTAGCCGTTAGTTGGCCCATCCGCCGAAATAGGCTGCAGTAATGATACGGGAGAATGAACAGCGTGGCTTATAAATAAGAATAGTAGAGTAGTAGAGTAAGACGATTCCATTACTCAAATGCCAACGTAGGCCATCATGCCCTACTGCTGTCAATAGCAAACACGAAACTTTTATACGCAGTATTTGTTTTCACGATGACATTATTTATCATTAGAAAATATTTTGATGGTTTTTAAGAATGTAAAATTGTTTTTTCAAACAACATTTTTAACATGTAAACGAAATAGGAAATAATAGGAATTTATCTTACACAAAATCATCCATTACTACAAATGATTCATCAACTACCGCCCATTGTAGAACAAGTAATGAAATAATAATAATAAGAAAAATGATAACAAAATAAAAGTGGTATAGTTGAAAGGACGTGCTCTATTCAGCGATTTAAAAGCATCCCGGAATAACTTTTAAGAACAGAAGAAGCAGAAGGAAGAAAGAGGAAAAATAAAACGCAGAAGGTGAGCAGGAAAAGTGATGGACGAAAATAACGGCAAGGAAGAGCGTTCCATGATGCAAGTGTAGTAAGTAATTTTGAAAACTGCCATCTCATTAACTTTAAGTAGTCGATTTAATCAAATGGAGAAAAATGGACAATTATGCAAGAGGCTGAACTGACTTCAATTGCATGCCGAAATCACTGCAGGCTAGTTCACGTAATTGCACATTCACGTGTGAACGTCAATATGAACGTTAATATCTACTTTCACGTGAATATAGACCGGTATAGACCGGTTTGTATTCAGTCATATCAGGTGGAGGGAAAATTCTCGAAAAACGGAAAATTGTGGCATATTGAGTGAAAAACAAACAAATAAACAATAAAATTAAAATAAAAATCAAATTAATGTAAACGGGGATTTTTGCTAAATTTATGTGCGTTGTCTGATATTTTAGATCCCGAAAGTTCAACAGTAAAATAAAAACGTTTAGTCAACATTATAGTGTATTTGTATACCCCTGTCTTGTCGGTCACTCTATAAACGGATTTCATTCTATTGTTGAGACAAGCATGAGCGTTCTCGCTTTCCGTTATTTATTATTCCACAGTCTCAACTATTATTCTTTGTCTTTGTGCGCAAAAGACAAATGCAGTACAACAATTAAAACCAAGTAAATAATTTTAAATAAAAATACTAAACAAAATCTCCTTCATTTTATGTCAATGATAAAATTATTTATACGTACAATAAATAGTACGAGTCACGGGATGAAGACATATATCCTAAACTGCGGCAATTTATTCGTTAGTGATTTAGAATGCATTGAGGGATTAATACAAACAAGTTATGTTCGTTTATTACTTTAATAAACTGATTAGAATTACTATAGCGACCTAAATGTAATTTATGTTACGAATTAATCCCTTTATTATTATTATTATAATTGTTATTATTATTATTATTATTATTATTGGTAAAGCTATGTTTTAAAATAAATTATGATCATTCTTATTGTTGAATGGTGTTTAACGCCCGTTTTTACTGCTGAGGCACCACAGGCGGTGGGCACTAATGCTGCATAAGATAAATTGGGAAAGGATTTTCCAGACATAAACTTACGGTACCTCCCCGAAATTTGTCATTTATGAGGACTGAGGAAAATTTGGAAAACATTTGTCAGGGAGAACAGTCCTGGCAGGAATGGAAACCGCGATCTCCCACTCAGTATACTCGTGTGGATCTATAAATAGGTTATTATTCTGCTGAATGTAATGAAATGTTCAATTACTTCACTGAGATATATGACATGCTAATTTTGCTTGGCACAAAGAAAATCATTCGCTCTGAAGTGCGAGAGTGCTCTGCCTTAAGAAAGGGAAACTTCCAACTCAGAGCGTAGTGTGATCGTCAAGGTACCAACGGATGATGTCATGTACGCCTCTGCTGGAAGAAGATTGCCATCCTAGTGGGCACAAGGTCAGCTAGGAAGCAACTGCCCACTTTAGTTTTGCAAATAAGTTCGGACGAGTTTTGTTCTTCGCAATACGCAGTTACGCACTTTCTGGAAATGATCCAAGTTTTGTATAACACATGACTTGTTTATTCTGTATACATCGGCTGTCTTTATAAAAGAACAAATGTTCATTGCTTTTGTTAGAAAGTCCGGTCTATTAAATGGTTGATCAAAGATGAGAGGAAATTTATACTACAATAATTTATTATACCCTTCTTATCCACAGAAGCGGCAACTTAACTGTCGGCGCCTTTTCTAATGTGTTACAGAAATATACCGTTAAAAACAATTCCTTGAGCGATTGTGCGTCGCTAGCGAAAATCAAAGTTACCTGTTTGCGGCGGGAATATAATCTTATCTCTCTGTACAGTACATGCTGAAACAATACCCAAGCCGAAGGAGGCTCTTCTATGAATAAATATTGTTGATTTACTTCGAAACTCGATGCATGAATGTACTATGTTCATTACACTAACAAACCAGCATAGAGCAGTAATTCAGTAATTCATTGCTCAAGTTTGAGGGATGATAGGAAATGTTAAAAAGACAAACGTTAATCAACCCATTCCGACTCTGTATCAAACCCCTGGAATTGTAGGCAACGTGCTGTTCACGGAGGGTAGTTAGACTATCCCAATCACGCATGCTCCGTGCCGCCGGGTGTCTGTTCAAAAATCTGACAAGATTTCTCTACATGTCTGCAAGCTCTGAATATGTTAAACCTTCAACTGCAAAGATAAACATGAAACTCGGCGTCAGAGCTACAGGTAACGCGGTTTTAACATTCAAGAAATCATGCGGCGCTTCGGAAGCATGTTAAGCGAAAACCTTAACCTTAACTGTTCCCTGTGTAAAGAAAGCTGTTCAATAAAGAATTGTATTCGACAGCTTTTCCGTACTCATCCTCATAATTTTGCAATGCAATGTTGGATGCACTGTACCTGTCCCAGCGTTCCTGTCAGTCTTCAAAGACATGCTGGAAACGTTTTTGACAGGTCCTCCAGAATCGCCTTCACTACTGATTCTGATGATGGAAATTTCCCCCTCGAAGATCTTTTTTCAATTTGGGAAAAGGAAAAAGTCACACAGATAAACCTGACTATAGGGAAGGTGAGAGGCATAGTTCACATTTAATTTTTGTGAGATATTCAGCAACCACATTTATATGGCCGTACAGATTGTTGCACATAAACGTGGCAATGTGCCAGTGATACTTCTGTAGTGTTGCCCAGTACAGTTGTGTGCAGGTATGACACGCTGGTAAACATTCCTTGAAGATCGAAAAATGATGACTATAACTTTCCACGCTGAAGCAAACGCTTTTAATTTTTTTGGCGTTGGTGGTGATGGAAATTTCCACACAGAGTTTTGTTGTTTGCTCTCAGGATCGAAATGATGTAGCCACGTTTGATCATCTTTGAAAGAAACTCCTTGTATCATCATCTTGGAACCCACCGTGCACAAACACGTCTCATGTGCAACTGCTCAGTTATCAGTGCAAGTTTCGAATTTCCGAAAGTGTTATTCAACAATCCTCTGACACAATTGCAGCGGAATTAACGTTTTCTACGATTAGAGTCCTGGGTTTACCTCCCTTTGAAATTGACTGTCTCCCCTCTTTAGACATTTAAAACCATCTTCGAGCTGTGTTGTAGGGAAGACGACAGGCTTCAGTTGAGACGAAAGCGGAATTGCGGACCCCTTCATTTTGCTGTAGGCGGAAGTGAACGTGTCTCAACTTGCACACCTCTAGAGACAACATTGAGACCAGTACACCACGTGTATATTTGCAATAAAAGTTTAGCGCGAGAAATTGTGTCTATAAAAATATGATTGATCTTATTTGTGAACAGTTCACAACAGATAGGCGTAAGAGGCATTTCAAGCGACCATCAATTTAACTACTGACTATAGTGGAACTAATAGAAGGTGATTGCTTCAATGTATGCCATTACTCCCCCCTCCTCTTTCTCTGTCCAGCTATAGTGCATTCCCTTTTCCTCTTCTCTGCCTTTCCACCCCAGCACGGAGGAATCCTTGTTGACAGGGTTTAAGCTGCTGTTGTTACATCCTCCATATAGCCTCACTAAGTTTACAATCAATGTAAGCAACATTCAAAACAGAAATTAATAAAAATTCTGCCAATGCATACATCTAAACAGAAATGTTTTCCAGATACATAAAGGAAAAAGTACAAATATACAAACAAATAACGAAATGTTAGCATGACTGCGTATGAAGGATACCGTTAGAATGGGTAACATAATAATTATATATTTTATAGTTTTGTGATGCTTAACGTAAAATACACAATGGTACCAGTTTCAGTGTTGAACTTCCGGTTCCAACCTGTGAGAGATATACAAGTTGAAACATGCTCAGTTCCGCTTACAGCAAAATGGAGGGGTCCGTAATGTGCTGTTCCGCAATTCCGCTTTCGTCTCAGCTGAAGCCTGTCGTCTTCCCTACAACACAGCTCAAAGATGGTTTTAAATGTCTAAAGAGGGGAGACAGTCAATTTCAAAGGGAGGTAAACCCAGGGCTCTAACCGTACGAATTATGTGCTGTTTTGAAATTCTGCTTTCGTCTTACAATTCCTCTGCTAAGTGTTCTTCCCTACACCACAGTTCAAAGATGGTTTAAAAGGTTTATATAGGGGAGACAATCAATTTCAAAGGAAGATGGGCACGGGTTCCTGTTTGTGCTCTAACGGAAGAAAACATTAACACCGATGCTGTCATTGCGATGGAGTATCGTCGAATAACATTAAAACACTTGCAGAAATTGTGAAAATTTCACTGGGTCAACCACTCGTTGGTAACTGGAAAGTTGCACATGAGACGTGTTTGTGCTCGGTGGGTTCCAAGACTGCGATTCCCGAACAAAAGAACGCTCGCGTGTGGGTTTGCATGTAGATGAAGATGCAAAGTTTCTACCAAAAGGAATACATCTGATGGAACTTGGCCACACCATTTCAATCGTGAGAGCAAAACTCTGCGTGGTCACCAAAGCAAGGTGGTTGCTTCTGCAGGGAAAGTTATGGTCATCTCATTTTTCGATAATCAAGGAACAGTTTATCAGCATGCTGTAACTACTACAGAGATGTCCTGGAAACTCCGCAAGGTCATATTACACATTTCCTCGCTGCAATACGACAAAGTAAATCCGCACATAGGAATTTGTTGTTCAATGTCTCACAAAAAGCAACGTGAAGTGTATCGCTCGCTCTCCCTATTTAGCCCTGTGTGACTTTTACGTTTTCCCCAAATTGATTGAACATCTTCATGGGTGGGAAGGGATTCTAAGGGTATTGTCCTAAAAGGTTTCCAGCATGTCTGTAGACAGTTCTATCAGTCTACATGTTGCATCCAAAGAGGTCACTTTAAGAAATGTCATCAAAATTATGAGGACGAGTTGTCATTCTTTATTGAACACTGCTCAATTGTGTGTTTCGAAGTGAAACTCTCCTCCGTTCGTCATGTTCAACTCAGGTCTTACTTTGCATTGAGAGGAATGTCTCGTGGTGGAGTTTTCGTCTAGACAAAAAGCATAGCACTATACACTCGGAACTCGGAGGGTAGAGGTTTTTAAGACTTTGCTTTCCTGATATTTTATCGCATAAATTTGAAATTGCTTCATTAGTCACCAAAGTCGTTGAAACTTCTCCCAACGCAACAGACGGTGCAATTTTAGCTTTGGTCGTCAAGAAAGCATTTCATAATATTTTCCTTGACAACATAGCTCTCATAAATATGTAGACGCTGAATCAGCGAACGATCAGCTCCACGTGGTGGATTATCTCAAAAACAAATGACTGGCTAATAGCCTATCGCAGTTTACTGTAGATGTCTTTACATAAACTGAAAACGTTTGCTTGAACAGTAAGAGGTAAATAATGACAAGGGTGTCGATGTACAGATAAACAGAATCAAAATTTCACCCTGCAATGCCTTTTTCTTAAAATAAAAAAAGTATTTCCCAATTTATAATTTCATCTCTAGTATCATCATTGTAGTAAAAATGAACGTTAAGCACTGTTAAAAAATTCTATGTTTGTGCGATATTCAATGTACATTTTCAACAGGAACATAAATTATTAAATTCGTATTTAGCAAACTTCCACACGAAAAGTAGTAAAATAAAAAAATATCGGCTAATTGCTCTTTCTGTTACAAAAAATATGTTAAAATTAGTTGGATGTTCAATCAAGAAGTGATCCCATAAAGAAATAATTTCATTTTAGAACACGCAGGAACGGCGTATGGTAGTGCGGGGGCACAGTTATAAAGTCAGTTGTACTAATTTTACCATTTTTAAATTTGTGTTTGCCTTTTTGAGGAAAATGGTCCCAACATGCAGAAAACAGGTTGTCTTTAATTTTTAAATTAATGGTTGTGTTTTACAAATCATTATATTTAAGAAGATTTTATTTATTTTTATTTATTATTTTTTAAAGAAAGTCGAGCTCTATAAAAAGACAAGAATAAAACACGGTAATTAGGAGGAATTTTTATATTAAATTATCAGTACTAGGAATGTCAAATAAAATTCTCTTTATATGTTGTAGCAGTATAAAAACTTAATATAAAAATGTGAGGTCAGTTGTTTACTTTCTGTATGATTTCACATGCAAGAGTTTTTAAAGCTCAGTATGATGGTCTCCATGAAGTTTATAATTTGTTATATCACACGTGCTATTTTATATCGCGCAACTTGTTCTGAAGTTTAGCGCCGGTAGCCTTGGGGCAAACTTTGAACCTGCGATATACAGTAATGAGTCACGTTTCTTGTCCTCGTGACATCTTGCTGTTACAGGTCACACTGCAAACAGAACTTGTCTGGCTGTAGAGACAAATTAAATACCAACGTTTAATGCGTTTCTAAAATCTCACATATCCTTTTGTCGTGCCGTAAAAATGTTCGAAAGTCAGGAAGCTATGTCGTATTCTCGGCAAATTTTGGTTTTTTTCAGTTCGAGTGTTAAGTTGGTGATTATTTCGACATGTAGCACATGACACTATTTAAGTGTTTTTACTAGGTCTGTTCAAAAAAGAATGATCATAATTTATTTTTTACAACTTCTTACAATTTTGATGACATTTCTCAAAGTGGTTCCGTTAGACGTAACGCCCTGTCTTCAAAGAGATATTGGAAACCATTTTTGACAGGTCCTTCAAATCGCTCCGCAGTCTTCACCACTGTTTACTTCACCAATGTAAAAAGCCTCCCAGGAAGGGTTTCTGCTATTTTGGAAAAAGAAAAGTCACACGGAACTAAAGCTGGACTATAGGGAGGGTGATGGACACACTTAACATTCATTTTTGTGAGATATTCAGCAACAACATTTGCGATAAGGGCCATGGTGCAGCATCCAGCTTATCGCCCGGAAATGTGGCCTTGCAAAGTTTTTAGAACACAACTGTAGTACTGCCCTGTTACAGTTGTGAGTGCAGGTTCGACATGCTGGTAAAGCTTCCCTTTGAATATCGGAAAATGAGATGATCATAACAGAAGCAAACAACTTGCCCCTCCCCCGTTTTTTATTTTGAGTTTCCACAAAGAACTTTGCTCTGTTGGCTCTTAGGACCGAAGGCAGTGATTACTTTTTATAGAAACTCCACATACATTGAAAGTACTCACCTTGCACACACACACACACACACACACACACACACACACGTCTTATGCGCAATAAAAAATTCATAATTTCTGAAAGTGTTCTAATGTTAGTCGACATTCTCTCTCACAATGTGTTCATGGTTCCTTCCGTTAGAGCACAAGCTGGAGCTGTGAGTCCCCCTAAATTGATTGCCTCCCCTCTTTAAACATTTCAAATCATCTTCAAGCTGTGCTATAGAGGAGAAAAAACCGCAACTGAAGATTTGTTGAGACTAAAGCAAAAGTTCAGAGCAATATAATTGTCCTTTGCGTATCACCTCCATTTTGCTGCTTCATCTTGTACACAGACGGGAGCCGGAAATAACAACAATGAAACAAGTACCTCGTGTACATTATGTATAACTAACAAAACATTGTAAAATTAAATTTTAGCGCGAGAAATTATGTCTGTAAAAATATAATTGTTTGTCGACTGAAGCTACGTCTTAACCACATTGAAAAATATAATATAAGTAATGCATACTAAAAACTGAGGAAATTTTGAGGTTAGGAAAGAGCACAAACTGGGCTCATCTTCTTTGGAAAGAGGAAAATTAAAATTCGGAGAATACGTGGGTGGGAGACAATTTCGAAACCCAGCTGGTGCATGATGCCTTCACAACGGCCGACGTGTGAGCAAACACATTGTCCGTGTGGAGGAACACTTGTTTGCGCGCCAATTCTGGTCGCTTCTGCTTCAACACTGTGCATAGATGCGTTATAACAGCCAAGCACTGTTTTCCAAATAGTCAATCGTTTTACCTTCGCCAACCCATTGTTTTGTCTTGAAGTTTCAACGACAGTCACAGAAGCCACTCGAATTATGCTGCAACTTTTCCAAATATGATTTTGAAATGTCCTTTCTCGAGTGTTTTTTGTCTGGAGTCAACAAACACGGCACTCAGCTTCTTCATATGCAGAACTTCATGCAGGATTTTATGTATGTCTACCATCGCAGCAATCTCACGGATATTAATGCGACGGTCTTCTATCGCGATACCATGAATTTATTCACAATTTATTCAGAAGAAACCTCAATCGGGCATCCGGAACGTGCAGCCTCTGCAATGTTCGTATGGCCACGTTTAAATCATTAATCCAGTAATAAATGGTCTTGAGTGCTGGTGCAGAGTCCCCATGAACTTCCTTCAGCTCAGTTTGTATCTGGGCCTCAATAAACGTTTTTTAAATACAAATGTTTTATCACTACACGATACTCGTCTTTGTCCATTTCTAGAAACGTGCTACATCGATCACTTGAGATAGCTGTTAACAAAGGGCTGCGCGTTTCATCTGTTTAAATATCTGAACAAAACCGATATAATAATCACATTTACCAACAAAAGTGCCACTTAACAAAATTTCCCGCCGTTTCGTTGAAATTTACCAGATTTATCAATCCGCTTGAGATTTAAAGCAAAATTTCTGGTAAAACGTATTAAATACTTAAATTCTTGAGCACAAAGGCCGCTCATCACGAGCTAAATCGAGAGGATATAAAACATTCAACGTGAAAATTGTCCTTGGAGTCGACAAAGGCGCGTGGGCATGTTCTGCCGTGGACACGATCTAATTACAGAACAGTGGGGGATTTCGCTCATCAACAGTTGGATGCTCAAAACACCTGCTGGCATTTTACACCTACACCTTAGCAGGGTTTTAATTATAGAAATATTTATTTATTGCACTCTTGCACGTAGCCTGCTTTAGTTGATTTTATATTACATACATTATAAAAGTATTGGCTCATAATTTGACATTAGTCCATTCTCCCTAGACGAGACTTTACAGATTTGTATCCGACACGTTTTGGGGAATATCTCTCTTTACTTAAAGCACATTTCTCATGCTATTGTGTCAGAGGTGGGCAGTCATAGTCCTACTGCATTAATCCAGTGTGTATGTAATTATTAATGTCATGGTTTTAACACAAATTTAAACTATTTGTTAATGCTACATACGAATTTATTGGTAATAGTGCGGATTGTTACATCTGCGGTACAGCCCAATCCTTTCAGAGCTATTTTGGCTGCAGTTGCGACCTGTTTCATCGGTTGCCATGGCAACGGCAGACACTGCTTTGTGTTCCGAGAAAGTAAGTTGTAGTAGGCACCTCTCCTGTAATTTAATATTTATATGTTTGCATTTCAGCAGGGGCATATACTTTTTGTTTAATTATGTAAATAGCTATGATAGCCACAAACGTAGCGTTACTATAACGTAAATAGTAAATAGTAGAGATAGATTAACCTTTCTAGATTGGGTTTGAAAAATGAATGCCAACATTTCATGTGACATTAAGAGTTAAAGTGAAAGGCGAACGCCTAGCTTACAGTAACAGTTTTTTCCGACCGTCGGTGAGCATGGTTTTTACGCCGTTTACGTTAGCCCGCTAAATTTTCGCGCCCTTCTAGAACATTCTAAACAAGCTGCCAATCAGCCGTGACCATTTTAATTTTTTAAAGCCGACGATGTTCCTGAGCGTACGTGGGTAGAACCCGGAGGCTTGGTGTCGACTCGTGGATGCTCAAGCCAAGAGGTTGTTTATAAAGGGGCAATTCGTCCAGTTTCAGACGTTCTTCAAGCAAACTTGGTCATGTAGGGGCGTTCAGTGGACGGCGGAGATTTTGTGATCAGGTGGTAGTCACGTATGTGTGTGTGTGTGTGTATAATACAAAAGAAAAAGAAAAATAAAGTAACACTATTAACAATGTAACAAATTAACAGTAATAATAAAAGTAGAATGGGATAAACACTTAGATAAAGTCACACTTGAAATTGCTATATTTTGAACTCGTTGAGTTCTTCAATGGCAAGAAACTAGACAAGACTTGTTTTTCGATGGTTTTCCTTACCCTGAAAAGTTTAATGGTAAGTAACTTGAAGTGTTGTGGGCTCCGGGCTCATTTACACATTCATTTAGTATAAAAAAATGTATTTATCGTCTCCTCAGATCTTCGATAAACTGGAAGGGGGGAAAGTTTCAGCTGACAAGGATTATATTTATTTCAATATAAAATTTAGGAGTATCACGTGGCATATATACTGAGCTATCATGTTAAAACTATCCCGTACGCGCGGTGTTTTGCTTCTCGGCGGCTGGGCGTGTCGTGGCCGCCCGAGATCGTATCTTTGCTACACTGCTACACTTGTGTATAACTCATAGAAGGTGCTGGGAATATTGTCCCCTTCAGCTAAACAGGCGTTGTGTGAGGGTTTGTTTATAAATATCCTTCAGGCAACCCCTTAGGTACAATCTCACACGGTTAAATCTGGTGAGCGAGAGGGCCATATATCAGCACTAATCACTCTATCTTCAAACACTTCCTTAATTTTATTCATGAACTGCGCTGCTGTATAAATAGTTACAGAATCTTGTTGAAATCACCCTGTAAGCTGCTGACAAAATGGGGTCAAAATGTCCCTTCTGTACCTATTTGCATCTATAGTCTCGTAAATAATACGCCTTGCGCTAACAGTACACCAACTTCAATTTTCCTGTCATAACGAGCGGTTTCCTGTATACGGTGTGGATTTTCGGTACACAGTAACGCATTTTGATTGTTCAGGTGAACCCAGGCCTCGTCTGAAAAGAACAGAAGCGTTGGGTCCATTCACAGATGAAAACCCCACTCACAATGTCGCACTCTTGCTACTGGGTCGCTTTGTACGGTTTGAGGTTTAATAATTTTGTTGTTTTATGTGCAGAAACCCCCACCTATGCTATTTAACATTATAACAGGTGATGAAAGCTGGGTGTAGCCCAGAAACTAAGCAACAGACTCGGTCTGGGTCTTCCCCAGGACAGGATCCTCAACAAAACGAGGCAAACGAGAACTTTTGTCAGAAATGGCCACATTGTGACAGTTTCACTTCAGAGGCTAAACTGTCACTATCGGGTGATACACCACAAAAGTCTGTACTGAGAACGAAGCGTCCTGAGATTGGTCTACGTGGTTGCAGGAGTCCAGAAATTAAAGAAAACTGCATGGTCAATGATTTTAATTAGCTGAAGCCGCATTTGCATCCTCTTCAAAGAAGCACCGGCGTTCAGTATTGACAAAAATTTTGAACGGATGAGACTTGTAAGGAATGTAATGGAAAAGATGCAACGATGAACTCGTGTTTTTTAAAATGTTATTACTTTCATTCTTAAAACTTCCACAGTACTTACATAATGTCTATACCTAAAACCCCTGCAAGATGCAACCAATACGGCACGCGTGCCATGAAAGTACAAATGAGGGTATAACTTGGGAAAATGTACGGCGATTCTGTGACACCGTGTGTATTTACGTCTTAATGAAAGCAATTTACTGGGGTCCCGTAAACTTTCTCAGTGTTTCTCATAATTTAAAGCAGATTTGTTGATAAATCAAAGTAATATGATGAACACATTTGTTAGAAGTCATAAAGTCTCTACACTTTTATCCCCCTCCCTTCCCCTGCTACAGACATAAAGTCACAGGTTAGTCTTAAGGTTTTAGGCCTTTACTGCCTCTGACTAAATTGGAAATGTATAACATTATTTAACACATAGTGAAACATTTGCATTAGAAAAGTCACATAATATTAGAAGGTCCACTAAAAAAAGATAAAAAAACACAAGATTTCGGATAACTGAGTAGCCTTCTTTACAGTTGAGCAAGCTCACATTATTAGAAAAAAACAACAGAAAGTGCTTACTGACCTACCCTTTCATTTGCTTACGAGGGTGTGTGCATTTTGGCATAAGTCAAACTTCACGCATTAGACTTGTTACATCTTCAACAAATAAATTACAATACCGGATGTTCCCTACCGGACGTCAAAAATTGCGTCTTTTGCTTTTTAATCATTTAGAAATCACACAGAACTTGTCAAATGTTCTTTTAAAATTCTCTTACTTAAGGAAATCGAAATAAAGCGTTAACGTCAATGGCCTATAGATGGAGATGGGTGAGCAGATATCTCGTGTTATTTGTCTGTTATCTATATATGAGAAATCTTAAATATTTCTGGACAGTTTAACTTCACTGAATGAACAAAATTTTAATCATTTATAAGAAAAATGTTTTAAAATGTTCCAGTATTCGCCTCTCTATAGACATTTCCAATATGATCATATTAATTTCCTACTTTTTAAGTTTCAAGTCTCTAATGTGTTTATAGAGAGTGTGTTTTCAATATTAAATAAAAAAATTGAACCAAATATATTCAAATTCAAATACATTAAAATGTAATGCAATTTTCGGGGTTTTTATGACCTAATAGCAATGATAACGCGTTGGTTTGACTGTAAATGTGTGGTACATAAATATTATATGAACTTCACAGGCAGTCGTTTTTTGTGTTTAGAGAACGACCTCTACCTGCATTTGAGAGAAAAAAATCATGTGTCCCTTATAAAAATTCTGAAAATCTGGTAAGTGAAACAAAGACCTACCCAACAATCTGTTCTTCGGCAGATTCCTGTTTCCGGTTGGTTTATGCATAGGTCATTCAAATATAAGTCAAACTTTTTAAAAATAAACATTATGTTATTTTCTACAATATTTCCTGCATTGAATGGATAATTTCTGTATTCCTTCATTACAGAAAGAAAGATGGACACGACAAAGGGCTCAACCTCATCTTTGCCCTCCCAAAGTCTCCTTCAGTGGCCCGAACATGTGGCAATCACCAGGGGATAAATCTGAACTGTAGGGAGGGTGTTCTAGCAGTGAGTTCATGTTGTATCACGGATGACTTGATAGCGTCTTTTGCTGTGATAGCCCGCTCTCGCTCGTCCAACAGTTTGCAGTACTTCATTTGTAAAGGAAATCGACTTTGGAGTCCCAAAACACGGCAAGAAATTTTCTGGCTGACAGGCGAGTTTTGGCCTTGACCGGAGCACCCTCCACTTCATGCTCGATCAAGGTTTTGGGGGCTGTAGAGATGTATCCACGTCTCATCACAATTCACCTTCCTCCTCAAACCGATCCAGAAGTCTCTGACTGATGTCCTTTCTGTGAGGAGACGTGGGACCCACTTTCCGAAACTCTATCTCTTCAGAAAGAACTTTCACAAATTATGCCCACCTCTGAAGCGATTTCAAGCACACTTAAGCGTCAATTACCTTCCACAAAGTTAACGAATGTTGTCCTGAGGACGCTCCCTTCTTCACGACCGCTGAGGAACTTCTTGTGCCAGTCAAACACTTGAATTCGTGAAGGCGTAGCTTCTCCAAACTGTGCCCAAAGTCTGTACAAAATTCGTGGTCGGCTTGACTCAATCTTTGGTTAGAAATGGATCTTATTGTTCAGAAACAGCTCTACTGCAGATGCGGAATTTTCCATTGGACCGCTCTCCTCCATACATTCCCATCTAACTTACCACAATGTCCCTACACTCTTTTTTAACCCGGAGCACCAAAATCCGGTTTAAATTTGAACTATTTAAAAAATTGTTTTGGTATCCATTTACTCTAAATGAGCCCACTTGTTTGTTTCTCTGTTAATATCATTTACATTCTAAATCTTTACATTTCATTTTATATCTTCACTTCTGATTTGTTCAACTTCTCGTATTCTGCTGTTTCGACCCTTCTTTCATCTTTTGCTTTCAGATTTCAAACCTCTGCTTTATTTAAACAAGTTGGAAGCGAAATAAACAGTAGTGTATAATTTTATTTTTTGTTTTTTTCCTAACATTATTTTTAAAACTTTCTATCAATTTAACGTTATCCTAATTACAGAAATGCGTGACCAAGGTACTCGTGAGGAGGAGGTTTGGGGTTCGATTCCCCCCACAGGTCTCCCTGTGTGAGGTTTTTTTCCCAGTATTTTCTCAGTCTTTGTAAATTTAGGCCTGGAACGATTAATTCCTTTATAAAATGATTTTCCAATTTATCTTTTCATCTTTATCATCATTGTTCACCGCCTGTAGTGCCTCAGCAGTAAAAAGGGGCGTTAAAACACTATTAAAAATCCAAGAAAGTTAAAGAATACAGCTTGTTCTGTGTTATTTTCAATAGCAATTACTTTTTTATATAAAGACTTCAGAACTTTGATCTTTTAAGATTGTTACATTATATTATTTTATAGTTTTTGTTTTTTTCCAATTCGAATAATGCTCTTTGTAATAGTGTTTCATATTCAGCATTTATTAAATGATGGTCCTTAAATAATATAGTAAATAATATATTAAATCTAGAAATCTAGATTCTGTAAAACTGCTAACTATAAATTTCCATTCTCGTAGAATTTCGTATATGTATATATATATAAAACAGAGGCAACAGGCTATATTCTTGCCTTACTCCTTTATATATTATATTTTACTTACGTTATCTACCAATTTTATTCTAATTCGTGTTTCTTCGTGTAGCCTTTTAATTATTGGAATTAAACGTGGTGCCATTATTTTTTTTAATTTAACTTTACGCATATTTTATATCTAATTAAACTTTGAAGCCTTAATAAAGTATATTGTTATTTCATAAGTCGATGTGCGTGATACACCAAGAGAAGTTAGGGGCAGTAGACGGTTGAAGTTGCTGGCTGTAACATGAAGCTTGAAGTGATTTTGTGATTTTAAATGTAGGTTGAATTAGTGACAGTTCCTTTGGTCGTCTAACACAGTTAATTATGGTACTGGAAATTTTTCCATGGAGAGGAAAAAATCTCCCTTAAAGAAGAGAAGTGGCACCTCCATTTTTCGTAGACGGAACTGAACAAGTCTCAACTTGCACAACTCTAATAGGACAAGACCGGCTCACTTCTCCAGACCCAAATGGCGACCGTTGTCACCCAAACTACGAAACATTTACGCAGTAATATGTTTATTTATCATTAGAAAATATTTTGATGGTTTTAAGAATATAAAATTGTTTACAAACAATATTTTTCATGTGCAAATGAAATATAAAATAATATGAATTCACCTTATATAAAATCATCCATGTACAAAACATTTCTAATGAACTATTGCCCATTACTGTTACTTCAGTTCAATTATGTAATGAAATAACATCAACAACATGCATAAATAGGAATAATTATTTTTCATTAGCGTAACATGCATAAAAATAAATTTAAGCAAATTTTACTGCAGTGCAAAATTAATGAATTATTTAAACACACGTGCATCTGAATACTTATTTGACTCTTGTAAAACTATGCAAATATAAAATGGTTAGCCATTAATGTCTAATTACAGCTCTCTGCAAGTAGGTTTTAACCAAACTACTGCAAATGAAAATGTATTGCAAACACCTTGAAGAACCCAATCATCTGAAATCTGGGGCACACCTTGACATGAAGTGCTCTTATGAAATCGTCCAAAACGGGAAAATTGTAGGGGACTCTGAAACCTGACGGAAGCGGTCAGTCACATTCCGGTAGCATGTGCTGCTGTACCTCCCCTCCTTCCCCTCCTACAGCGTCAATGTCACACATGGCACTTCCAATGGAGGAAGAAGGCAGTGGCATAAAGCACGATACCTTTTCCGATTCATTCGCTACGTTTGCTCGCTAGGAGTCACGTCGCCGGCGCATGCGTCCCAATTACCAGACGCGCTCTACAAAGTTTCTTTCTGCTTGTGTTCGCGTTTGGCAGCGAGAAGTGAAGTGCTATGACAGAGAATAGAACGCACATAATGCTACTTCGAAATGGTATGTGTTACCTAGATTAAGTTAAAACAAGAACGTAACGCTTCTACTAAAGATCAGTCTTGATGTTCATTTACATTTTCTCAACAAAATTTCTATAAAACAATATTCAATTAATAATGTAAATTTTTTATATTTTTGTTTAATAGCAAAAACTTCAAAATCTTTTTAAACCAAAGCAAGTACAGAAAGAGTGGCGGAAGGTGTTTCTAAAATTAATGGCGATAAACGCTAAATTATTTGTCAGAAAATTAAGAAAGATAAAAGGTTATTAATTTAAGAATTAATTAAACTACTAAACCCTGAACACTTTCATAGCAACATAAAACAAGGTCAGAAATCTTAACTCTAGGTCCACACCGTTTCTTTCTTTCTTTCTTTCTTTCTTTCTTTCTTTCTTTCTTTCTTTCTTTCTTTCTTTCTTTCTTTCTTTCTTTCTTTCTTTCTTTCTCTTTCTTTCTTTCTTTCTTTCTTTTCCCCCTTTTTGTCAGCTATGGTAGCTATAAGTTAAATTGTTTCAGACATTACTGCCAATGGTGGTGTGATTAAAATTTTTTGAGTTCCTTCAAAATTTGATAGTTTTTGTTGTTGCTGTATTTTAAAATGTCTGTAGATGGTGGAAAAAGTTTAAAACAGCGAGGCAAACAAAGCCACTACGAGCTACGAGAAAAAAGCACGAAGATTCTTTTGACAAATGTAAAATTCACAAACTATAACAAGATGATTTTTGCAGAAACATTAAAAACGGTTCCCACAAAAAAAGTTGAGACGAGACATTCTAGTAAAGGCTGATCAGTAGGCAAGAGGTCCGAATAATAATTTTCCATTGCGACGACGGTCTGAAAAGTTCTCGGCTTAACAATGAAGAAACGTGTTTTTAATCTCCCTTAGAATTTATTCGGGTCATGACCAATGCCATTATCAACGTCTCAAAGTGGTTTTCCGATAGGTCTGCAAAATATTTACAGCTGCAATCGCCTCTTGATCCTCAGATACAGCAGCTACAGCCCGGATGCACCGATCTTTTATCCTGTATACACGTAATTATTAACTTTATACTTTTCCATTTTTATCTCAATTTAAACTATTTCTGAGTGCTAATATACAAATTTATTGGTAACAGCCGCTGCTTTAGCACAATTCTTACACCTGGTACAGCCCAATCCCGTCAGAATGAACTTGGCTGTACTTGCGGATTGTTGCTTCGGCAAAGGTTAACGCTTGCTTAACTCAGAAGGATGCGCGATCTGGCGAGCATTGCCAACTTGCTAAATAGAAGTTTTTGAGTCTTCAACAATTTTTAAATGTTAAATTTACCGGTATCTTATTTAGGGACTTGTTTCGTAGTCTGCAGCTATGGAAGTAAAACGTTTTGGATTGTTAACATATTACTGAAACGACGTCCGGCTATATTGAAGCGATTGGTTGGTACTACTGTTTGTAGCTTCAATTTTTACATCGTCATTCCGGTGTATATTACCACATTTATATAAAAATGACGATCAAATAGTGAATCTTGTGTAAGTACGTTAATGCACTTTTTTAAAAGTTCATTTTCCTACCTTACACCTCTGATGTGGTGTAGTTAATGCTAAAATATAGTCGTTTTTACTTTATCAACATTGTGTTATATAAGTGTGTAAACTTGTCCGACAAGCAGGAGATATAACTTTAAAAAGAATGAGCGAGTATGGTTTTATTAATTATTAAAATGAAATAAGTAATGGCATTAGAGTGTGGGATTAGGAGAACAAATTAGAATGCTTGCAATGTATATGAAAAGAGAAATCACATTTTTAAAGTTATTATTATTAATGTTGAGATTAAACCACAAAATTAATGGAATACTATTAATTAAATTAAATGCATGACCATTTTTATCGATTTATTTACGGACGCTCTTTAACATCTGAGGTCATCAGCGCCCCATTCAATTCAGGGCGTGAAACGGCCGACAAATTTTGCTCAGAGGCCTCTCTTTCAGGCTTGAGGTTCTTTATCGTGCCGTAAATGTACGACACGGGACCCACGGCTTTACTTCCCTTCGAAGGAAGCCAAACTTAGAATTTTTACGCCCGAAAAAAATCCATCGATCCTGGCCGGGTTCGAACCCGCAATCTTGGGTTTAGAAGGCAAGTATGGTAACCACTACACCACCAGGACTGACATGTATGACAAAGTTATAATGTATGGGTATTTTTAAACATTTTTATGAACTGACCTTACATATCTTCACATTCACTAAAATAGAGAAAAATAACGCAAAGTTTCGACTTACATTGTGTATTTAAGAAGATATTTATGCTTCAATAAATCAAAATCATGTTATTATCTAAAAATAATTACATTGTACTAAGTATATATACACAATAATATACAATCGAAAATTACATTGATTTTCATTGGCTTTGAAATTTACTTTAAATGTTATTGTAGTAAAAATATTTAACGCAAACCTTTTCTGAAGGTTATTACAGAGCGCTCTTACATACAAATATAATTCTCACACACATATTAGATTAATATTTCACATTTGCTGTCTTCACAACGATACTTTTGTTAAATATAAAACATATGATGCACCAATGACGAGTTAACGTCCTTTTATTTTGAAAACTAGAGAGAAAATGTGAGTTGTTTTTAACAATATTTTTATGACTTTTTCTGTTTGTGATGGGGCTTTGGGTAATATCTTTAAAGGTGAAATATGGGTGAAAGGGAATTTTATCAATGTTTCTGAAACGCCTTTTTAAATTTCGGTTTTCAAGTATACCCCTACTCCTAATGGCCCGATTTATCTAATTTTCAAAAAAAGTTCTTGTTTTATTTAAATGGGATATGCCGAGTTTTATTGTAAAAAATTAAATATTGGTGCCACTAGAGCGATTTTTAAATGTTGGGTTCCGGTTAGCCCCCACTCCTAATAGTTCCATTTCCCTGATTCATTTTTTTTTTATTTTATTTAAATGGTACATACAGAGTTTAATTGCGAAAAAAACAAATTTTAATGCCGCTACAGCGATTTTTAAATGTTGCGTTTCAGATAAACTCTCCCCTCCTAATCTCTGATTTCACTGATTTTCGGACACTAATTTTGTTTAATTTATGCTAATGAGGTTAGTTGAGAGAAACAAAACTTGTGGTCAATTTTTAAATTTTCGCTTTAGGTTAACTCCCACTGGCAATGGTGCAGTTTTGCACATACACATGTATATTTTCGTTACCTAGTAGTTAAGATCGATAGAGATTTGAAGAAAAGTTTCCAAAATATTTTCATTACTCACATTCGTTCGGAATACTCAAAGAACATAAATCGTGATTGGTCACTTGTATTTCTACTTGCTCGCCATCAACATTGGCCATTCCTGTCCAGTTTGTCTCTCAAAAGTTTCACAAAAGATTTGTAAAATACAGTGGCACCACTGCCTTACTTTCTGGAGAATGAAACTTGTCACATTCTCCTGATCTGACACTGAACGACTTCTTTCCGCTTCCTTTCATGAAGAACCGACTGCAGGGAAAGCTCAGAAGAGCTGCAGCATCAGACAAAGAGGACAAAGAATGTCGCCAAGGCTGAGGGCAATACTTTATGATGTACAGGTTAATTTCAACCCGGTCAGTATCTTAAAACGTTTTAAGTTTTCCTAATAAAAAATTAAGTAAAAGAAAATAAACCTAATTCAATGGAAAAGAACAAACAGATCTGCACTTGTGATAGGATCATTTGCTATTTATTTGCAGAAAAACGCTGTATGGGACACTTCCAACCTCGCACCGCCCTGCCTTAAAGTGTTGCTTACTTCACTAGCTCTGAATTACTGCACTATAAACACAACGAGGAAAATAATGAGCAGCACTGGAAAGAGCAAGTGGCAGAAAATGTAAACTGCTATCATAATGGAGATGACTCATGCGATTATAGGTACAACCCGAGCCAACAATTAGGTCTGAAAAATTAGACTGCAGTTGCAAATTTTTCTCCTTCACGCACAAAAGTCTATAACCGGTTTGCAGATTAAACGAGAAAGAACAAGTGCGTTTAGCAAACAGTAATTACAGATGAAAATATCGCTCATATAGAAGCCATAGTGAAGAACTATCAGTGAGGGAAATAGAATATTCTACTGTCAGGAATATCTTCGTGTGGGAAAGCTTTGTTTTTGTTGCCTGCCTCACACTCTCACAGAAGAGTGGAATGTGCCAAAAACAGTTTGTCGTGGCAGGGAGCTGTAGGACTATAAAGAATCGTCTCACTTTTTCTAATTTCTGGACCGAAAATTGAACTTAACAGCTTAATGCATAATGTACACGTGTTATAATTTTTGCTGTTGTCATTTCGAGTTCCCGCCTTTAAGATATGCAAGTTGAGATATGTTCAGTTTAGCCTTCAGCAAAATAGAAGTGACACGCAACGAACCTTCATCTAAGACCTGTATTTCAAAGGTTGGTGGACCCGCAGTTCCAGTTTGTGCTCATTCAGGAGAAATTATCACACCCTTGGTGTCATTGTGAGCATTTTCAGAAATTCTAACTGAAAAGTTGCACATGGCAGTGTTTGAGTTCCAAGACGTGAGAGTCCCTAGTGCACTTGCTGATGAAACTTGGCTACTCCATTTCGATCTTGAGAGCGACCAGCAAAACCCTGTGTGGAAATTTCCATATCTGCTGGGAAAGCTATGATCATCTCATTTTTCAATATTCAACGAATTGTTTACCGACATTTCCGTATCTGCATACACAACTGTAACTGGACAATACAACAGAAATGTTCTGAAAACTCTGCAAGGCTTATCATACGCAAAGGGCCACGTTTCCGTGTAACAAGCTGGTTGCTGCTTCGCGATAATTCAACTGTATCACAAAAATCAATGTGAAGTATGTCCCTCACCCTCCCTATAGCTCAGATTTAGCTCCATGCGGCTTTTATCTTTTCTTCCCCAAAATTGAAGAAACATTTTCCATCTTCAGAAGCCGTGATGAAGATTACGGGCAATATTCTGAAGGACCTGTCATAAAATGGTTTGCAGCATGTCCTTGAAGACTGGGATAAAGCTAGGACAATTGCATTGCATCCAATGGGAATTACTTTGAGAAAGTTCATCAAAATTAAGAAGTTGACTAAAGGTATGTTGTGGAAAAAAATATCGTTTTTTATTGAACAGGCTTCATACCAATACAATCCGGAATGAAAGAGGCAGTCGAAATCCGGGTCTTCCCAAATAATGACCCCCAGCGAAGGTTAAAAGAGGTCGAAATGTAACGAATGATAGATGCCAGTTTATTCTTAGCAAGTGGCCATATTTCAATCATTCCACTCGAGGAACCACTTCTCTCCATTAAAATAAATAAACACATAAATAAAAAGCCGGGGCCAACTTGCCTCGTCATAATCTCCAGAATATCAACAAGAATAAGAATAAAGACTGTTTTGGAAGGATTGTTCCTTTAGCACGACAATGCCTCTGCGCTTACCACTTTGAAACCCACGGAATTTCCTCAAGAATAGAAAGTAACACTAGTAAAGCATACACCGTACAGTCCTGATCTGGCTCCCCGAGACTTAACTGTTTCCAATTGAGAGTCCAGAAGGAGCTGTTGCGTCCTACAAAGCGGAGCTTGATGTCTTTCTAAAGAAATATGATGTGGCTGCTTCCACGAGTGGTTCTTGAAGATACAAATTTGTACTTTAAAGTGGGGGATATTATTTCGAAAAGAAATAGGCAGAGTAGGTGAGTTTTGGTGTGCTACTTAGTACGAGGGGCGTTCTTAAGACCAAGAAAGCACAAGAGTTAAGAGAAATGTGCTTTAATTTTTCAACAAAGTCACCTTGTAAATCAATACATTTAATCCAACGATCTTCCAACTTTGTAATACTCTCAGTAAAATAAGATTTGTCCAATTGGGAAAAATAAACATCTGTCTCAGCTTCAACCTCATCATCTGAAGTGAATCTTCGTCTGGCCAGCCATTTCTTCACGTTTGAGAACAAAAAGTAATCGCTGGGAGCCAAATCCGGCGAATATGGCGGATGTGAAAGCGAAGGTCATGCAGTCTTGCTACAACAATCCGAGACGTGTATGAAAGCCATTATCGTGATGAAAGAGAATTTTCTTTTTCACAACGTGTGAATGCTTACCTTGGTATCCCTCAGTTAATCCATAGTGAAGCATAATATTCCTGATTGTGGTTCTGCCCTTCTGGAGGTAGTCTACGAGCACCACACCATGAGAATTTTAAAAAAACCGTAGTCATGACTTTTCCTACAGATGGAACCGTTTTTGCTTACTTTGCTGCACTTTCACGTGTTGCCACCCACTGTTTGGGGCTGCTCCTTCCTCTCTGGCGTGTAGCGATGAATCCGCGTTTCATCTACTATTATGAAACTAACTGGAATTGCTTAAACAGGTCTAAACACTGTTGCGAAATGTTCATACCAAAGCGTTTTTTGATCCATTGTTAACAAGTTCGGCACTCATTGAGTGGAAAGCTTTCTCAAGCTCAAAACTTCGTGTAAAATGTAGTGGACATGGCCTATCGAAGTCTTTGCAATGTCAATTAACTCGCGTACCTTCAATCGGTATGGCATTGAGTACGGCATTGTGAAAATTTGTCACAATTTCGTTGGTCGTGCAATTTTGGGAAGGCCCGAGCACTCATCATTGAATGAATGTAAGACCACGCGTAAATTCGTCGGTCCTGGTGGTGTAGTGGTTACTATACTTGCCTCCTAAACCCAAGACCCGCGGGTTCGATCCTGGCCAGGACTGATGGATTTTTTCGGGCGTAAAAATCGTAAGTATGGCTTCCTTCGGAAGGGAAGTAAAGCCGTGGGTCCCGTGTCGTACATTTACGGCACGATAAAGAACCTCAAGCCTGAAAGAGAGGCCTCTGAGCAAAATTTGTCGGCCGTTTCACGCCCTGAGTTGAATGGGACGCTGATGACCTGAGATGTTAAAGAGCGTCCTTAAATAAATAAACAAACAAGAGGAAAAAAAAAAAACGCGTAAATTCAGCAACTCATATTTTATCCGTCCAAAATGAAGGAAAATAGTCCTATAATGTGGAATCTAACTCCTTTTGTACTTCTGTTGGTGTTAAACCCTTCAAAACGAAGTTATTTATAACAGATGTATTTCAGTATTATAGCATTATTCATTTTGAAGAAAATGTTAACACTATTTTTATTACAAGATCGTCACAAACAAGTGACAACACTTACATGTGTGAAACGTTATAGAGCGCCATCTAAAGGATGATACTTAACAACTATTATAATAATTTGGCTATCTTCATGATATCTCTGAGTCAGGCCGAGAACGTTTAGTAAATAGGTACCCTCTTATTATTGCATAGACGCACCTAGAGAAACGCATGTAAAGAAAATTCAGTAGTACCACTGCTAACCAAATATATAATAAATATGTGGTAAATATTAAACAAATGTAAGCATATCATTGAATATATGGATAAAATACACGTTTTATGTGCGCAGGTCTCGTGCAGCAGCCTATACATTGTCAGGCGAAAGGTGTAGGAAAGCCTCGCCTGTTAGTTGCTAGGCGACCAAAAGCGGCCGTCTGTCGCCTGAGGTATAAGGTGAAAGCGAATGTCAACACAGCTGTTCGGGACGTTACTAATAGTCCAGTTGATTTGTTTTATTTACGTTCGTTCTTTAACATCTCAAGCCATCAGCGTCCCATTCAATTCAGGGCGTGAAACGACCGACAAATTTTGCTCAGTGGCCTCTTCTTTCAAGCTTGAGGTTTTTTATCGTGCCGTAAATGTACGACACGGGACCCACGGCTTTACTTCCCTTCCGAAGGAAGCCATACTTAGGATTTTTACACCCGAAAAAGTCCATGTACCCTGGACGGGATTGAACCCGCGATATTACGTTTATGAGGCAAATATGGTTACAACTACACCACCAGGACTGACCACGTTACTAATGGATACACGTATTCTTTAAGAAGTCTTTTACGGGGCAATGTTCAATGATATAGCTTCATTCAAACATTCACAACTCTTACTCCAGTGTTCTTGGAATCCTAGTAACCTTGCGTACATAGTTACGAAAAGTGGTGCTGTTTATGATGAATACACTGACACATTTCCCAGGTAGCTTTTAGACATTTTAGCAGTCGAGAGTCTGAATTCAAAACAAAAATGTGTCTATTTAGATAATGAGATAGATTTTGAAACCAATGTTGATTACATTTTACGTTTGAAACACTCGCCCCCAGCAATTACTTTAAACGTTGTAATGAAACCCTTACCTCGATACTTGCATTTTATAACTCTTACCACATCTTTTGTTTTCTATGGTTGCTGTTGTTGCTTGGCTTTGGATAGAATGGGGGGGGGGACATTTACGAGGAATGTCCCAATAACCGCTTGTGATGAACGAGAATGCCTCACACAAAAGTTCTTTCTTTCTTCAATTTGGGGGGATAAGTTACGCGGGGCTAAATCTATAGTCCAGACTATAGATTTACTATAGATGAACTATAGGGAGGGTGAGGAACACACTTTACATTGCTTTTGTGATACAGTCAGCAACACCGTTTGTGATGTGCAGCCGTGCATTATCTTCGTCAAGTATGTTGCACGGAAATGTGGCCTTTAGCATGTGATAGGCCCTGCTTAGGTAGTATCGTTCCTTGAATGTGAAAAATGAGATTACCATAATTTTCCCAGCAGAAGCAAACACTTTTGCTATTTTGGTGTTGAAGTTGATGAAGCTTTCCACCCAGGGCTTTGCTGTTCGCTCTCAGGATCGAAATGATGTAGCAAAGTTTCATTATCTTTGAAAGAAACTCCGCATCTTCCTGTAAAAAGTATCTTCATTCTTTATTGAATAACCCTTTGTTTGTTTGCAGTTATTATATCATATTCCGGTCAGAAAGGTTTCGTTTTGAGACTTGCGATGAAAATCTCCGTCATTGTAGTTGGAACGGATTTGGTTTAAGCGGCAGAGAAGTGAAACTGATAGGGTGTTTGAAACCAGCAAGGTTTGAGTAAGCGTATGTCTCATCACTTGTGTCTATCACCGAACACATTTCTGCGTGTCAGTTCCCAGAATCTGGAACTCCCTTCCTCCTGAAGTCACAGATTGTCGGACAATAAAGCAATTTAAACGTAAATTAATTGTCATCTCAACTCTACAACCACAACAGCTAGTCTCTCGCTTCTTCTTCTCCTCCTTTGTACTCCAGATAAATAATTGAAGAACAAGTGGAATTCTAAAACTATCTTTATTAACTTTCTAACTGTATTAAAAACATGTAATGCTTAGATGCAGTATAAATTTAATTTGGCCCTTTCCTGTAAATTTTATATAACTCTGTATATTTTAATTTGTATTTTTGCTGTTTTTTCCACCCTCCTGGTAGAATGGAAAAGGCTCCTAAGCCTTAACTTTTACCAGGTAAGTAAATCGATGCTGAGAGATGATTTATGATAGAAAAATGCATTTCTGTGGAAGAAACTGTAGTAAACAAGATGGAAGCATAGCCTAAGACAGAGGTTACTAAACGGTGTGTCGGGACCCTTAGGGGGTGGCTGGATTCTGTGGACATGGGGAAGTACTTTTATTTAACAACTTATCTATATTTCGTTCTTATTAAGAATGCGTAACTAACTGTAGCATTAAAATTATTTTGACCAGTTATACAGCAGCGCAACAATAAATAGTGTGACTGAATAGATGCCACATTGTTGAAGCGTGCGCGCGAACTTGTAAAATTAATTATTATTAAGCAGCGAAGTGAATGGAGGGGTCGCCAGTAATTTCATTCTCGAAAAGGGGGTCGTGCATGCAACAAGTTTGGGAATCGCTGTCCTGCAGTGTCCTTGAGGATTACGAAGTAGCTCGCCAAAAGATGTCATTATTTAAAAATGAGGAACATTTCTTGATGGGGTGCTAAACTTCGCCGAAAGGAAAAAGTAGAGCGGGATGCTGGTGTGCACAACGGCATGAGCAAGCTCTTCAAGTCACGAGTCGAGATATTTGTCACTAACAAATTTATACGAGTATAGTTTTGTTACCTTTACAGGAACGTTGAAACATTTCTTTAGTCCAGAGATCCAAGGAGATGAATATGACCGTTGCTGACTGCTGGAAGGAAGGTAGGGTTCGATATCCGATACGTTGTAAGTTAAGAGAGGTCTGTAACGGGATCCGAGGATAGTTGGGGAGCTGCCTGATTTACGGACGAATACCGTCCTTCGATCTCGGAAGCCGCTTGATTGCAGACAGGCACCGTGTAGGTCGGGGCTGTCAGTCTTGAGTAGCGGTAAGTCTGGCTTGCTGAATTTTGCTGGAAGCTCCGGTGCCCATTCTGGTCTTTAAGTGGAGGGTCGAAGGGACAGCATCTCAATCCCCACCAAAACATACAAAGTGGTGCCTCTCTCACGAGCGCACACTCCGTCACTTTGGCGTTGGTAACTTTCAATTTCACTTCTGCCTCTTCAGGTCCAGTAATCCAGATATATATTGATCTCAGTTCAAGGTCTTCTCTAAGCAATACTTGACTCTTCCTGCATGCACCTTTTTTTACTAACATTTTTAAAGCCTAAGAGGCCTTAACGACAGGCCATGCAGTAATTAGGTAACTTCTTCAAGGTCAAGATATAACTTCAGCGAATTAATGTCGCATCATCGGACGCTTGGCAGGCCTGAAGCATGAGCAACGGCCTCTTTTGTGTCCCTTGTGTCAAGAGGTTTGTCTCACTGCGCACATTTTGTATACAATTGAACTTTCTTCTTGTCTGGGTGTTGACAGAATGCTGTACAAGGCAAACCGTCCACTGGAAATGAAAAGTAAAAGCGTAGGGAACCAGACATTTTCGCGAAACCGAACATTCGACTATGGTAGGGAAAAGAGGAGAAAGAAGAGAGCAGGCGAGAACTGGAAGCACAAATTCAATTGAGGCATTTTGTTAACACTACATTCAGGATGGACGTCACTTCTGAATATTAACCGACGCAAGTATTAATTATTCTACATTCCCCAATAACATGCTGCTTGTCCACTTTTGATGTGATCTTTCCTTAGACAATCCCCTGTCACTTTTTCTCAACCGAGAAAACGAGCGAGCGTTTTGCTTATTGACATGTTAGCACATGCACGATATTGTTTTGTGTTTCTTCAACTCATGAAATAAAATGTATTTTACATAGCGTCAAGGTAGTTTCATTTCCACATTGTTCAGAATCTTAAACTCATTTGATGTTGAACACAAAATTAAAGATGCCGTGTTGGATAAATTTAACTTCGTATTTACAACACGGGGTGACATCAAATTCAGTGCACTATTTCGTCACACCGCGATAAAAGAAGTCATTTTGCCAAAATATGAACCGAAATGTTCAGTTTTATTTTATCCCCCCCCCCCTTCTTTTCCTTTGTCATTTTTTTAATCAACATTTTTCGTTGGTTTTGAGTTGTTTGCGCTTTAAAAAAATAATCTTAACTTTAGGGAATTCTGAACGAATGTGGCAATTGCGATTGTAAAATGAAAAATCGCTCTAGCGGCACCAACATTTGTTTTTTTCGCAACTAAACTTGGTATATACTATTTAAATAAATCAAGAAAAATAGCTTCGGAAAAAGGATAATCACTTTTACCAGTTTATTTCAAAATACTAATCTACTTCTCACTGATAAGATCTATCTGGCTGCATGAAGTTCGACTTCCGATTCACAACTAAAAACGATTCAAACTTTTCAGAACCGGGTTCTCCGCCTGGTACACCCGCAATGAAACTCTACATAAAGATTTACACATTCAAACAGCGAACACTGTCCTTCACTTCTGCTACAATCGACTTCATAAATTACACTAAAGAACTTGAGCAACATTCCAACCCATTTACCAACACCGCAGCACCTTCGAAGACTGAAACGAAAACGACATGCAGATTTATTGCAAGATGAACATTTAGCACATTGTAATGAGGACAGCCGCTAAGCTGCAACCTGCACTAAGTGTCTTGTATATATTTATGCTATGTTGCATTATTTTCACAGAATTGTATTATGGATATATAATAAAATGCACATAAATTGAAAAAAAATAATAATAAAAGCATCATATAAACGCATATATTTAAACAAAAGAATTAATACCCTTGGTTTTTTTATGACAATAGAATTATGTATGGCCTTTTGATTAAAGTTTGGAATCTGCAGGATGGAATCTGTCTCTACACAAAGTATTGAAAACGCAGTTTGATTCAATTACGAAGGGCGTTCGAAAATGTACAAGTGATGTTTTAAAAATGCAGCGCAATCTTTGAGCCGGCACGTTTGTGGGGCGATGGACTGATACTAGTATACCATTCAGGCACTAGATACAGTTGTAAGTAGAAGTGAAAGTAGTGAAAGGAAAGTGTTCGTTTGCTGTTAAGTAGAGAAAGACGTGAACAAGATGGAAGGCGACTATCATGGACAAAGATAACTGCATGGATTTTGTGATAGAAAGGTATAAAAGCTGCAGAAATCGTAGACAGTTAGTGCGATATGAGGTCAAGAAGTTCCTGCACAGAAGACAGTTTACAACTCGGTCAGTGTATTCGCCAGCGGCAGGGAATCTGCACACAAGAATGTATTGGTTGTCCATCAACATCGCGGTCTCCTAGGAACATTGTGGTTGTGTTCCTGGGACTTGACAAAAGGGTTGAAGCCTGCAAATGCATAGCGCAGATCAGTATTTAAGCTGGAGACGAATCATGGAAACACAGTTCATCACACTTCAGGCTTATGATAATAGACTGTCAACACAACAGTGAGGTGTACTGCAAGGCCTCACTATCCAGACCCCGCCATCGACTTACTACTGCCAGGAGCAAACACCAACATTTCCGACGCGGTGTTCGTCTCCGATATCTGTCCACCCTTCAGAGAACTTCTGCACAACGGAGCACTGCTCGAGGGTTGTGCACTCACTGAGATTCGCCGCCATCTTGCAACTGCTATTTCGCTAATTGCAAGCATAGATCATCTTGTTCGAATGTCACCAATTGCCACCGGACTAATGCTGCCATCTTGTGGCAATAGCCTCAGGTGCCTCATTCACACATGTAGAACCCCACATCAATGTATGACACCCTTGTGTTACTGTGTAAAGCTGCTTAACAAGCAATTTTTATGTGCTTACCAGATAAAGTAAAGGGGAGAAAAGTGTGCAAGGTGAACACATTTCCCATTTAGCACGAGTAGTTTTTATTTTAAACTATTTGCTATTAAACAGCAAAATGCAACGCTCCTCTCACAGAGAGCATCTCCACGTGCTGGAGCCCGCCCTTGGCTGCGCGTGCAGTCGGCATATTGAGGTCAGCCTCTTTGCCCCTGACTGTGGTGGCACACTTCGTTTTGGGATGTAGGTCAACCCCGTGTCGACGAACTAAACGCCAACGTATCATGGAATGTGCGTTCTCTAAGGGGCGCAACCTCAAGAACAAAATTAACAGTCCACCTCAATAAAAAGCAAAGTGCAAACCGTTCATTGCCTCTTTTCGTTTTTAATTTTATTTCTCTTAAGTTGTAAAAGTTTTGCTTTCCTTACACCACACATTTCACTTCCGTTTAATATTTTCGCATTAGTTTCTTCCTCTTTTCTTTCTCCGTCTTATATATTTCTCCTTCCTCGATATCACATTTCTTCAGAAAAAACATAACGCAACTTTCTCAGTTTAATTCAATGCTTGTGTGGACAGACAGTGTTTAAAAGTGGCAAGTAATTTGTTTTGACTGCTACATAAAAACGACTACGATAGGCGTTCTAAGATTTCGGCCTAACTGCGAAAACACAAAATTTAAGAGTTTATTTTTTTATTTTTCAACAAAGTCATCTTATAAATCAATACATTTGTCCAACTATGAAAAATAAGCGCCTGTCTCAGCTTCAACTTCATCGTTTGATGTGAATTTTCGTATACCCAGCCATTTCTTCAGATTTGGGAACGATAAGTAATCGCTGGGAGCCAAATTCGGCGAATATGGCGGATGTTAAAGCATTCTGTCGTGCAGTTTTCCAGTAACAATTCCAAACGCGTGTGAAGAGGCATTATCATGATGATATAGAATTTTCTTTTTCGCAAGGTGTGGACGTTTAGTCTGAATAGCACCCTTCACTCTCTGATGATGGTTGTGTCCTTCTGGAGACGGCACGAGCATTACAAAAAAAATCGTGCAGATGAAACTGTTTTTTTTTTTTTTTTGTTTTGTTTTGTTTTTTTGTATCCTTTACCTGTTACCACCCACTGCTTGCTGCTCCTTCGTCTCTGTCGTGTAGTGATGAATCTACTGTTATGAAACGTGAGAGAAATTGACTGGAGTCTAAACACTCTTGCGAAGTGTGCCTTGGAATGCTATTTTTGTCCATTGTTAACAAACGCGGTATGCCCATAGAGCGGAAAGTTTTCTCATACCCAAAACTTGGTGTAAAATGAAGTGGACAATCGGCGATCATTGAGTACGGCATTGCGAATTTTTGTCACAGTCCCGTCGGTCGTACAGTTTTGGAACACCGAGCGCTCAACAAACTGAATGGATGCACGACCACTCTAAAATTCAGCAGCCTACTTTTTAACCGTCTAAAAGGAAGATGAAGAATCCTTTAATGTGAACTGTAACTCCTTTTGTATTTTTGTTGGGGTTAAACCCTTCAAAACGAAGTATTTTATCACAGCTCAATTTTCAATTTTATCCATTCTGTAGAATTGTTAACACTAGTTTGCTTACACGATCGCCACAAATAAGTCACTGCACTTACGTATCTGAAACCTTTAAGTGCGCCATTTAAAGTTAACAACTCTCATTGTAATTTGGTTATCTTGATGACATTTCTGAATCAAATCGAGAACTTTCAGAATACCCCTCAATTAAACAAAAACATAAAAATGTTCAGTGTATGAAAAATAAAATACATTACCCTCGGTGGTCTGGGGGCAGCGTGCTTACATCTGAACTTAATGTTCGCTGGATCAAACCTGGCCGATTTCGATTTTTTTCACATAGTAACTTTAAGCCATAGGTCCCTTGTCGTAGATTTTACATGTTAAAGAACCCCATACCTGAAAAAAGAGATCCCTGGACTAACTATCAACGTTTTACGCCCAAGAAATGCCTTGGTTTCCTGTTCGCGTTGCAGGCGAAGAGCTTACCACCTGTTCCTCTGCCCTCCTTAAGTAAATAACTGTACTTGAAATTGAAGCCTAGACTCCAACACACCAACTATAAGCAGTAAAATGTGGCCAACTTTCACACCTCGTTCTCGTCAAATGTATCTATAAGCAAACCTAATACCCAATTGTCTATTCAGTTTTATAGTCCGTAATTCTACTACGTTAGACCAAGCTTCGAACAATAAAACATAACAATGAAGGGGTACTTTGAAGAGCGGGAAACTGGAATAATATTAAGCGGAGAGGACTGATGCCATGTATCATTGTAAAGCAAGGGTGTCCGGCTATTTTGACTATTCCTGGAGTACTGTAATGGTTAACGTTGCTGACTGCTAGCCGGAAGGCGCAGATGCGATTCCCGGTACATGCTTAGGAACTTTGATAAGTTAGGGAGGTCTGGAACGGGATCCACCCAGCTCGAGAAGCTGTCTGATGGAGAGATGGCGTTCTTCGATCTGGGTACCGACGTGCTGATCACATGCCTCCTTGCAATGCTGTCCTCTATCAATGAAGTCGTGAGACGGAGGAAGAGAAAGCAAAGGTCGCTGCAGCAGGCCAAGACTCACCCCGGGCTATAGGGCCAATGAGCAGAAGAAGAATATTACAGTTAGTGGGTCCTGGTGGTCTAGTGGTCACATTCTTGCCTCGCAGACCCAAAATCGCGGTTTTAATCCCCTCCAGAGTCGATGGATATTTTCGGGCGTAAAAACCCTAAATATGGCTTCCTTAGGAAGTGAAGAAAAGCCATGGGACCCGTGTCGAACATTTACGGCACGTAAAAGCACTTCAAGTCTGAAAAAAAGAGCCCTTTGAGCAAAATTTATGGATCGTTCCACACCCTGAATTGAATGGGACGCTGATGACTGAGATGTTAAAGAGCGTGTGTAAATAAACCAAATAAATAAATAAAAACTGTTACTTATAAACATTTTTGTACGTGCTCAGCACTAACTTATAATCAAATCGATATGACGTAAGAGTGGAGGGAACATTCACTTAATTGTGCTCTACTAATACTTGCTGCCATTTAGCATAATATGCAGAATGATTTATGTAGAACTAACTTATCTCTTTATTTATTTCAAAACGAATGATGCTATGATGCTACTAACAACGTATTGTGTCTCAAATGTAGAGTATCTTTGGGATAACACACACACACACAAATATATATATATATATATATATATATATAATGTCCTCCCTCCTGCATGAGGCATAACTGGCCGTTCGTTGGAGGTCTGTCAATACAGTTAATCTGCTGTGTATGTTGTGCTACAATGTCTGGGGAAGTGTGGTGTAAACTCTGTCTTTTAAGTAACCCCATAGTAAGAAGTTGGTGTTGTCAAATGAGGATATCTCGGTGGCCACAGGTTCTTGGAGATTATCCGGTCGTCAAAGAAACTTTCAATTAGCGCCATGGATTGATTTTATGTGTGGCATGACGCGCCATCTTGTTGAAAATATCAATGACCCAGCTTATGTCGTCCAGTTGCTCGAACTCCATGAAAATTCGGCGATACTCTCTGAACAAAAACAAGCTGTCCCTTTATTCTCTCTGCAGATACTGCGCACCAAACCCCGACTTTAGCTGGGTGCAAGGTGCTTCAAGAATGGCATGTGGATTTTGGACGGCCCAAGCGTGAGTTCTGCGAGTCCAAATAGCTGCATGAATGCTTCATCTGTTATGTACAATATGCCAGCATTTTGCACAATAAACGACGTGTTGAGCTATGCCTTGTGTAGGAGGGAGGCATTTTCAACATTTTTGTAGAGGTTAGTAATCTCCCAAAGATCTCTACATTTGAGGTTGTGGCTAGCACAATTCGTTTTGAAATAAATAAAGAAATGTATTATTTTTATATAAATTATTCTGTAGTAAAGTTTAAAAGGCCTAGAGCAGTGTTTCTCAACCTATGGGCACCGATCCACGCAAAGAACACACACATACACCGGCTTATGCAGAAATGACATAATACATAATATTATAATATGTTTTCAGCATATATTAATTTTGTTTTTTGAATAATACATTTAATTTATTTATTTTTATTTCAATGTTGAGAAGTAAACGTATTTTTAAAATTCAATTGTAACTTACCCTCGTAATATCTGAAAAACGTGTTTATAAATTTTAATTTTTGTTTCCTGCACGTTTGGAGATGCATCTATTAAAACAATTCTAATATTCCACGGTGATTTTTAAAATTAAAATGTTTCAAATTACTCCGCTGTACTCCTTTTTGGTCATTGTCATTATGGAAACTTTTAAACTTACGCGTATTTTTAGTTAATTTTAACGAAGAGAACACGTTTTTAAAACTTAATATTATTATTAAAAATAAAATCATAAATATTAATGATTGTGATAAGTTTGACTGGTTGGAAATGAAATACACGTTTTACAGTGTAATATGGTACGTGACAGTAACCATGTTTTCCAACTTATCGGTTGCGTGTCTACACAAAGTCACGTGTTTGACAGAGGAAGGACCGCAAACCTCACACAAGTAACCTTGACAATAAGACGTTGGTTGCGCCCAAATTGGAAATAAGTTTTTGTGTGCCTATAAGTAAAATTACGTAAAAACTGTTCACAATAATTTACGGTACATTTACTTCGTTAGCTCTGCCAGAAGTAAAAGTGCTGATGATTGGTTTAAGGGATTTTCGTAAGTGTCCGATGATACCACGCCGTTCCACCAAAGACCCTTGACGTCACAAAACGTGAAACGAGTTTGGTTTCGTGCACAAGGCATGTTGTTCTTATCTCTGCTCAGATAACTAACATTACGAGCATTGTCGTGACATATTGCAGGATGTTTCAATATCCGCGATATTTTATTGCATTTTAAAAGCAAAATTTAATTAAAAAAGTATATACTAAACATAACAATAGCTTGTGTTGTTCTTGTTTTATTTAGATAACTGGTAATCTTTAATTAACTCTTCGTCAACCTCATAGCATCTGTAAACTAAACTGAGTTTAAAACAGACTTCAACTACCACTGCTCTGAAATTATGCTTTCGTATCAACAAATATTTAACTCCTATACAATGTCACAGGAGGCTTTGATCTTACCTACAGCACAGCAAGAAGATGGTTTGACTTTCAAAAGAGGGTTAACCCTGGGCTGCAGTTTGTGATGTAACGGAAGAAAACATTAACATCACTGCTACCGTTGTGAGAGAGAATCATTGAGAACATTTTCAGAAATTCTGAAAACTTCACAGCTGACAACCATGAAAGTTGCACATGAACCGTGTTTGTGCATGAGAGTATCAAGAAGACTGATGTGTGCAGGTTTGCACGCAGTTGAAAATTATATTATAGGAAGATAGGAGGTTTCTTTAAATGTAGCCATTGCTAATGAAACTTGATTATATCATTTCGATCTGAAAGCAAACAGCAAAACTCCGTTATCACCAACACCAAGCATTGCAAATGTCGTATCTGCAGGGGCGATTCTAAAAATGTATCAAAACTTATTTCCAATAAGTCTTTGAAGGACCTATCAAAACGCTGAGACTGGTGCATTGCATCTAATGGTGACTTCTTTGAGAAACATCATCAAAATTATGAGGATGAATAAAGGTGAGTTGTGAACAGTCCTCATATTTTTCACAAGACAAGCAACATTCCAAAAACACTGAATTGTTTCTCAATTCTTTGCTATAGTTATCTTCTTGCACAACTATGGATTACATGTGCCGGTATCACCATCACCATATTCGTACTCGACTATAATTCGCAGGTTTCAGAGTTCCGAAATTATACAAAATAGGAGAAGCAAAAGCGAGGCTGTAGGGCAGGTGAGAAAACTATTGGTCTCATATAAATTTGTGTGTGTTTCCATGGTATCATGAAGAACTTCCGTCACGTCTTTCTGCGGACGGATGTATCTGCAAATTCCGAAGACTATTGAAATATATCTCGGAGTTAATTGTTTCGCTACATCTATTAAAATAATCCTTTCAGAATGTGGTCATGACTTAACCGGCTGAAAGTATTGTCATGACATTTTAAAAACCTAATTATGTCTTCTCATTATTATTTGAAAACCCTGGGAAAGAAGGAAATAAGTGGCAGTATGTGAAGAAAGAAAGGGGGAAAATGCGGAGCAATGAAGTAACTAAACAAAACGATTTAGTTCAGCTTGCGTAAATATCGCTTTTTACAATTTGGAAAGAAATTGCCGCCGTCAATTTCTTTCTCGTATTAAGATGGTGTATGAAAACGGCAGGCTAGGCTTGGACGTCGAAAATAGACGGGGGCTGTTCGGGAAGGTCGGCTGTGTAAATAGTAGCAGATGTTGTTATCGGGCACCACGTCACTGAGTCACGTTTCTCGTCACGCGACTCTCCGGCTCTCTCAAACTGAACAGTCCCGTGAAATATTACGTCATTCATTGCAGAGTATATGACAAGGTGGAGCCAAAACCAACTCCACTTCCCCACGTCGCCACACTGCTGCTAATAGCAAACACCAAGTATTGTGTTTACAAGATGACATTATTTAGCATTAGAAAGTGTTTCAATGGCTTTTAACAATCTAAAATTGTTTACAGCCAATATTTCTCATATGTAAAACGAAATACAAAAATAATATGAATTCGGTTTATATAAAAGCATTCATGTACAAAAAATGGTTAGTCAACCTACCGTTTACTGCAGTGCAACAAGTAATGAAATAATAAGTACAATAATTATAACTCCAACAACTTGCATAAATAAGAATAACTTATCTATTATTATTATTATTATTATTATTATTATCATCATCATCATCAGGGGAACTCACCAATTTATCCTATTCTGTTTATTTTAACTCCTTACTTTCACAGCACTCCAAGATCGAACTGAACTTCTCCACAGGCAAACAAAATCTTTAAAAAAATACACTAAATTCCAAATTACTGGATACCCTAAACCTAATCGACATAGATGGGACAGCAACATACTTATCACATCTATTTTAATGAAAAGAATTTAGTATTCCTTGGCAGAGTGTATCTGTCTTTTCTTAACCTCACTGCAAAAGAGTCGAAACATGTTATAACATCCTGCTCACACCATCCATTAAAACCCTCTTCATACGTTCTTCCGGATCTTTTCCTATATGGCTAACGCATTACAGTCACATATGGTGGTAGATTAGGAAAAATTGCACGGGAAAATGCCTCCCCTAACACATTTTGATTCGAAGTGTTTAATACATAGTGCAGTTTTATCATTAAGTTCAAATGTTGCTCGGTATACATTCTTTATCAGCTCCTCCTTTAATGACTGCTCTTTAGGAAATTTAAATGTGGTAGTATGCGGTACACCACCATAATTAGAGGAATAACCAGGTGCAGAACATAAGCGATTGTGTTGTACTAAACACCTTTTATCACACATGTTCCTGGTGTAATTTCACTAAATCTATATTAACTTATTAAAAACCAAGATATTGTTGTTTTACTTTCAACTATAACTGCAACGACCAAATAAACAAATGTAACTTGTGCTTAATAGCAGCACATTTTGTGCACTAGTTGAGGATTGGTGTCGTGAATGTGCGAGAGGTAAAGGTCTATATCCGAACGGGAGTTTTTTTAAGCTGCCTTCACTACTCACTGAATCATTGGAGGCAGTGGATACTTAAAATTTAGGAAGAAAACAATTCAGGCCTAAGTTAAGAATACCTCAGTTGGGGTAAAGAAAGACAAATTATCACTCCTTAAAATAGTTAAACACATTGGTTTATCCCCCCCCCCCCTTCTTCCTTTACAGATCTCGCGCTGTCTCGGACCCCCAAGATTTATCTCAAAAGTTCAAAATTCTATATTTGTATCATATATCCCGAGTTTCATCCTGCGGATTGAGAAGTTATACAATTATATACAGTTTATATACAAAGTTATACAATACCGGCATATTACAGACTCAGTGTCGTATCGATTTGGCGAATTGGCTGGATTTTAGCGGTGAAGGTCCGGGTTCAAATAATTGCCCATGAAAGTATATCTTTTTTGTGTTTTCTTTCTGGCACGCAAGAGAAAAATAATGCTTATTCTGTCATATCTATTAATGTAAAAACCCAAATTATGTAAATTTCAATTAAATTACAAATCAATATAATAGCCTGCATTATTGAAAATAATAAGTAAATGCGAATAAATTTACATTAATGTGAAATGACAAACATAAGGCATTGAATAATACTTTACTTTTTACATACCCAAAAAGTGCTTCTGGAACAATAGAAAAGACAAAGTCCCTTACAGATCGTCATTTGAGAGCACCTGCATTTCTCGTCGACTGTAAAATGCAGGTTTGTCTAGCTATCAATCCACAGGATGAAAACACAACACTGTTGCAAAATAAGATAACATTGTGCGGCAAACGGGACATGTCTCGTCAAGGTCAAAGCTAATCAGGGCTGCCAACCGCTTTTTAGTAAGACAATTCTTTGCACAGACTTTTAAAAATTCGGATGTTTTAATGACCAGACCTCGTATGCTATACAAAAAAATTAGACATTACAAAAAAGAGAATTCCTCACATTTCAAGAGATGCAATAGTTCCGATTCATTTCACATGTCTTCTCTATTTCTTGGTGGTAAATTCAAACTCTTTTATCTTTAAAAAGCTTTTGGGATCTCTTAGCATCGTTGTTAGTTTAGATATGCACGAGATATCCAGTCAACTCGCATATAATATATGTATCTTATTATATATTGTTATAAAGGAACAATAGGTAGAAATCTAATTGTGCAGCAAGGATGTAACAATGTAGCGACATTCTGCTGCCATGAGCAAGGTGAAGGGTACAGGAACCTTTCTTTTCATCTCTGTTAAAAAAAGGTCCTGGAGTGAACCTTGATAGATCGCTTTCACCATCGGGTAAGCGAACCTTAAAAAGAGAAATTCTTGCTATATAACATATCCAGCTAATGAACTCAACCAATAAGCACTCGAATTTTCTATTATATCGTTGAGAATCTTCCGCCAACAATACTAAACCAATCAGAGTGTAAAGTTTAGAACGCGTCTAGAATATTTTAAGATTTGAATTCTCGCTGAGAGAAGCGTACAGAAATTAGTTGGAGGCATTTTGCTTTCAGTTCTATTTGGGAGACGTAACAGTTCGAAGCTGGGAGATGTAACAAGTGCAGTTCAGTTAGCTTAGGAAATGTGAGTGTGTAGCTCGTTTTTGGAAGATGAAAGAAGTTTAATTCAATTTGTCTAATGCAATCGGAAAGAAACTGTAGTTAGAAATATCTCAAAAGGAGCAACGGACATTAAATAATTCAAAGTCTAGCTGAATTACATGTATTAATAACGAGATAACTTGTCATTTATATCATTACCAAAGTATCACGGCTCCTTGTAAGCGGTTCTAAAGTACCGTGGGAAAAAAAAAAAAAAAAAAAAAAAACAACTGCCAAATAAACGCGAACCTTTTTATTATTTAGTAAAGTCCCATCCCGTGTCTTTTTTCTCCCCTGTAAACATTCCAGAAGCGCTCTAAAACATTTACAGAATCCCTGAGAGAAGCTACAGGAGACTGTGTTCAAAGCAGCATAGCCGTGGTATTCATCGAGATCACCACTCATCAACATCAGCAGTTTTTCTTCAGAAAATCAATTTCCCTCCACAACTGAATATAAAACATTAATCTCCCTAACATCATAACAGTAATCACCGCTGAAAAGTTTGGCACTACAACATGGTGCTAAGTATAAATAAACACCCTTATAAAAAACCGCCGCAAATGACGCTTCAACGTGGTGATTAATATTCCTCCCCCACTACAAACTCACCTGTATTGGATTAATAAACACGCATATTAAAATCCGCCGCAACATTTCCGTAAATTGCAGTTTTTACTTCATCTTTAGAAACAACTGTAGAGTCAGCTTATAGTTTTAAGTGTAGCGCTTCTCAGTAAATGTGATAAGTGAGAGATCAATGCAAACTCTGCTATCGCTTGCCATTGCATTGTTCAGCAATGAGCATACAGCGGCAGAAAAACAAATGTGTGTTATACCTCAATATCGTTTTGACAGATATTTCGCATTCATAAAGTGGCCCATATCTCCAGAATATTTCTTAAATGGACCAGTAAAAACAAACCGGTAGGCTGATATGTGGACACAAACCAGGAACTCCAATAAGATACCATCTTTTCCCCACATACAAACTTGCTCAGTTCTGGCTTCTTTGGTTGGACAAGATAAACATCATATCCAGAACTCGAAGCAATTTGTGGAAATTGTTGAGAAACTTAATCATTAAAGACTCCGATATTCTCGTAAATTTTGACAAGGAATCTCTCTTCACCAAGGCTCTACCAAAGGACACTCTGAAGCTTTTAAAACCATATTTCACTCCTGAAGAAGTGAAAGTCCTAACCACCAGCTATTTCCAAATAGAAAGAGAACTTTTACTAACAGAAAGGAGAGTCCTTGGGAAGCCGCTTAAGTCCGGTTTTGAGAAAAAGTTTTACAGGCAGCTGAACACAAGCGAACACACGCTACGTATACGACACCTTCATAATGTGGCCACATGGGAAAGAAAAACTTCATATATTCCTCGATCACTTTTATTGCATTCACCACAGCACAAAATTTGCTGTGGAAACGGAAAATAACGGTTCATTTCCATTCCTAGATGTTCTGATTCGACTCAAGGCATCTGGCGCTCCAACCATTTCCCGGCTCAAAAAAGAACTTTAAAACACTGAACCACCAAGCCAAAAACATTGCCCAGCCTGAGAGGCTGAAAGATGAACTTGAAATCTCCAAAGAGCCTTGCAAGAAAGAGATCGATTGAGCATGGAAACCTTGAAAAAGCACGACTTCTACACCAGACACATTGTTCGAGTTTTGATAAAGAACACATAACAAAAACCACGTTCTGTGAAAGACCCTCTCCGCTCTACACCATGCAAATGTGGAAAAGTGTCCATGTGAACTCGGCTGGGAGAACATGAGCGACTTAACCAGCCAGAAAAATCTGAGATTGTGGAATAAAATTTGAAAAAGAGGAAGCAATTGCAATAATAACAAAGGGCAGCATCCGAATAAAATAAACAAAGACGGAGGTTTTCAAAATAAGCAAGGCTTGTTACTGGTTAACAAACAACGTCAAACTCTCCCAACACTTGTGACGGTTCTGTATCTCCAGACACTTTCAGGTCGTAGTGTCAGCGAAGTTTTGACGCCAGCCGTGAAAGCCTAAACAGTGTTAATACCTAACTCATGCACATTGTGAACATTTCATTGAGTCCTTCGTAAACTTCTCCGAATGTGTGCATTCTACTATCAAAGATACCAATTGCCCATCAGGAATTCTGTGATCTGTAACCTCACTGCGCCCCAGACAGTCATTTCTCTCAATGCATGTGTTGCCAAATGAACAGCAGCTTTCCTGGCGCAGCTGGCGGCAAATAGACGAAAGGGGAATTCCCATACTCCTAAAATATGCTTTTGTTTCCCAAATTTATACGTATATGCAGTTTGTTTTATTTAGTTTTAAATATTTTTGAGTAAAAATTCTTCTTTAATGGAATTTTGAATTTTCTCCATTCTATTCAAAAAAGAAAGAAAGAAAAAAACGTTATTTGTTAATATACAATTTTTCAATACAATAAAGCAGTGGCAGCTAAGAAATGTAATTTGTAAATTAAAAACAAAGTTATACGTAGGTACACAACGCATTACACAATGATTTATAATGAACTAACACATTTCTTTATTTGTTTATTTAAAATATTTAAAAACGAATGATGCTAGCCACAGCTTATTATACCTCAAAGTAGAGTATCCCCCCCCCCCATTTCCAGCATAAGATAAAACTCAACATGTCCTTCCATGTTACTGAAGGACTGTGTTGTCAATGCCATTAATCTCCTGTGTATTCGTCCAATGTGTGACGTAAACTTTGTGTTTTAAGTAACCCCATTGGAAGAAGTCCGGTGTTGTCAAATCAAAAATGAACTTTCAATTATTGGTTTGATGTATGACATGACGCGCCATCTTGTTAAAAATATCCATGACCCAGCTCTACGTTGTCCAGTTGCTCAACACACTCCTTGAAAATCCTCTGTAGTGTTCACATTTTGGAGGGGGAAAAGTGATCCCACTATTCTCTGTGCGGATATTGCGCACCAAATCCCTGCTATTAAGTGAGTACGTAGATGTTTCACGGCTCAAGCGTGTGTTCTGTTGAGTTCGCATAGTTGTATAAATGGAATGCTTCATCAGTGAACCATGTAAGAACAATAAGCCAGGATTTTGCACAGTGAACGACATGCTGAGTTAAGCCTTATGCAGAAGGGAAGACATTTTCTATAGAGGCTAATAATCTCCTAAGGTATAATAAGTTGTGACTAACATAATTCATTTTTAAATAAATTAAGAAAGAAACGTATTGGTTTTATATAACACAATAATTGTTTTGTTACATTCTTTTTGCGACGATATGTATTTATGATATTCGTTTATTTTGTCTAAGAATGCAAGATCCATTTCCCTTTAAACTATCTTGATTATTGTTAACAATCAGTTGCATATTGTTACAACAATTAGCTAGTTGGTTTTGCCTGCCTAATATCCTGCTAGGCGAATAATCGAACTTACTTTTACAAACAGCGACCGTCCTGCGGCTTCAGTACCGAACGGCAGAGGAAAAAGCCGAATTTCAGAGAATGCTGAAGCGATGTACAAACCTTGAGCGGTAGTGTATATGCTCTATCATTCATGGTAATGTAAAGTGTACAAGAATGAAGGCGGAGAGAATACAACGGTTTCGAAATACAGAGAAACAAGCAATCATACGTCTAAAATTAACTATGTAGCTTAAATGTTCATCACATTCCGTTTTAGTTGTTATATAGCTAAGTGCAATTGGAAACGTTAAGGCAACAATATAATAATTATATAAAATAATAATATGGAAAAAGTGTACACTTTTAAGCCAGAAAATTATTTTTTTATTAAATACATATGTGTGTGTATATATATATATATATATATATATATATATATATATATATATATAGTTAGCGTTACTTGTTTTTACCACATTCTCTGCTCTAGATCTCTTTAATAACCTTTACATATTCAACTTGCTAAGGACACAGCTCCTGCGTGACAGACTTTTTTTATACTTGTGAATACAGTCACAGGAAATAATCCCCTACAGACGGTGACATGTATAAAAATACACGAATTAAGATTGAATGTGTTCCAGAACGTAAATTCCATGTGCATTCAATACTTTTTGTTATGAGTACCCCTAAGGGAATTTAGAAAACCCGGCGCATGCATCACTACAGTAAAGTCATCACAAAGCCGCCCGTTTTCATGATATCCCGTGTTTCAGCTCACCGTTCCAAAAGAGAATAAACTTCACATTCCCAAATTTGGGTAAACAGCAGGCAGTTGCAAGAGAGGTCCATCTTTTTCTCCTTCGCACTTCAGGCATGATATTCAACCTCCTAGCAGATCAGATAATTTCCTTTGTTGCAATTTAATTCCATTCATAGAGGCTGGTTGCAATCTTTATTTCTAAATTCAGTTCCACGAAAGGAAGTTAATATTCATTATAAACGTTAAAAATTATGTTTTAATATTAACAAAGAAATGTTGTAGCAAACAGCAGTTGGTAGCACTGCTTACCCCTGACCTTACCTCTTATTTCAGTCGAATTCACGCTACTTTCTTTGTAACAGTGTGGTGACGGGCATTAACATTAATCCTTTACCGAGACTCGTGAGGCGATTAACTTAGCAGCACTTAGTGGTATGAGAAATCTTATCCACGACCCAGGTCAGCCCAAACACCAAAAAGCTGTTTCCTCGAAATTCAGAATGCTATATAGGGTGCTCCGAATTTTCGCACGCCTACTGCATTTTTAATCAAAATTAAATATCAATAATTTGAAATACGCGCAATTTCACACTGATCTGCTATTATTAACGTTGGTAAAACTTGTCAAATCTGCAGGCGAAACAGTTTTCATTCGCTGCATTGTTGCATTGCGTCACCAGCTTACACGTGAAGAAGTAATGCTCAAAACTGGGTCGTTTTTCTTTCTCTCTTTACGCTATTAGTCCTTTTCATCATTAAAATGCAAGTCAAAATTTAAAATATGTTAATCCAGGGTTTAATATTTGGAATTCAGTACACTAAGAAGAAATTTATGGGTTTAAAATGCTTTGACACAGGTTAGGTTAAATCTGGGTGGGAAACTTACGGTCCATATTTCAGTACAATCATTCAGTATCGCTAATGCTTATTTAACGATTGATGCAGATGTCACCCTCACAACGAGAGCATGTATTAGTGCGGCATGTCAATAAAATCGAACTTTGAAAGTTAACGCAGTCAGATTATGGGCAAGAAAACATGTCAACGTTACAGATGTGAATGGCCATCTTAAACTAATGACAGCATTTGTGTATGAATAAGAAGTGCAGCGAAGAAATTGAATTTATCAAATTACTTTCAAAACTGAAATAAGAAAGTGTGCATGACGATACCTTAAATCTACAGCTTGCGGAACCTGTTCTTATTGCAAAGTATGCTCAGGACGAGTAATGTTTTGGTTTGCATGAAACAGACGAGAGTACAGTGGCACTGAATCCTACCGCCAGCACAGACCAACAGCCCTCAACAGATTTCGCCTATTGTTAATTCTAAATTCTCCGCTGAGAATTATACTTATTGGAGGTCATATCTCGTCGCGAAACAGAATTGCACATCGTTCCCCAAAACCAAACAGCAATACTGCCTGTGTGCCAGAAAGTCATGGATGACCCTAAACAATCTTCACGCCGTTCTCTTGGAATTCTGATGCAACAGCACATACCGCTAAATGAATCGTGAATGTCATTCGGAACAACTTCAATGATGTATGGCCTGATTGGCAGGAAACTCTCCAGAATTAGTGAACTAGACTGTAGGACAGCTGTGACCAACAAAGAACCGTGACTTTGGTACAGAGTTTCCGAAAACGGATTTTGGAGTGTCACAACAACAATGAACGTCACACCAAATAGTAGAATATCAAAAGTTTTATCTTCAAGATACTATAACAATAAAATTTATATTTCTTACTTTTGACTAGTTATTTCAAAAATAGGGGGGGGGGGGGTGAGAAACTTTCGGACCATCGGGTACATCACGAATTTCTGTCGGAGAGCCAAACTTTGAATCAGTGGCATTGCCAAGATGTCTTCAGACGTCTCTTAGGGAGCGTCAGAAGAAACCTGAACTGTGCAGTCAAATCGCTGGCTCAATCCCGGCCAGGGTCGGGCGTAAAAACCCTAAGTATGGCTTGCTTCGGTTGGGAAGTAAAGTCGTGGGTCCCGTGTTGTACATTTACTCACTAAAAGAACCTTAAACCTGAAAGAAGAGGCCTCTCAGCAAAATTAGTCGGCCGTTTCATGCCTTGAATAGAATGGGAGGCTGATGACCTGAGGTGTTAAAGAACGTCCGCAAATAAACGAACTCAACAAAATCAACTGAACTGTGGAAAGGCAATACGTGAATTCTGCAACACGACAACTTATTTAAAAATTCCATTTAATTTATTTAAGAACGCTCAACTTTTCAGGCCATCGGCGTCTCATTCAGTTCAGGGCGTGAAACGACCGATAAACTTTGCTCTTTCAGGCTTGAGATTCTTTTATGTGCCGTAATCTATTACACGTCATTGCTTGTTTGCAAATTTTGTACGAAAAACAGTATGGCTGTTCTCCACCCTTCATACTCTCCTGACTTAGTATTTATTTTAATATATGACGAAATGGCGAAGATTGAACTCAGTTGAGAAGATATAAGTGTGTTGATTAATTAAACCACGTGGCGTTATAGAGACGTTTCTTCTCTACGTTGATTAAAAAGCAGTTGACATTGATAGCGAGGGGATCTTCGGAAATGTGTTGGTACATGTCATGCGCGGATAACATTGAGAAGCGCAGTAAAATATTAAAAGAGTTGAAAACGTTTCCTTATCAGTTATTCTTCGGTGCCATCTCCGCTCGTAAACTTCGATAAGATAACAGAAAACTACACATAAAGGAAAATAAAGTTATTAGTCACGGTTTAATAATCAGAATCCACGTGTCGATGACGTGTATGTTTTCATTTAATTAAACGAACGACAGAGTTGGTCCACTATGTTAGATGTCTACATGGGCAATCGATGATTGGAGGGGAATGTTTTAATAAATAGTTATTAGGTGTTGTTAAATTGCTTGTACTCATTGACCCAAGTAAGTTATGCTCTAAATTTCCTTCCAGTTTAGAGAAAACATCGTTAAAACCCTCAAACCCCCAAAATTGTAGTTCGTATTGTCTGTGCAAAAAGCGACTTTTAAGTTAGTGTTTTTCAAACACTCGATGTCGCAATGGATTTCTGAAGTTTCCAGGCAAAGATTTAAGATCAACATTTTAACTTAAATCCCCTCATTAGGATTAACAAGCAATGCTAATTATTTATGTCCTTATAGCATCCGTCATTGTTTAAATAAAATTAGCTATTTGTTAATCAGATTCTCGACCAAAAATGACATTAAAACATTCAGTATCCTCGGCCGCAGGTTCAAAAGTACTAGAAGTACAGTCCATGGGTTGTGCTGGACAGTATGAGAAGCGAACGCTGCTAATTTTGTATAGTTTTAATACAAATTAGTCAATACGTGCTTGACGCATCATTCTTTTAAGTTTTTCACCGTTTATATGTTCTGGTATATCCGATAGGCCTTGTACTGAAAGTAGATGCACATTTATTGCATTGAATACCCGAGTTGGAAATTGTTTTTTTAATGTATGGATGGATGTTCATTAGGTAAGCCACTATCCTTTTCGTTGGCGACATATTATTTTCAAGCGTTTTAGCACTCGAGGTTTATAAAAGTACACTGTAATTTGTATGTCACCAATTGAGAACACAATTATCTTCTACCAGAGTCACAACTGTAATGAATTTTTTCGATTGAAGCACATGCGTTTGCAGTTTTCAGTATTCTTGATGTAGAATAGAGTGACTACGATTAATTGGTTGGCATCATCTTATCATAGAGAGCGCAGAACGGCAATTGTCAGCTAAATCAACCGTTTACTGACTTCTTCAAACGAAACCTACACTGATGTATGTTGATAATATAAACAGTAATTTCCTTTGTTCACCTGTCAGTAATGTTTAATTTCTTCATGAACCTGATACTAAGCCGCACATTATGAGAACTATTGCCACAAAAAAGAGATATTTTGGTATCCCGTTTTACTTTTAAAAAAAGACGGACAGAAGGATGAAAATAAATTAGGGCTGTCTCGGCTAATACGGGACGTCTGGTCACCTTATATTAATCCTATGTTGAAATTTCCGTTGCCCCTCCCTAGAACTGAAGAGGGAAATGAAGGCATTAATAACTTCGCGTGTCACCCTCCTCATGGGTTATCGAGAAGTAACGGCGCTGGAGTCGATGCAGGAACCTCCGCTCGATAACGCTAAGAGCTCGACATCGAGAAGTGACGTCACCAAATGGCGGCGCGACTGCGCGCAGAGTTCGGGTCGCTTGCCTATCTTGGATGCTGGAGCATTGACCCAGGCCTGGGCTTGTAACAGACCTACATCACGTCAGAAACGCTTGCTGCCGAGCGCCCGACTGCTCTGCTGGACTTTGAACAGTGCAACTTAAACAGTGTTTGTGTGTTTTGTGTTTCGTTAGTGCATCAAGGGTTATCTTTCTATGTCGGATTTCTTTAAGAGCTATATTTTTATTTTTAATTTTTTGAAGGCTGTAGAAATTGAAAGTGCCACTAATTAGAAATTAGAGTCTTACATTTTAAAATGCTGTTTGTTTTAAATATCTTGCGATATCACTTTTTAGCATCGATTGTAGTGAATCGATAAACAAATGAAAGCGTAGCTAACACATTCTCGTATCATCTTTCTTTTCGATGCATGATTTGCACATTTTATATTGCTGCCTATCCTCATTATTTATGAAAAGCTTGTATTTTATGTCTAATATCTCACTTTAAGATCTAATTTAATAAGTGTGCTAATTTCACTTTCGTAACATTGATTCAGTAAAAGTAACACATTTTCTCACATAACAACCCCCCCCCCCTTCGAGAAAAGCGACCAATGGCAGTGAACCATATATAATAGCATGTTTTAGCGGATGAAAGTGAAACTCTTAAATGCTGCCAAAAATATGATTTACAAGATCGGGTAACATACCAGATACAGTTCCAAGGCCGCTCACTTTTAATGGGTCCAGCTGCTAGAAGCAAGTCAATGACCTGACATGACCTACTATAACGTGCTTCATTCCCATTTGCAATTCTAATGTTCCAAAATATCGCGTCCAGTTGTTACTTTCCTCGAAGTGAAATTAGAAAGCTACTTTTGGGATATCCTATGTGGAAAAATGAAAGTATTGCCTGTTTTAAAAGTTAAGAGGTTACTTCCAACCTAACTAACTTTTACAGATTAAGAGAAAACAATAGTGTCATTTTTAAACAGTCTCCGTTTATTTCAACACTTTTTTTTCCGTCTTTAAATTAACATTTCTAAACTTTTCTCTGCAAGGATTTCTAAAATGGTTTCCTTTACGTCTCTGACAGGTCGTTCTTCAATTTTGATAATTGCGGGCTGTAAGGTAATGGTTCCATTACCTAATTTCACAGTTCTTTGCAATCTGGGCAGTGTACGTGGATTCTGTATGTCCATCAAGTTCATCCCTTCCTTCCGGAGATGTTCTCACTGTGGACGTAGACACGAATGGCCAACCCATGAACAAGGCTGAAGGCTACCCCGTCCCTAACAATCCAGTTCAACCCAAGTGTGCACTGGTACATTTGTCTGCAAAAGGCGAACACCATAACTTAGAAGCCCGCGTCTTTTTCTTTTAATTGCTTCTTGCACTTTATGTAGAAGGGTGCAGGGACACTAGTGTTTCTTTGAAGTCAACTAATAGTATCAGAAATTTGTGGCCACGGTCTTTTTCCTGGACTGGCCAACCCTGGTCTTCATTGGCGGCGTCTCTCCTGGGCCCAGGTCCACAAAAGTATAGGCTAATACATTACAAGTTAAGGGCTTATAACTTGTTATTAGTAGATATGGCGACGTGTGGCAAACAGCTATTCCTTCATCTTGCTCTTATATGACGTCACTTGCAACTTTTTACTAATAAACGGTGTTCCATAATGAACTCAATTTTTGTTCTAACAATAAAACATAATTTTTTAAAAGTACTAATATTGTTAAGTCAACATGAAGCACAAGCACTTCCATTAAACATGAAACAAAACATCAGGCAAATGTCCTCCGCGGCTTAGTTGGCATACCTTCACTCTGTTGACTAAATGTTTAATGACTTTAGAGCAAAGTTCCGGCTAATTTAAGCTATGACATGTCTAATTTCTGCCTTGAGTTGAGGGAGAGTTCGTTGATTGCCCACATATACACAAGATTTCATATACCCCCTCCCCAAAACATAGTCACATGGTGTTAAATCACACGATCGCAATGGTCACTTTTGATCGCCGTTGCCGAAGCAGCAAATAGTCCACAGGCTTCAGCTCTTGATTTCATTCGATCTTAAAAGGATGTGTATGCAGACCTTGTGTTTAAATTCGCTGCATGGTTAATTGTTGAGAAGGGCGGAGATTGGACTTCATGGGCTCGCAGCAATGCTCTGTCTGACGAGGGTCTCTACCGATGAACGAGAACGTACAAGTGATGTTCTCTGTTGATCTTGTATCTTCAAATTTCTTACTAGTCTCTACACTGTTAGTTCGGCGCATTTCGTCTACTAAAAATTACACCGTCTTTGAACGGTCTCCTTAATTAAAATGCACTTTCAGAATTGATCCTTAGTGAATCGCTCCATTTTAGCTTTAACGATACACACAAACGACAATCGTTAATCGCAATACAATAAATGACATTCTGTTAAATTTCAGGTCCGGCAACCTAAGAAACCGACAGAGCACTTTAAAAACTGCTTTCATTATGGGACACCTTATACTTTACAAATGTTGCACATTCTTTCGTGGAAGCCGAGGTCATGTAGTTTTGCATCAACAATCCCAGACGCGTGTGCAGGCGCAAAGAGAACTGAAAAGCATTCTTCAGTAGTGAAGCACAACACTCTCGGGGATGATTTTGTCTTTCTGCGAGTACCACGCCAAGAGAATCCCAGAAAACCGTAGCCAGAACTTTTCCTACTATGACCATTGCTGTTTTCTTTGGTGCACTTTCACCTGTGCCACCTACTCACTGGAGTTGCATTTAAACAATTCTAAACACTCTTGCGAAATGTTCATTCAAATACGAAAGCTTTCTCATATCCAAAACTTGTGTAAAATATAGTGAACACAGCCTATCTTTGCAATGTCGGCCAACTCACATACCTTCAGTCTGCGATCATTGAATCACGGCATTGTGAATTTTTCTCACTCTTCCGTCGTAGCAATTTTGGAACGCCCTGAGCGCTCATCATCATTGAATGGATGTAAATTCAGCCGCCAGTATTTTAACCGTCCAAAATGAAGCAGAAGAATCCTGTGATAACTCCTGTGATTCTGTTGAGGTTAAACCCTCGTCTTTCAGTTTTATGCATTTTGTAGAAAATATTAACACTAGTTTATTTACACTCGTCACAAAAAAGTGACTATACTTACGCGTCTGAAACTTTACAGCCCGCCAGCGACATCTCAGAGTCAGGCCGAGAAATTTTAGAACACCCCTCGTACTTTCCTTCGGTTATCAGTCCTGATACCACTTGCACATTTCTAATTGGGAGAGTAACAGATCTTTAAATCGCTTTTCCCAAATGTTACAAAGCTTTCATTTCAAAAATTCGCAGTACGAATAAAGTTTATTTAACATTCATTTAATATGTAAAAAGCACACCAATTTAGATATTGAGCGAGGAAATTTAAAACTAATGCAGTTACATTTTAGGTGTCATCGCTCCCCCCCTCCTCCCGAACACACCCACTTTCAAATTTTAAATGCCACTTTTACCTGTTGATGCTTAAATTTCAAAGACGGTGTAGCTCTAGCACGTTGTTTTTATCGTTGCTTTAGCGACCTACTTAACCTTACCTCAATTTTATATAGGTCTTCTAGTAAGGATACAGTACAACATTTCTTGAGCGGGGGCTCCCTGGATGTTTCCATTATGGATTGTATTTTCTTCTCTGGTATGGGACACCATAACGTCACCAGTCACCAGCTTCTCCAAAAATCCATATCTTCACAATGTGCGCACACAAATCGCCATGTATCATGGTGTGCAGGATCGCAAGGCCGCGGCCTGTCTGACACTCCAGCTCATCAAAGGTATCGGGCGACCAGTGGTGAACCTATTGACCCAGTTGTAAACGATCCTCTTGACTGCATACTACAGTTAAACGTCTATAAATTTGTGCAGTTTTGACGCCTTCCTTCCACATTAACCATGTCGTTCACGATAATTCCCCATCATGCCCACATCTTTCTTGTTGGATAAATAACGTACACACTGCTTACTGTCGCCATCTAGCGTCTTCATGGCGCACTAGTATCAGTTCATCGCTCTACGAATGGACGTGCTCATATATTACGCGGTATTCGTAAAACACCGCCATTGTAAAGAACGCCTCTCGTAATAACTGAAAATTTTCCAAAATAATTACAAATAGGCAGCAAAGTACAAAAGGGGGGGATGTTCAATTTCTTTAGATCTTTTCTGACGGTCATAAAAAGAAATTACGTACATAACTTTGAGTTTCCTACACTTCAGTACGTACTACAGCAGAACCGCCACGGGTGGCCGAGGTCGTTAAGGCACGGACTCGTGAGCGGGAGGTCTGCGGTTCGAATCCCGCCAGGACCGTCCTCCCTGACTGGGGTTTTTTCCAGGTTTTCCTCAGTCTTCATAACTGGCAAATGCCGGGGAGGTACCTAAACTTAGGCCTGGAACGCTTCCTTCCTTAAAAAAAAAAAAAATATCCTTTCCCAATTTATCATTTCATCTCATGTATCATCAGTGTCCACCGCCTGTGGTGCCTCAGTAGTAAAAACGGGCGTTAAACACTACTCAAAAAAAAAAAAAAAAAAACGTACTACAGCGTGAATCCATGTCAATATAAAATACTCCTGCACTAAGATATAACTTCATGTCAGCTAGACATGCCAGTCTTTATCAGCTGAAAGAACATACCACCTATATTCGTACACAGGCCAGCTTTTGTCAGATAACTGTGTTGTGTTTTGGTAATAAATGTCATACTGGGCTGCAAGGAAAAACAGAATCAAGAGTCTTACTATAATATAGCAGAGTGATTCAATCATTAATGCATTGGGGGATGTCCTGACATCCCTTGCGATATCCTGACTTTCGTTTTTTCAAAGTTTCTCCAAGTCAATTACGCAAATCTTTCCTTTCCCGAATTTCCCCCCTCTCATTTTGTATTATTTAATGTTACAGCGTCGGAAGTGTCAGGGAGAGGTTTAAAGCTGGTTTGCGCTTTGGAACTGTTTCTGACCCGGGTCTGGTATGAAAGCGGGGCTCAAACTACTTGGAGAAGGGGCTCCACTGGCGTCGAGTTATTCCATTTGGAAAACTCGTTAGAAACCCTGGCCGTCCGGCTTACCCATTACTACATCCCTTCCTTCCTCTCGGAGGTGCCCTCCACTGATAGCCTTCTGAAGTATCAAAATATCCTCCCCTGCCCTTAACAATTCAATCCTATAATGTTTCATGCACAACTAAGTACTTATTCTGTCCAAAGTCAAACAATAATAACAGTGCACGTTTCCAGACAACGAATTAAAACAAAATATAAGAGAAAAATGTACCCTTAAAAGGTAGGGATGACATTTTTATATCTCCAAATGAAGGCAGTTAAGGGTGAAAGGGCAAAAACGTGCAGTTTATTTGGTTTATTTTCGGGCACTCTTTGACATCTCAAATCACCAGCGTCCCATTCTATTCAGAGCGGAAACGGCCGATAAATTTTGCTCAGACGCCTCTTCTTTCAGGCTTGAGGTCACGGCTTTACTTCCCTTCCGAAGGAAGCCATACTTAGGATTCTTACACCCGAAAAAATGCATCGACCGTGGCCGAAATTGAACCCTCGATCTTGGGTCTACGAAGCAAGTATGACTACCATCTTGGGGTGAAAGCTTAAAATGCAATCAACATTGAATTTAAACTACCCTTTCAAGGTCTAAATTTACGTCTTTTTTAAATTTATATTAAATAGACATTACTTTCAGATAAATGATTAAATGAAAGGCCTGTATACATTTTTGCAGTCAAATGCGCTTTGTAATAAACGATGTCCATACTTTGGAAAAACATCTCGTTGAGATAACAAGTTTCAAAATCTTCATAAATTAAGCCTGTTCTTTGGACGCACTTTCTCTATCTTCAGAAGCAGAACAACTTCAACTCAAAGTCCCAGTTCTTCCATCACGTCTCAACAATGAGGACGCTGGAATGCGCCCTGCATGAGAAACACATGTTCATTTGTTTGTCTTCATAAAAATAAATCCGGAGCAAGAACGACACGTGCCCTATTAAACCTGAAACTAGGTCACATGTACAGGCTGTCTAAAAATGCGCTTACTAGTCTAACGTGTTCTTTGTGTACCCCTTACCGCGCCCGCACAATATTTAACCAGTCTCTTAACAAAACAGTCGCGAAATTCCCGTCGATAATTTTTTCCCCCCTCGCAGCGCTGCCAGCGCTCCAAGCGCCCAGTAAGCCAAGCATGTTGTTTACAGTATTAGGCTTCAAATCGATGTTGTCATTCCTGGACAATTTTCTACCTCGGACAGCACAATTGCATAGTCTTCTGGGTCTGATTGGCCGTCTCTGCTTCCAAAAGATCTCATTTTATTTTTTGATTTGCCAAGAAAAAAGTTTTATGAGGGTTGAAATGTTTGTTGGTAGGGGGAGGAAAGAAGTTTTTCTCTCAACATAGTCCCCATACGGCCTAAATGACTACCAGGAATATTTCTGAAACTGAAGGTATTATTTTCAGTGAAATGACGTCAGACGGGGTTCATCAATAAGACTACTATTCCAACAATTGTTCAAAAGTGTATTTCTAGCACAAAGCTACATTTTTTCAAAAGGAACAATGCACATCGACTTCAAGAAAATAAACTAGATGAGAATGGAATTCTAGTTCAAGTAGTTTATCGTCATATGTAGGGTTTGCATTTTCAGACCCTTTTAGGGAATTATTAGGCAAAAAGTAATACGTATATATATATATATATATATATATATATATATATATATATATATATATATATATATATATACCCCGACTGTTAAGGAGGGTTACCCTACTTAAGCTCGGACATTTTTTCATGGTCAGATTTCCTTTCTCCACTTCCAGATGTGCTCAGTTTGATGTCCATGGGCTTGAACTGTGATGCAGAAGACTGCGCTATAGAATAGGAAGGGGGCTGTTAGCCCACTCCTCCTGGCAGACGCAGAAGCAAGGCGCAGGCCAAATCCGCGAAAATCCGTTGGTGAGGCACCTGGTAGCTTCACAGAGATCATGTTGACTGCCCCCGTTTCCACAGCTTTGGGGCGGTGATATTCCTTGATAACCAAACTTGGTGCTTTGTTTATGCGGATCCAAACATTTGGGGCATCTTCACCATACAACCAGGGGAAACATTGGGTCCATGACATTGCTTTGGCAGTACGCCGCATTAATTTTTACATTTTTGGCAAGTCTGTAAATGTTAAGTTTCTGCAACCACCATGAACCCCTTGAATAACCGTTCCTTGTTTTCCCGTATAAAGTTGGTCCACTTGATGGTAGTAAATAGCACGGGGTTTGTTTGCGTCATCTAGATAAATTCATGCTTCATCAAAGAAACAACCCATTTCCGCTTTTCACCTGCTTGGTGGTGTGCACCAACTTTTCTTACATTGGTGAAGTGTTTTCTGATGTGCTGTTAATCTTTCAAGACATGCCCGCGTGCTTTATGCCGCCGTTCTAGGCCCAAATGTTGGTGACTTATCCTATAAAGGTCCCATGGCACAAGGTTTCTTTGTGTTGGAGGCTTTTCTTGTGTCACTGTTACCCTCACCTTGGCTACTGGCACTTTAGATCTTGCTAGTTGCGCCCCCCCCCTACTCCATTTTCAGCTGTGTTATTTACTTATATTAAGACCTTTCTCTTTATACCTTCTTTCTACTATCACCGAGAGGCTGTAACCGGGGTCGGAAAATCCAACCATGTACCCCTACCACAAACCAGCAAGTTTTAAACCATTACGGAATTGTGTTTCCAGCAGACTGCAGATGCATAGTGATGAACTGACGCGATGACACATTAGAATGTTTCACGAGAGCGATTCAGAATCGCCCGAACTTAACTGGGACAACACTCCATAGTGTATGTATCTTCTCGTTTTCTTTACAATTTAGGAATATGCCATTTATCCTGGTCGGGTCTAACATTCCTAGACCCAGTGGCCACATTTAAATGCATAAACATTAGAAATGTACCGCACATAAATTGAGTGAATCGTTCGTTACACCTAAGGTCGCGGTAGGCAGGAATGTGCTTACATTTCTAGTTTTGTACCAAAACAAATAATGCATACAGCTCTTAACTTCCATATCATTAGGGCTGGAAAGTTTAGACCTATTCATGATAAACAAAAAATACTATTGATAATTTCCATAAGTTACAGAAAAAATGAAAAAAATCTATACTGCTTTTATCCAACAATCGGGGAAATGTATTGCTTTTGTCTAACGATTATGGAAAGTCTCTAAAGTCCGAGTTAACATATGACGATATCTCGCATTTCACCTAACTAAATACCGCCATGGGTGGCCGAGGTTGCTAAGGCGCGGATTCGTGAGCGGGAGGTGTGGGGTTCGAATCCCGCCAGGACCATCCTCCCTGACTGAGGTTTTTTTCCCCAGGTTTTCCTCAGTCCTCATAACTGGCAAATGGCGGGGAAGTACCCGAAACTTAGGCCTGGAACGTTTCCTTCATTTAAAAAAAAATCCTTTCCCAATATATCATTTCCTTTCATGTATCACCAGTGTTCACTGCCTGTGGTGCCTCTGTAGTAAAAATGAGCGTTAAACACCATTAAAAAAACCAAACTAAATTATGTAAATCTAGTTAAATACATGTCAACTTAATATTACACATATTAATTAAGTTAAACACATTTATAAGTTATTAGTTTTATCAAATATAATTCAGCATAAACATTTATCAGATTGAATATAAATAAGTTAAGAGAGATTAATCAATTAAATACAGTAAGGAGGTTTTCAAGTAATCCGGAAAAAGTAAAATTGAGCACTAATTACATTTATATCAATGAAATACAATTTTAGGTTACTTTTAAATCTTGTCAGAGGACAACCTTCAAAAACAATTGCAGGTAATTAATTTAATTCCAGCCATTTGAAAGAGAATTTACCAACATCCGTTCTCTGTTGCCAATCGATTTTAAAACTATGATCGTTTATACCATAGTGTGACATATAGGGGATTAACAATACGTGGGAAAGGTATTGTAGCGTTGAAACGTTGGAAAATGGGAAGGGGTAAGTAAGTAAGCAAAATTAGAGTCTACTACGTTCACTTACAATCTGAAAATATCACTGTTGTCACATAATCTGCTTAAAAATGTGTATACATATCCGGCACCTCCACCATATGTCGTAGAGCCGACCGGATAATTATTATACTGTAATCATTCAGTCCATGGGCCGGACAAGGAGCGCAGTTGCAACACTGTCCAGAAGAACCCTACCCATCCCAATAAAACTTATATAAAATCAAAAGAAAATGGGCCTAGATATGCTATACAACTATACACAATTGTCTAATTCAAATCATTACTTGTATACTGTGTATTATGAACCCGAAAGGTGCGTTATAAAGGTGACTATCTCGGAACAGAAGAAGCAACGTCCGCTCTCTTCAAGCTTCCACACTCATCTTTCTCTTATGCTACGCTAGCGCAGACTCTAATTTTGCTTACGTACCTCTTCCCAACTGTCATTTTCAATTCCCATCGTCTCAGCACTACAATACCTTTCACCACATCTCCTATATGCCACATCCGTATGTTGGTTTTTCTAACCTTGTTGTGATAATCCTGCATGTATTCGCGTTATATAAGGATGTTATCCTCAATTTTTTACGTCTCTCTGCTAGTGATTCCCAATCTAATACTTTAATTGTGTCCCTGTGATTAACAATCTTTCCTATTATTTGCTTTCTCATTATCCGCTTCTCTTTCCTTTGTTTTTGACTTAAGCGAACATTTCGTGTAGAAGGTCCAGTTCAAGATATGTCAGTAGTAGTTTCAGTGCGTTACTTGAACAATGCGCAGGAGAGACAGTGGTAGTGACTGTGATAGACACTGACAATTTGTTCAGTTATTGTGGAGGTGTGAAATTGTGAAGAGAGATTTCAGCACGGGGTCTTCACCACGCAATTCGACGGAGTCCCACTCCGCAGGTAAAGTGTGTTGAAGCGACAAATATTTGAGACTGTTTTCTCTAATCTAGCTTAGTAAGACATTATCTTTACAAAAGGTACACTGTACAGCCCTATCTAGTAATTTAAACAAATTTTGCATTATGCCCATTCTACAAATGCCTAAAACATTCAAAAATTATATTTTTAGTTCATATTTGAGTATTATACTTTTGTCAAACGTACCTTGTGAATGAATCAGCTTGAATATACATACATTTTCAGCATACTTTTTAAAATATTGTTATACTGCATAGTTTCTAAGGAAAAATTTATTAGATATACTTAACTAACGGGAAATATAATAAAACTAAAGTATAAAGTATTTAATAATATGCAACGTAAGTCATTAAGTTACAAATTGATGTGGGGTATCCCATGTTTGAATGAGGCACCTCCTATTGCCACTAGATGGCAGCATAGGTGCGGAAATGGGAGTTGCAAGATGCCGGTGCCTCTGAGTGAATGCACTCTCAACTTTCGAGCAGCGATCCGATGCGCGATATTTTTGGGCAAACGGTGTGAAATCAAAGAAATGCTTCCCTAAGCTGTTTACTGTTGGATGTAAACGGAAATTGACACAGAGGGGTTTGGAACGAGTTGAAGACTCACCCCATCAGACAGAAGTGTAACTATAGCTGTTGCACATGTCATGGCCTACCTCATAATGCATGACAGGTTGTGTTTTTACAAAGTCATGGGGAGTATCACAAGACTGTTTTGAGCGTCCTGGGAAAACTCCCTGAGCTGCGCCTATCTGTTTGGCGCCCACTCCCTCAGTTTGCAACGTTGTTGCCCAACATTTGCAAAAATATATAATGTGCCTCACCCTCCATACAGCCCGGATCTAGTTCAATGTGGTTTTTTTTCTGTTCCCTAATCTCAAAAACGAGCTGCGTTTTGGTTCATCAACGACTGTCGTGAAGAAGGCGGAGGCGGCTCCGAAGACATGCAGCGCCCCCCCCCCCAAAGTTTCTAGCACTTCTTCAAGGACTGACGAATGTCATGGGTGACCGAGGTCATTAAGGGGGGGACTCTGGAGTTCGATTCCATCAGAACCCTCCTCCTGATAGACCTTTTCCAAGTTTTCCTCAGTACTCATAAATAGCAAATGCCAGAGAAATCCCTAAACTTAGGCCTGGAACGTAAAAATTCCTTTCCATATTTACCATTCCATCTCTTGTATCAACAGGGTTTACAGCCTGTGGTGTCTCAGCAGTAAAAACGGGCGTTAAACACAGTTCAGCAGGACTGACACACACGTTGTTCAAGACAAGTGTTCAAACTCAGTGGGGACTGCGTTGAAAAAGACCATGCAAACCTTGATATTGTCTGGTGTACTTCTTAAGTTTAAAAAACTCTGTCTTTATCGAATGGGGAAATTGTGAAAACTTTCAGTAAAATTTTTCTCTATGACAGATTCCTCATGATCCACAATCGCTCAGCTTGTACCTGCTCCAATTGTTGAAAGACACTCATAGTACTATGGGACAATGCGACGGCTACAGAGGAAGTGATGTCTGAATTTTTAAGAGCGTACATCACTTAAGCATTAAAAACGTACTATATTTTAAACCTAAATGCAAAATTACACTTCTGAGTCGTGTATTGGCAAGCGGTTGTTTGTTAGTTAACAGGCCCGGCTTTATTTAAAAGGTAATTTTTATCTGTTCATACTAAAGGAGTTAGAAATGTAACTTGATAGAAGGAAAAAATAAAATTTCTGCTTAACATCACTGTATGTCAATAACTTCGAAAATCAGTACGGCTCTATGTGGGGAGGTGGGCGTAGTATTGCCCTAATAGTGATAGGTATAGATATTGTGTTCGTTAATTACATACAACGGTTCCAATGTGCATGAAAAAGTTCATGATGTTGAGTGTTTTCCAAAAATTAATTAATTAGGCTTGTCTCAACCATAGGTGCGCATTACTACATAAAATGTTTATTATTTTGCTGTTTGGAAAAAGATTAGTTTTTATTAAATACGATATAATTGTGAAAAATATTCTAAATGTAAATTTCACAGAAGCCATGTATGTTGAGAATATTTAAGTTGTTCTGAATTATTAGCTATTTGGTAACTGCATTTTTTGAAATCCTTATACCAGTGATGTCATTATACGCAATATAGTATAGCACTTGACTTTGTGTGAATTAAATTTAGTAAAATGTATGATACTTGTGCGAAAACAGAGCCTCGAAAAGAAATTTCTGGTTTTATAAGTTCCTTATAGAGAAGCTACAAGAAACCTTGTTCTTATATTTAGGTACAGGATCGATTAATGACAGAATTATTAACTGAAAGCGAACGTGTTCTAATGGAAGAAGAAATTGATGATATTGGGAATACTTCTCTGAATAAATATGTATATCGTGTATCATTTCAAAGAGCTCAAATCACTTAAACCGAAGTCTTAAGAGGACTTCTGGAACACAAATCTTCCGCTTACTACAGTACGTACATTAGGGATGGCTTTGGTGTTCTTGCTGTAAATGGTTGTACTTCTCAATGAATGACATTTATTTAACGAAAACGTACAAGTTGTAAAACGTTAACTATAATGATAATACACTAATTATTTTCAAAATAACATGGAAACCAAGCATTTGCAATTGAAACAATACACAAGTATGTAAAGCACCACATTAATTAAGGTGGGTAAATAATTTTTTCTTGTTCTGGTTTTGATTGTTTAGTGGTTATTTATGAATAACAGTCAAACTTTTTTAAGCATTGTTTTTATTTATTTTTCTCCTAAAGTCCTATATTATGTTTAGCTGAGAAAGTATAACAAAATTTTTAATTAAAATTTTTCTGATATAAAAAGTTAGGTTATGGAGCTGGCGAGCGTAGCTTGGTTTTATAATTATCGTAAAGAACAGATTGAGAGCGTATTTCGAGTTTACCGCGCTTTACGGCTGCTTTACTAAATGTATTCGTTACTTGATAATCAACTGGGGGAGGGAGAGAATAAAGTCGTAAAGAAATATAAGTAGTTTTCTGCAAAATTTCTGTAAAGTAAGCCATTAACCAAGAGCGAATTTTTGGCAACATTTTACCACATAAGAACAGCCTAACATAACTTGAAATAATAATAATAATAATAATAATAATAATAATAATAATAATAATAATAATAATAATAACAACAACAGCAATGAAGAAAGATTACGCCATTTGTTTTAGTATCAATATTAAGTATTATTCGGTGAAACACTTTTTAGTGTTGTTTATATTTTCCAGCAGTAAAAAGGCATGGACATCTACAAGTTCTACCTAAATTCTAAGAACAGACATTGTAATTTTAAATACGCATAACATGATACATTATTATATATTTTATCACACTGCTTCAAAAATAGAATACAGATGATTAAATACGCAGCCTGTTCAACCTCCTTCGGCTTTTACGCTTTTGAGCATTCTGTTCACAAGGTTTCTACACTCTACATTTTTTAAAAACGTTTTTCAATTCGTTTAAAGCAATAAATGTGATGTCTGTTCTTAATAAACAATTAATTGATTGGGATACTATATTTACAAAGTTTCCTTTATATACACGTTTCTTAGAAAAAATGCAAAAATTTACCCCACATAGTTTCACAGCCAGATCCCAACAAAGAATTAAAAATGTAGATATTTCCCCACTATTCTAAAAATAAAAAATACTTAATAAAATAATTATTTTGGCATGATCTTTTTTTGAAATGTATCTCTTCAAAGTAAAACTCAATAGCAAAAATGGACCTGCTAACAGAAATGTTTAAAGAACAGAATATATTCAGTTAAAATATTTGGTAGGCCCTGTAAGGCTATTTGGTCAGAATTTTTAAGAGGAATTCCATTCAGCATCATATTTTGTATTATTACCTGTGCAACCAGAAAATTATCGCAAGCTTTAATTCATAAGAACGGGTAGTACTAACATAATCGTGAACTGCCACCCACCTGGTGATTTAAACTTCAGCTTCAATAGTGAATATTTCGGAATGCTTACGTTCAATAATAATTATTACTGAGCTACCGTGCCCTGTCGGACTATAGCCGGGATTTTCCCCCGTGTAAGTCAATATACATCGCAGACCTCTCCTTACAGAGATTTTGGTCCTAAGAAGTTACTCGAAACCTTAGAATACTTGTGTTCCATGCTAAGTTCCTTTACATGACGAAAAGATTGGTGTGCAATGTGCTTTAATTGCAAAATTAACAACAGAACTCATTTAATATACTGTAAACTCAAATGTACAGTTTTATAAATAAAGTGTCTGTAGGTGCGATGCCCATGATGAGGTTGGTGAAACAAAGTGTGTTAAAAATATTTAAAATGAATTTATAATAGTAATGAAGGTTGATGAAAGAGGGAAGATGCGGAAAAGGTTTCAATAATGGTGATGACGCAAGACGACAATAAGCGTTAAGTTGCTAAAACTCACCGCTAAGCATCGCTGGTTAACGTAGAGTATTCTACATGGTTGGCACGAAATTCAGAGTTTTGTCGTTTTTTTTTTTTTGTTTTGTTTTGTTTTTAAATATCTGTCATATTTGAGTATGTATTAATATGCTAATGCCATAAAAATACGAGTTTGTAGCGATAGTAGATTCAAGTTCTGGTGCACGAGAACAGTGCGGGGGGAAAAAAATAAGATTTTAAGATTATGAGGTTAAATGTAGTTAACTTTGGGAACGAGCTGTCTTATAAGAAAATTCTCCTTGACACTCAAAGCAGTATCCTAGAAATAATATATAAACAATGATGTGGTAACAATAGAGATAAAACGTTGTTTCTAATTTTTTTTAAAAGGTCAATAAATGTTTACATTGTTGGCAGCAGACTGTTATTTATTAAGATAAGTTATTCTTGTCTCTGTGCGCAATATTCCAAGTGACTAAACACGTCATGTAATCAATATATCGCAAGTTCAAGGTCAAAGGTAGCGGCGCGTTATACACAGAACCAAATCAAACTTCTTTTAACTGTGAAAACTATCGCAGCGAAACGGTGTGATGTCATTTTTCTATTCTTGCTTAGGATACGGCGAATAAAAAGTAAAATAGAGTAAGAGATAATTAAAAAATGAATATACAAAAGCAATAAAGGGGAGAAATATAAAAATGGGAGGAAAATTATAGTAAACAGAATATATATTTCTGAACTAATAATACTAGTGGCCTGTTATATGATATTTCTGTCTTTTAACAAAGTATTTTTAATTGAATGCTGCAGCCTTTTGTCATACTTTAGGTAATGTTTGAAAAGGTCGCCTTGTTTAATTTTTTTTTTAGAGGAAGGAGTAAATAAAGTAAAACCGCTGGTGTTCATGTAAGGGGAAATTATCGTTAAGCTCTTCGAATACCCAGACTCGTTTACTGGAGTATCCCAACAAAATCACTGACATACTCTCGCGCAGCATTCGACCAAGACCAGAGACCCCACGAAGGGAAAGGGGAAGAAACAAAAACAAAAAAATGAAGGCAATAGCAAATATGAAACTTTTACGTTTACAAGATGACATTATTTATTAGAAAATATTTTAAGAATCTGAAATTGTTTGCAAACAACATCTCTCATATATAAACGAAATATAAAAATATGCATTATAAAATTCTCCATAGGTAGGCACAACTCTATAAAATACACGAACTTCCAAATTACTGGACACGTTAAAACTAATCCACATAGATGGGACAGCATCATATTTATCATCGTCTATTTTAATGAAAAGGACGTAGTCCTGCAGAATATAATGTAGCTATCATTTCGAGTGCTGCCGCTTTCAGGAGTTGTGGAGCTATATCTGTCTAGGGTTTATCAATCGCGGGAATACTAATTAAAAATGGTGGTACTTGTTTCTCTGTATACAATTTCGGTTTTGGAAGTATAGGAGCTTCCCTGGATCAATGTTATGCTTGGTCAAGAGTGCTTCGGCGTGTGTTATTGGCGTAACCGGGGTTTTTACCTTAAAGTAGTCTGTCTATATTGCTTCCAGAAATTATCAGCTGTTCTATGGCATCTTTCATAGAATTTAAGGAGAGCTTTGTCTCTTCGGTACTTAATAGGTTCAATCTGACTCTGGCTTTCAAGAGTAGGTATTGGCGTCACAACATATTCCTTAGGCGTTGTTTTGGGCAGTATTCAGCTTTCTCATTGTGGTTTCGCAGGCCGTACTGAAAGCCTCGTTTCCATATTCAATTGTTGGACGAATGTATATCTTATGTGTGTTTGTCAAGACATCCTGAGTTGCTCCCCATCCAGACCCTGCTAACCTGTTTAAGATGCATAGTCTCTTAATAGCCTTAGTGGAAATCGAATCTATGTGATGTTTCCAGTTAAGTTTGCTACCAGTTGCATTCCGAGGTATTTCGTTATCGGCAGCACGGCGATTTCGGATGCATCGTATTCAAGGTTTATGATATGATTCTTAGTGGAGATCGTAAAGAGTTGGGCTGAAGTTTTATCTTTGCCGACGGTCATGTCATTTTCCAGGCACCACTGCTTTAAGGTATCAAGGGCCAAGTTAAGGGTAATCTCCATTGCTTTAACATTACTGCTAGTGGCCCATATTGTAATGTCGTCGGCATAGCAAAGGACTTCTATTCTCCGAGACGCGCTTTAACTCAATGATTAGGCCGTTTATCACAATATTGAAAAGGGCACAACTCAGTACGGCTCCCTGTGGGAGGCCTCTTTTCTGCTGGCAATATTTCGACTTTCTGTTATTGTATCTAACCTTCACAAACCTCTGGCCGAGGATGCCGGTTAGCCGTGCTGCATATTGCCATATTTAAATCAATGGGTTTATTTATCAGTATGTTTCGGCTTACTGTATCATAGGTTCCCTGGAAATCAACAAAATGCTAATGTGCACTTTTTTTATGGAAGCCATCTTTAATACATTGCGCGAACTTTATAATTTGGGTTGTAGTTTTCTGAAGCCGACTTGTACATCTCTAATTACATTGTAAGTTTCGAGGAAGACCTGTAGTCGGTGGTTGATCATTCTCTCTGTTAGCTTACACAGAACTGAAGTGAGGCTAATTGGTCTGTAATTCTTAACTTGACTAGGGTGTTGGGATTACTTCAGCCTTTCTCCAAGCATCTGGTATACCCATTTTCCAGATCTAATAAAACCTTTGAAGCGTTGTTTCCAATATTTTTAATGAACTCGGTAATACTTCATCAATCCCACAGCTTTTTCCTGTTTTCAGCTTGTTTGAGTTCCGTGAGGTTGACATCAGCATTCATAATTTTATACAGGCAGGACAGGTGGTATATTCTTTTTACGACGTGGAAGTGTGTCACGAAAAACTGGCAGCGGGTCTCAGTAATATCATGTTTACGTGTAATGATGATGTATGGTGAACTTTGAATGAGTTGCCGTCATTATTCAGTTTAGAAATGATGCGATACGCTTTGGTTGCATCTTTTCTATGGTCAAGTTTAGACAAGAAAGAGCGAAATAACTGCCGCTTGCTTAGTATAATTTCTACTGTAAGGTGCCTGAGCTTTTCTTAGTTCTACACAGTCCTTCAGAAGCTGTGTTTGTTGAGCCTTTTTCCTTGCTTCGTATCGTTTTATCGTTTTGAGCTCACTAGTCCAGAAAGAGAGTATTTCTTTACTTGTCCGCGAGGTATGTACTTGATGGCAGATGTAATTAGCGCTTTGACAATATTATCAAAAGTTCTAGTAGGGTTGTGCTCCATAAGCTCTGGAGTGATACACATTCGTAAACTTCTTCCAATACGCTTTCTTAAAATGCCAACGGGTTAGGGTTTTATTCCTCGGTACAGGTAGCTTCGTTTGTATCTTGATGTGGATAACACATCCAACTAGAATGTTGGTTCCTCAGATGGGCGTGGGTAAGATGAGGTCTGGTCTACTAAGATGCCCAACGAACGACAGAAAGGTTGGCTCGGTGTCTATCAGAAGGAGATCAGCTTCGTCGATTAAGCTCTCAATAGTGTTTCCCACTGCTGTCGTTTGGCTATATCCCCATTTCGGGGATGTGTATTAAAGTCCCCCACCACTAAAGCGTTCTTAGTTATAGCATGCTGCAATGTCTGGGATGTTATAGATAGCCACTATACGGAAATGATTCTTGTCCAACCACGCATCTACTTGAATAACTTCTAGTTTGTTCCATTTCATGTAGTATTTTAAAATGCGAAGCTAAGTTATTGCTTATGCCAATTTGGCTGCCGGATGCTGCATCAAGATACTGTACCATATTACAACAACTAGACATCAAGTAGTTATGTACGCAATCGCGGCATCAATGGTTTAATGATTGTGCGTTATATCATAGTGCGCATTAGTTTTTCGCTATAATATGAAACCCACTCTTCCATTTCCAATAACGGGTGTTTTGCCTGTAGCGGTTCTCCGCAAATAATACATATAGCCCCTAGTGGCAGTTCTGGAAAACAAAAGCAAACGAATAAGGCCATCTATTCTCCAATATTATATTTTGAGCCAAATCCAAACCCCCTACAGATAATAACTGCAAATTCAAACATCAAGCGCTTGTGCCATAGAGACATTTCTTACGCATCAAGCGCAAGCCAGCAACCTGTAGAGCATGATTCCATGTCGAGTTTTCCACAAGTCTAGCACTGGTGTGCACGTAAAGTAACTTTGTTATTAAATTAAATGTGGTTTTTAGAGTTAAAAGAGTATTTTGTTTAGCTGAACTTACTCAAAATTAGTGTGCTGGCTTGTATATGTTACTTTTATAGATGAACTGAAATTTAAACTGGTGCGTAGACAGCCGATCACCAGTAAGGCTCAGTTTGTCTTGCGCAAGCTCAGGGGTCATTGTCAGGGAAAGTTGAATGGGTCTTTCATGCAGTTTTCGTTATTCTGTATGCTAGCCTAGGTCTGTCTTCTTCTCGGATTTTGAAGACTAACAGAAGGGAAACGTATGTTAATGGCTAGAGGTTTTCCCACTTAAAGTCATAAGCAACAGTATATTTAATTTCGGTTATGAATAATTCTTGATCAAAAAAGTTCTTATTACGTACACTTAATATACCTTTACTAGACAAAGTAGAAACTTAAGCCGTTATACAGAAGTAGTGTCGCAATCTCAGCAGAGCTAACGTTAACCGTCGAGTGCAAGTCGAATTGTGGCAATATTGTTGTTTCATTTGTATAGTAAATACATATTTTCTTAAACTCAATTCTATGTCAGTTTACGCGGTGCGCGTGGAAGATCGGTAACTTTTCTTATATACAACTCCTTATCCCTGCAGTAATTGACAATTGTAACGAGGAAGCATATAGAGAAAGGAGCGGTAAAATGTTAAGTGAAACATCACGCAATCCTTTCAAGAATTATTGATGTATATACACAAACAGACTTAAGAGTGAGTTATGTTTAATGTTGTTTTAATTACACTTACATAATTGATAATGAGAGCGCGAAAGAATTTTATGGTAGCATTACAGAGCAGTTTTAGTGGCATATTAATATAAATTGGAGTTTCGACAGCCTCCCTTTACAAAAGGTCACGCTTCATTCGATAGTTCTCTTTGCGACATTTCTGAAATACCAAAAACCTTTATGTGAGCTGACATTGTTTCCATCAATGTTCTAGAATGTCTATTTTTATGGTTTCTGCCAATTGTTTAATATATACGTACTGTATAATTAACATAGTTCTCTGCTTAACACTGAAAACTGTGAGCAATCTAGTTTGGTTTAAAAAAAAAAAAGTTAAGTAAGAATTTATAATTAGTATTAAACTCTGAACCGGAGAGATTTATTGACAATGAACAACATTTTTCTTTGTTTCAGGTGGCGGTCTGCATGTCAGAAGACCACATAGGCCCATTAGGGCCACAAAGGTGAGATACACTCTTACGACGAAGTGTTCAGATACGGACAGGTGTTGATGATGATTTGAAGCTTACACTAAATACATTCTGCGACACATGAGAGACAGAGAGTGACGTCTAAAATGTTTAGAATATTCCTTAATTTTTTGCCTTATTATATGTAAAAATATTATAAATATTCATTTTTAACATTAAATATTTTTCGAAATATTTTGCAACCAGTCTTGTGTTCAGGTATACTTTTTAGTCTTTATTTTCTTTATTGTATGAGCATGAACATGAATACAATTTAATTACATTTTTACATATGGCCATTTGAAATGTCTAATGACATTGTTGTTAAACAATCTTTATACTATTGTTGAGGTATTTCAGTTAGTTTAACACATAATTTTATGAGATAAAGATGCCGTTAAGTCGAGAGGAGCCTGTTAAAGCAAGATGGACGGAGTATGGGTAATGTTGCCCAGGTGTTACGAGTCAATGTCTCTACTGTACAAAGGACATACCGCAGGTATCTTCTGCAGAAGACAGGATCAGGTCGCTAAGGGTGACGTCTGCCAGAGATGATCAATTTCTGATTTCTGCAATTTTTGCAGAACAGCCGTCACAACAACAGCCGTAGAAGCTCAAAGTCGCTTGCAAAGAGCATCAGGAGACAATGTAAGGGTGAGAACAGTGAGGAGATTTGAGGAAGCACAGCTCACCTCTAGAAGACCAGCCAAAGGTCCCTTGCTTACGCAGCAACATCGGCAAGCACGCCTTGTCTTTGCTCGTCAACGCCTGGGGTGGACTGAGGAGCAAAGGAAAGCTGTCTATTAATAGATGAGTCGAGGTTCAGCCTAAGCTCGCCTGATGGCAGGGAAAGAGTATGGACGAGGACTGGAGAAAGGCATGCCCCTTGAACCTTCTCGTTGACGATGACTTTCATGAGAGTCCGTCATGGTGTAAGCTGGTATCAATGTGAAAGCCAAGACAGAGTTAGTTTTTGTGCGTAACGGGGTCCTGAAAGCAAACCGGTACATTAAGCAAATTATTCAGGAGCATGTTATCCCCTATGCCCCATATGTTAAAAATGATTTCCGCTTCATACACGACAATGTCGCCCACATTGTGTTGCAGCACTTGCATGAGGTGGGGATTCAGGCGCTAGGTTGCCCAGCACGAAGCTCTGACCTCAACCCTTGAGCATGTGTGAGGCATGATGGGGGGAAAAGTTCGTCAACGTGTTTCTGAGAGCCTCAATGGTCTTCGGGAGGCTTTAGGTGAGCAATGGAAGGACATATCACAAGAAAACCTAAGGACCTTGATCCACAGCATGCCCGTAAGGTTGCAAGCTGTGATACAAGCCAGAGGAGGAAACGTCCGCTTCTGAGAGTGTCACTGAGTGTTGAAAGGTGTATCGTTGTGTTACCGATGTAGGTGTGTTAACTTGTGTTACCCTACAGGTAAAAAGAGATAATTATGAAATGTTTTTAACTTGCATTCATGTTCATGTTTATACCATAAAGGAAATTATATACTCAACACGATATCTGAATACATAAGTGGTTGCAAAATGTTTGGAAAATTATTTAATGTTCAAAAAGGAATGGAATTATAATAATTCACATATAATAACAGTAAAATTAAAAATATTAAAACTTTTAGATGATGCGAAATTTTTTTTTCTTTCACTTTATAATTCTCAGTTTGACTCTGTGTACCTGATCAACATCCGGAACCATGACTTCCTAAATGGGGCTAAGCGTCTCTTCGTGCGGTGATTCAGCATCTTCTGGGCTTGAAAATTGCTTCCCCACAGTCGGTCCATCTCAAGGTGTCAGTCTAGGAATTAAGGAGGATGATTGACAAGTTTCTCAGAAAGTTAAGTCAGGCTTCGACCGTTTAGAAAACTTTCTGAAAACTGTTGGTACCTCTCTACGGTAATGGTGCTTCCATCTTCAAGAGGAATTATTACAGTATGGCACAAGAAGATTTCACCACACTCTTTGCTCTCTTGACATTAGTTATAGGTGGATTCTGGGAAGAACCAGATTAAAGGTTTGTTTTCGAATAATATTCATATTTCACCAACTGTTACGATTTCAGAAACACGGTCATAGTCCACATTATTGTATCTTAAGGAAATTTCGCAACCATTATTTCACTTTAGCACCTTCCGTTTTTCACTGAGGTTGAGGGGCAACGGGGGGAGGGAAGATGTTTCTTATTCTCAAATAATAATGTAAACATTTTGAGACACTTCCCGACCCAGTGTTAATGGATACCTCTAAATGCTCACAGATCACTTTGCAACATCTCAACTGCGTGCTTTCTGCAGTCACTGCTGTCGAATTTCTTCGTCTTTAAAATACGAGGATAGATCCATAAGTTTCTGACCTAACCATTTTCTAGCTATAATGAAGACAATAACTATATTTCACTTTTCAATATAGTTATCCTTAATTGCAATACACTTCTCACATGTTTGAATGAACATTTCAATCGGCCCCTGCCCCAAAATAGTCAGAAGTCTTGTCTGCAAAATGGGCATAAACAACATCCATCACTTCTTCGTCACACTTACATTTCCTTCCTCGAAGGTCCTTCTTGAGTTTTGAGAAGAGGAAATAGTCACTGGAAGCTAGATCTAGGCTGTAGGGTGGACGGTCGATCTTCTTGAAGTCACATCTTCACAGCTTCCTTTGCAACAAGAGTTGTGTGCACAGGCTCGTTGTGGTAAAGAAGGCGCTTTCCTCGACTTTTCTCTTTGATGGAAGCACGTAGTCTGTGCAGTAGGCCAGCACAGTACTCCGCATGTACTGAGGTATCCCTCTCCTTGAAGTCAATGAAGAGTATTCCTTCACAGTCCCAAAAGATTGTGGCATGATCTTCTTGGTTGACTGAGTGACCTTGGCCTTTAGAGGCGGTGCTTCGCCAGGTTTACGCCACTTCATTGATTCTCTTTTGGACAAGGGATCATAGTACAGAACTATAGTTTCGTCTCCGTGACAATGGTTTGCAGAAATTCTCTCTCGTTGCCACGGTAGAGCTCCAAAAATGCCTGACAACAGATGATTCGTTGCTACTTTTGGACTGAGGAAAGAAGTCTAGGCATCCACCTTGCACTAACCTTATTCGTGTTTAAATGTTCATGAATAATTCGAAGGACTGTTGTTTTAGAAAGGCTCACTCAACCTTGCTGCTATTTCTGTAACTTTGAGCCGCCAGTCCTCCACAATTTCTCCTTCCACAAGAACGATGTTTTCAGGAGTGAGCACCTCCAAGGGCCGACTTGCACGCTCTTCGTCTTGAATGCTTTCTCGACTCATTCGAAAAAGTTTGGCCCATTCTTTTACGGTAGAATACGAGGGGAGTTTCCCCATATACACCGTCCAATCGCTGTTTAATTTCATTTGGAGTAAGTCCTTCTTTTGTGAAGAACTTAATAAGAGCTCGATACTCCATTTTGAGCATATCACAATCTTCTGCACATAGCCTTCTTTATGCAACTATATCTGAACAACTGAACACAGCGGAGCGGAAGTTACAGCTGCAATACTCCATTTTGAGCATGTCACAATCTTCTACGCATAGTCTTCTTTATGCAACTGTATCTGAACAACTAAACACAGCGGAGCGGAAGTTACAGCTGCAATTATTTACTTAACAGATAAGTTATAACACTAGATAAGGGTTTTGTGAAGGTGATAATCCTTATCAGCGAGGCCGGAAACTTATGAACCTACCTTCGTATATTAAATTCTGCACACTAACTGAAGACTGTTGTATGAAAGCAGCAAGGCTCCCTAAAGCCTATGCAAACTCTTAAGACGCTGTTTCTAATTAAAGCTGCTTTTAAAACTGCAATAAGTCATAGCATGGTAATGTTCTAGTACCAGCTCCATGGCGCAACAATGAATCACTTATACAAGTGTCTCTTTCAACTCACATTGTTGAGATTGAACGGTAGCAGCTGGCGGAAGTTATGTTCGTTTACAGATAAAAGTATAGGCTACCACATGACAAATATACTTACGAATTTCTGTAGAAGTTTACTCAGTTGCGGAAACTTTGTATGTATATATGGGTGATTTTTGCATTTATTTGAGGCTTAACCTGGTTTTTAAATAAAATACTTTGAACTTATATCGAACTGTTTACAGTTTTTACCACTTTAATTACATTAAGTATTCTGTTTTAGAAAATGGATGTCGGAGTAATTTATCTCAGAAATAAAAATCAAAATTGTTAGATCAATGGACCTAAGAAACCACAGAATTTTACTAATTATTCATTTCTGGTTGATAAAAATTGCGCAAAACTCATTTCAGAATACTTGAAAATGCCCGAAAACTTCTCAGCTACACAGAAATGCGTGATAGTTGTCATCCTTTACATGGCGCGCTGTAAAGTTTCAGACGCGTAAGTGTAGTCAGTTGTTTGTGACAATCGTGTAAGCAAACTAGTATTAACATTTTCTACAAAATGAATAAAACTGAAATACGAGCTACGATAAAGTACTTCGTTTTGAACAGTTTAACCTCAACAGAAATACAAAAGGAGTCAGATTCTACATTAAAGGACTCTTCCCCTTCGTTTTTGACGGTTAAAAAATGGACTGTTGTATTTAAGTGTGGTCGCACATCCATTCAAAATGATGAGCGCTGAGGACGTCTCAAAACTGCTACGAAGAGATTGTAACAAAAATCCACAATGCCTTGCTCGCCGATTGAAGGTAAGCTGTTGGGTGTGTCCGCTACATTTTACACAAAGTTTTGGTATGAGAAAGCCTTGCGCTCGATTGTTAACAATGAACCAAAAACGCATTCAAGTGAACATTTCTCAAGAGTGCTTAGACTTGTGTAAACGCAATTCCAGTGAGTTTCTATGACGTTTCATAACATTAGAAGAAACATGGATTCATCATTACACGCCAGAGATGAAAGAACAGTCCAAACAGGGGATGGCAAAAAGTAAAAATGCACCAAAGAATGAAAAAACGGTGCAAGAAATCATGGCTACGGTTATTTGGGATTTTAACGGAGTGGTGCGCTGAACATCCATATCTTGCGGAAAAGAAAGTTCTCTAATGCGCCTGCACACACGTGTGGAATTGTTGCTGCAAAACTGCATGATATTCGCTTCTAAATGCTTCCACATCTACCATATTTGCTGAATTTTACTCCCAGCGATGACTTTTGTCCCCAACCTGAAGAAATGATTGCGTGGACGAAGAGTTACATCAAACGATGAGGTTAAAGCTTATTTTTCACAGTTTATAGTTACAAATGATCTCCGTAGAGGACTACAAGAAGTAAATTGTGTGAGTTAATGAAAACAATTCCTTCAAATACATCATCATCGAGCGTTCATTTTCGCTCTGAAACGCATAAAAAATTATATGGGAATTCACGTCTCTCAAAATTAGCAATGATATCAATAGAAAACATCTAGGCTAATGGATATGAAAACCAACGCCGTTTTCTTCGATAGGGTCACAAAAAGAGTATTGCAAAAAGACAAAGAGACTAAAATTTTATTTCAAGCAATAGGCGAATGTTCTCATTGAATAAATTATCTTGAAACTGTAATAGTGTTACACAATACAGTTTTTACTGACCCAACACTAATTCTAATCTTTTTATAACTCTTTTAAAATGAATTATATTATTTTTGGGTCATGTTTACGTTTGAAATCACTAATTAATCGTATTATCTGGTTAATCTATATCAACATTTTTTAAATTGCATGCCTTAGCTTAAAAGTCAGGATACGCCAAGGTGTGCGACATTTATGGGCCAACTGTAATGAATGATGGAAAAGTCAGGCAAAGATGTCAGTTTAAGGAAGTCCATACTGATGTTCATTATGAAGAGAGAAGAGGGACTAGTGTTTAGAACAGATGCCCTTGTTAAACGTGTGGGTGCAAAATTAGGAGAAAATCGGCGTTTTACAATCAGTGCTCTTGCAATGAAACTTCTAAGCATTTCAGCTACTACATAGTTCAAAACTGTCGCCGAAAATCTTTAAATATCATAATGTGTTTGCAAGATGGATCTCTAAAATGTTGACTGCCAAGCACAAAATGAAAAAATGGAACCTGCAGTGCAATTTTGAATTGATAAAGAGCTGAACATGTTTCTCATATTGTGACCGTGATGAACAGAATCTCATTCGCCAATGTCAAATCAGAACAACAATCCATTCCATGCATGCCATGGAAGAAAAAAATTAAATAGCCGTAGCACATACTGGGACCAAAAAGGTGTCCTGGTATACATTTTAGGATCGGAGAATAATTACAGAGATAGTACCTTGTGAAACCATTTCCAAGCTGCGTGGCATTCAGAACTGGAGATGTCGTTTTCCTTCATGACAATGCACGTCCACACACCTCAGTCTGAACTGCAAGCAAGATTCAGGAATTTCGATGGAAACTTTTTAAGCACCTACTATGTAGTCCATCCCTCGCACCCTGTGATGTTTATTTTTTCTTCATTTCAAGACGTGAATTTGTTCTCAAAAGTATGACACGAAAAGTTTAAAGTGGTAGTTAAAAATTGCTCAAATCCCATGCACAAAGGATGTTCAAATGTTTATCCCTCGGTACAAAGTGTTTAGAAAGGAAAGGTGACTATATAGAACAGTAAAGAAGGGGTGTGCGATGTGTGAAAATGCAATAATCTATTTTTTATTTTGTTATGAACGACCGCCCCTCACTTTGAAATGCGCCTCGTATTAGAAAACTGTTCAACAATTTATTGAGACAACTGAAGTCCTTTGACGGAAACAAGCGATGGCACTAATCATGTTTCCCCTCACTGTAAGTGTCCTTTTGGTTAATACATGACAAACTTTGTAAGAGGTTATTGTCACATGACTAGTTTGTTGAACAGGCTTTGTTAACATACATTATTGTAACTTAAGTTTACATTTTAGGTCTCTCGCTCTGTTTTATTGGTTTAGAATTCACACAATGAAATGTTAGTGATTTGTCGGAAAAGTCCTTCTACATTACATTACATAGTACTCTCTGAGCACTGATTTTCTCTGCTTTTCAATAAAACAACACTGCTCCTCCCAGTCACTGTAAAGCTGCGAGTTCTATGCTTTTAGGCATAGGAATATCTATGAGGGATAAATTATAAGTCGTGACAACTATTTTTCCCCGCCAAACAAGTGACAACAAGAAAAATCTAAGAAATATCATTGAAATTTTACGGAATGTACTTTCGAATGAAGCCACTAGATATAGTATAGTAGAAGAGCTGCTTGTCTCAGCACGCCCCGAAGTTCATTGGTGAGCGACAATGGCCAGGAATGCAGTGTGCGTGTGTGAAAATTACACATTTCTGCGGATGAAATGCACAACAACACCACACAGAGCCCTGGCTCACGTTTCACAATTGCAATAATGCGATTCAACATGGCATCCCCTTCTTCCTGAAATCGCGCGACATGTTTCATAGCGAGTCCACTTCATAGCTGTGACACCTACTTTTCACACTTTTCCGTATATTCAGTATGCGGTGCACTGTTTCTGTTTGTTATTCTAATTTCACAAGTGTCCAGCGCCTATCACCGCGGAAGCATTGTTCCACCACCATCTGCCGTACACAGGACACCCATTCGCGGCAGATCGGTAGTCGACATTTGAAGGCCTGCTCGTTAGGACAGGATACGCAAGACCCAGTGCTTCTCGTAGCTCTGCGTGGCATTCCTGCAGCGGAGAAATTCTGTTTTCACATACGCACATTGTTCAATCTTCGTGACCTCAATTCCTGACCACTGAACTTCGGGGCGCGTACTGACATGCGTAACTCTATTCACAGTGGCTTCACTCGAAAGTACATTCCACACACTTTCAATCGCATATCTTAGAATTTTTGTGTTGTCCTGACTATCGTATATGAAAACAATAATTCTTAATAACTAAAGAACATTTAATTAACGCTGATAAATCTATAACACGTTGCAGGTTAAATGTTGCAACAGAAGACACATTCGAATTTAACTTTCATGTGACCAAAAAGTTTTGTCGGCTTCAAAGCATCATATTCTTTAATATTAAATATAATTATTATCGCTATCAAGAAAGTTTTGCCAAAGTGATGGAACACTGAGAAATGTCGTTGTGATAGAAGTCCTTAAGATGTGAAGAAAAAAAATTCATCGTGCGTTTCAGATCGGCATTTCTATCCTCGGAGGACATTAACCAAAGAAAGGAAAAGATGGTGATAATCTGTGGTGCTAATGGTGGGTGCACAAGGTGATTAATGGCTTCACGAACCGCCTTTACTCTGTGTGCTTAACATTATTATGCATAAAAATGAAACTTTGCGGTCTCTTAGTTTTAAGCTGGCTAAAAGACAAACTGGCGTTGGTTAAACCACAGATAATAAACTTCTTTTGGTGCAATGCTAGTTTCGGTTGTGTGGGGATAGATTCATGGCCATAGATCGCCTCCTCGTGGTGCACCCTGGATAACATAAACTTATCTACAATATAAGACAAATTTATATTAAAAATTCACCATCTGCTAGGACCCAACCATCAACACGAACAAGGACCACAGAACAATGCGACGCAATAGATACACATAAAAAGATAGACCTGAATCATCATCTTCTACTGGGAACCGTAACAATGACTCCTTGGAGTGTGCTTCTCAACGCATGTCAGTAGCTTATCAAGAAAGGGTTCTTCTTCTGCCGTAGAACAATGCAAAGCAGGCGTCAACTAGTGTGGAACCCAACCAGCGTTTTCCGAGCTGTTGCAGATGGAGACATGTGATTTCTGCTTTTACGTTGAATTATTGTCACATCGTCATAAGTATGGCTGTTATTCAGTTCAATAGTGGCCACTAGAGGCTTGTCATCCACTGTTGTTGGGTTTCCTGTCCGTGAGGCACCCTCGAGGTTTTCGTTTTTCGTTGCCTTCATTCACAGCATCAGCACCGAAAGTCAGCCATGTTTTCAGCGTTGCAGGCTCGTGTAATCATCTTCAGCGTGTTTGTTGTATGGCCGAGCTTCTTGAAACTGAACCTACTAGCTTAATATTCCTTTCCACCTGCCAATTGGAAACTGTATGCACAATGAAGTTTGGCTGTAGACAGTAAACATGTCGGGGATTTTTTTTTTTTTTTTTTTTTTTTTTTTTTTTTGCAATAATGACTGTCTAAATGTATGAACTGCTCATACAGTTTCATCATCTCTTTACAGAGGTGTCTAAATTTATGAACTGCTCAGACAGTCAGTTTCATCATCTCTTTACAGAGGTGTCTAAATGTATGAACTGCTCAAACAGTCAGTTTCATCATCTCTTTACAGAGTGTCTAAATGTATGAACTGCTCAAACAGTCAGTTTCATCATCTCTTTACAGAGATGTCTAAATGTATGAACTGCTCAAACAGTCAGTTTCATCATCTCTTTACAGAGTGTCTAAATGTATGAACTGCTCAGACAGTCAGTTTCATCATCTCTTTACAGAGATGTCTAAATGTATGAACTGCTCAGGCAGCCAGTTTTAACATCTCTTTACCAAGTAAATGTTATATTTGCTTACATAAATTTCCTTGTTTGTTCATTACAATGACGAATTATTCTTTTTCTCTCTAATGATACCGTTAGTAAAGCTAACTGTTGCAGAAACATCATTAAGCCTTTGTTCGCTCTATCATTTTGTGATACTTGTGCAGGGGCGCAGGACGAGGGGTAGTGTGTGGCTACAGTCATCCCTGATGGGGCTCACGGCCGAGGACTCCCGGCAGCAGGCGTTATCGAGAGAGGAACCGGAAGCGCACATATCTACCAGCAGCATTGACAGTAGCAGTAGCAGCCGGAGCGAAGATGATAGTTGTAGAGACGAATGCAGCGTCAAGAATGGCACGGACGCCAGCTGGGAATCTGCCACCGCGGGACGCCAGGAGTTGCTCCAACAGCAACAAGAACAGTGCCGGAGACTACTGCTGCTCAAGAGGAGAGAGGGTCTTATCGACATCACCCTGAGAACGGTCAACCTCATCCGGCGAAATCAACAGTTGCAGCATCGTCTTGCTGCTCTTCAAGCCGAGACCAGGGCTTTCGTCAGGTGAGCTCTATCACTTAATTCTTGTAGTCATAACGTCCATAGATCGAACAAACCATTTTACATATTATCACTTACCAGAGCAAAAGATCACAAAATTTGACATTTCTTTTAACTGGCAGACACTTAACTAGCGCTAAAGTCAACTGCTGTTTCCTGACCGGCACACACAAAGAATGCAAAGTGTTAGGTAATTAGGTCTATTTAGTAAGAAGATTCTTAAAATAACTCGGACGAGTCTATACGAACCATTTGCAGTTATGTTTTAGACCCATAATTTGATTGCGCCAATAACTCGTACAACATACATTATGATATTGGGGCACAATTTTCCGTCCCACTTTCACAGATTGCGGACTATCACGCGAATATGCGCGCTACGTGGTTAAAAATTATGCTAATACAGGTTGCCAAAATTACGCTGGTTGTATGTACGATGTATTTAAATACGAAAGTACTTGACAAAAGCAACACTAGAAACCCGGTCTACTCTGTAGTTTTTAATGCAATTTTCAACCTTATGTTCTTTGTTTACCACTGTTCTTCTTTTATGGGCCTTCAGGAACAGCTCACACCCTGACATTTTCAAAATAATTTCAGTTCTAAAATATTCAAACGGAGACTCATTTGAAATGTACCTGAAGCCCCATAAAAGAAGAACAGTGGTAAACAAAGAACATGAGGTTGAAAATTGCATTAAAAACTACAGAGTAGACCGGGTTTCTAGTGTTGCTTTTATATATAAAATCAACAAAGTAGTCACTGAACTGTTCAATTTTTGGACTTAGCGGCTTACTCTCAGTCTTATCAAACATCACCTACTTCTTCTGGAGGTAAATATGACAAACCAAAACAACACTTGCCAGTCAGAAGAATTGTCTTGGAGCACAATACTTTGTAGTCTACATCACCATGTGAAACTGACAACCCGTTGCCTCACTCCATGTTGACTTAATTGATTCATGTATAGCAAATCTTGGTACAAGATTCAACCCTAAACATTCGCACTTTTACTTTATGAAACGAAAACAAGGGCTGTTGCATAAAGAATGATCAAATTTCTCAGTTTGGATGCAATGCACTGTCCCAGTCCACAAAGGAACAAGTTGACAGAGCCAGCACTGCTTCTCATAGTGGGAACTGTTTCCCTTTTCTTCAATTTGAAGAAAAGGAAAGAGTCCCATGTGGCTAAACTGAACTATAGGAAGGGTGATGGGCACCCTTTTGTGTGATATTCAACAACATTTGCAATGTGTGGCCGTGCATTATCATGGTGCACCATTCAGTTTGTTGAAATGGCATTTTGCATATGATATGGTCTTGCAGAGTTTTCAGGACATCTCTGCATTAAGACATGTTGGTAAACCATTCCTTGAATATCTAAAAATGAGATGACCATAACTTTCCTGTCACACACAACCTCTTTTGTTTCTTATGATGGAGATTTGCTGTAGGATCAAAATGGTGTAGCCAAGTTTCATCATCAGTTATTACCTTTGAAAGAAACTCTGTAGGCGAATGAATATTCTTTTATTCAGCAATTAGCAGCCTTGGAACTCACCTTGCACAAATATGTTTCGTGTACAACTTTTCAGTTACCAATGTGTGGGTGGCACTTAGTGAAATTTTCAGAATTTCGGTATTAATGTTTTCTTCCATTAGGGCACAAACTGGGCCAAACTTTCCTTTGAAATTGATAGCCTCCCCACTTTAAACATTTTAAACCATCTTTGAGTTGTGCTATAGGAAAGAATAAACTTTCCATAGGCCTCAACTGAAGATTTGTTGAGGCGAAAGCAGAATTTTAGAGCAGCAGTTTGTTAGTCGTGTGTCACCAACTGAACACACCTCTTGATGTGACAACAATGAAAGTAGTATCACAGTGTACATTAAGCATGAAGCTAAAACAATTTTGTAAAGTTAAATTTTAGTGAAAGAAATTAGGTCTGTAAAAATTTATGATAGTTGTTTGTTGAACAGTTTTTGTATAATTCATTTTTCATGCAATGACTTATCTATACTGCATTGAATAATGTGTTGTGCACTTTGATTTCTCGACACTAGCATGCCAATTATGATTTAATGTCTTTATATAAACATATTAACTCAATTACAATTAATATTATAATGCTCCTAATAAATAATTTTAATTCAACCTGCCTAATATTTGCAAATGCTGTTTTAGGTCTGTACTGAATAATCCAGAAAACCAGGGCATCAAGGAACTTACAGCAAGGTCATTCCTGCTGGAGAAAAAAAGAAGAGTTAAGGATGAGGTTGAGGAAAAGGAAGGCATGGCAGTCAAAAAAGCTAAAATTGCTGACTTTTTAGTGAATGAGCAAGACTATGGTGTTTCAGAAAGTAGCAGCAAAGAAGAGGAAGATGATGAAGATCAGAAATGACTTCTGTGCTGCAGAGTTCAACTGACTTCCTTTCATTTTTATGTCTTTCTTTCTTTTTTAAATGTCAAAGAATTATGCATCCACTGCCCTTGATACGCAGGACAGATGTGGTTTTAAAGTGTTTGCAATTAAGTCAAACAAGAATCGAATGTTTGTGGTAGAACTACAAGACATGTGTTATAATGACAAAGGTTTAATTTTCTGTTAGAATTGGCATAAAGGTTTATAACTGCAAACAAAAACAAAGAAAGATAAATTAGCATGTTGAAGTTACTGTGACACAACATTTTTCTCAGTTTCTGTTACGTTACAATGTACAGTGAAAAATGCCAGCATCATATCAAAGCACAAGTACGAAATCCTTTGGGATACTTCTCTGAGCCCAAGTTAAAGGGTGCAACAAAGAGTATGGGAATGTTCCTGACATATTCAGAATTGGGGCAATATTATTCAAAAATATTAATGTAAAACTCTCATTAAAATTTTAAAAGCATCTCATTCACACCAACATTCTAATCTATAAAAAGTGTGATCATTTTTATTTATTTGTAGAAAAATTTGTTTATTATAATTCTTCTATGTGAACTTGCCCATTCATTAGTTATGTTAGAGTAAAGGTTTAAAACCAATCAACCTTGTCATTATCATAAAAACAGATTGGTTTTGTGTTATGATTTTATAAGAAAATTTGAGGTGATCTATGTAATAGGAACACAGAACTTTCCTTAATCTCTTAAGAAAAGTTTATAGTAACATTTTAAAACTGAAATTGGTATGCATGTACATCAAAATCATTTTACATAATTTCTGCATAATAGTGACAGAAAATTTAATTAATAAACATGCTCAACAATAGAAAATTAAATTACTGTTTTAATGCTGAAAAATAATTGTATTGATCAAGATAAAATCCTGCAGGACTATTTTTATTTTGAAGAACATATTACAAGGGTCACTAGATAAGTATCGAGACAACAAATAATAAATAAACATAGAAATGTTTTGTTTACCCCATTTTCTCAAAGAATTCTCCCTGGCACTGTATGCAGCGTTCCATCCTCTTGAAGTACCCCCATCACTCAATTTCTGGTACTGGAGATAACTCCTACTTGTATGTTGCAACTGCTTCTTCTGGGCTAGCAAATAGGTGACCTCGAAGTTGGTTCTTCACAATAGGGAACAGGAGAAAATCTCATGGTCAAGACTTAAGGATGAATGAGTTATTAGTTTTGCCTCAGTTCTTTGCAGAAACTCCATTGTAGCATTACCATGGCACAGTGTCATGGTACAATAAAATGCTCTTAGACTTGTCTTGGGATGCCTTCTTGAATTTTCTGAAAGCAATTAGGAAGGTAAACTTCCAGACACCATTTTGTAATAACAGTTCTCTGATATTCAAGCACATGGTTACCATGTGACCACTTTGGAGAAGAATGAGGCAACCATTTTCTTTCTCACACTCCTTGGCCTCTAGATTTTGATGGGTGGTTGGTTATTAGGGAAAATCCAAATGGAGGACTGTTTTGTTTTTTACATCAAGCTCATATTTCAATTAACTTAAAAAAAAAAAACGTGTTTTTCCATCCATAACATCCGAAACACAGCAAGACTTTCCTCAGTTAAATCTGTATTTTTCAACACCATTCCACTCTGGAGCTTCTTACAAATTTTGAGGCATCCATCTTGATTTTTTTTTTTTTTTGACATGAAGATGTTCCTGATGGATGGTGAAACACTTGAGAAACTAATTGCTAATGCCAGCTCAATGTTCTTATAGGTAAGCCTTGTACTATTGTTGATCCACCACTCTTCTCTTCAACTTTAAGAGATAGCCTTTTTAATTCTCCAAAGCATGGAGCACAGTGAAGGAGAAAAGTCCCCCAAATCCCCCCCTCTCAAAAGCTCAAGTGACTGCATTTCATTTAAGCAATGTTTGTAACCATACAAGATCATTACATGAAAATACTCTCTCTGAATCTCCATTGCACTTACAAGAACATTCACACTTTTCAGATATAAAACATAAAAATGAATAACATAACAGACCTCTGCCTGCTACCATGGCAACATCAATGCTTTCATTAGCAGTGGACAATGTTCCATGTATTTAATGACCCTTGTAAGTGACAAAGTTGATGTTACTTAGTTTTAAAAAATACAAATTCAGCCTTTTATTTTGCTAAAGTATACAATTATATTTGTGCAAGTACTAAGATTTTAAAATTAAAATGAAACTGCTCAAAAATTAAAAAAGGAGAATTTAATTTCACCATATAGATACATGAATCAGCACAAATCTCAATGTTATTTAATAAAAACTACATTTTAAAACAAAAATTAATAATAACCTGTCTTGGGACTGGATAAAATAAAGTGAGAAATACCTTAAACCCCATAATCAAGGTCTTCTAGATGTGCCCTCCGAAAGTATGCATTATACTTCAGAAAGTTCATTTTCAAAACAAAAGAGTTCTTTAATAAACAAGTGGTTGTCAACATCATTGCAGTTACTTAAAACAAAATACACACATCATACTAATTTGAGTAATACAATTTCATAGCATCATTTCTTAAACTGTAGCCTGATTTAAAAGGACACTTAAAAAAGAAAAATATTTAAACTAAAATTTAAGGTATATGTATAATAGAATGCTTAAAATGCTGTACTTTGCAATGCCCTTGTATATAGAAGTCCTCAATTGCTTTTGAGTTCTCAAAACAGGAGAAGGATACAAAAATTTGTTGGAAACGGTTTTTACTACTATATGATCATTTTAACAGACAAGCAGTGCCATTGGTTAAAATAAAACAGCAGCCTTTATGTCTGAAATGTGCATACGGTTTCATTAATCTACATATCAAAATGTAGAACTTATTGCTTTGATTTTCCTAGGGTGATTGAAGAGATTTGGTTCATCTTGTCATAAAATGACATTTTTTTTATTCCAGAGAAAATTCTGTTGGAAAATGCAGACTTTTATGAAATATGAACTGTGTAACTTAAAAATATGTGCCAGCCAGCAGAAATACATGGAATTCATTAAAAAAACACTTGTATACAATATTAAGTTACATTTTTTTTAATGTTAACATGAACTTCACTTACAGGATTTCTAATTTGGGTATGTTTTGCATATTCTTGAAATATTTTAAAACATTCAATATGGAATATTTCATTGTTTTACTGTCAATAACTTCCAAACACACAAATATTTGTATGAGACTTTTAATTGCAACATACAAATAAATTGCTAATTTATCTAAACAAATATATCATGAAACAATGTTTTCCTTTCAGAATTTTCAGTGGCATTAACAAACAAAATTTATAGATTTTCACCCCAATGTAAATAAAAATTATATGTTGGTCTGGTAGGCACATAAAAAAACCTTAAGTCTAAAAGAAGAGGCCTGTAAGCAAAATTTATCAGCCATTTTTATGCCCTGAATTGATTGGGATGATGCTAAAGAGCTTCTTCAACCATTTAATGACTGGCCTATTTAAATTTTGAGATATTAAAAAAAATATGAAGTATGCTATAGTTTTGAGCGTTATATACAAAGTACCTTTTCAGTTTTACAAAAAAAGTTTCCTTGTTTCGGAGATTGAACCTGCTCCCAGAATGGGAATGCTGGTATATTCACTGAGAAAATACTGAACTGTAAAGAATTTATAAATAATTAATTACATTTTGTACAAACAATAATCCTATGATTATAAACTAGTCTTGTGCTATTTAAAACATGTTTTCTTGCCCACTCCTCATTTATTATGAAAATATTTACAATCTTCCTCTACACTTTCTGTATCTGACATATCAAGAGTCAGTCCACCTCACCCATGATTTCACTAGCAAGTCCATCTGTGTGTAAGAGATCCTTTTCATCACTTTTAAAAGTTTTATCACCTGATTATGGTGGAATAATAATCACATTGAATTATTTATGCCTGAAACAGGCTTCAGCTGAACCTATGGTATCTTGTAGGTATCGATGTTTCACACTTGATCTGTAATAATAATAATAATAATAATAATAATAATAATAATAATAATAATAATAATAATAATAATAATAACAACAACAACAACAACAACAACAACAACAACAACAACAGCAACAACGATGACGATGATATGAAAAATAAGCTGCAATGATTAAGCACAATACCAGAAAAGCATAATAATGTACACATACTTACCTATAAAATCTCTTAGGATGTTTTTCTGCACTAATTTTATTGGTATAATTGTTTGAAATAAACCACCACTGAATAACTATATACAATACCCAACTTCTACGTTTCCACAGCACAGCTGCTGAACACTTACATATTCTAAGAACAACAGAATTTCTAAAAAATGTCTCACCGCACCTCCAATTATAAAAACATCCTAAGGTCATGTCTAGGGAACAATAACTCTGAAATACCTGCCATAAACAGTACATTAGACATGGGAAAGTTCCAACAGGATGTTAGCAAAATAAGTCTTGCTTTCATATAATGCAAAATGTAGTGCAGTGTGTTAACATTGAATGTTAGCTATTTAAAATTAACATGCCAACATTCCCAAAATCGGAACATGAATGTTTAGGACTGCCACGAGTGGCCAAGGTCATTAATGCATGAACTCGGGAGGTCTGGGGTTCAAATCCTGCCAGCACCATCCTCCCTGACTGAGTTTTTTTTTCAGGTTTTCCTCAGTCCTCATAAATGGCAAATACTGGGGAGGTACCCTAAACTTAGGCCTGTAACATTTTCTTTCTTAAAAAATCCTTTCCCAATATATCATTTCATCACATGTATCATCAGTGTCCACTGCCTGTGGTACCTCAGTAGTAAAAATGAGTGTTAAAAAATAAAAAGGAGTTGAGGTCGATATAGTGTATTTATACACCATTTTACCAAGATTATTTTAGTATTACATTTTACTTGTACGATTAGCTTCTAATTTAGCTAAGAGAATAAATGAAAACTAACCCTTTCAGATTTATTTAAAAAAAAATGCAAAAGTTGGCAAGGTGGCAAATCATTTTTAATGATTTTGAACATCATTAAGGCTACAAATATTTTACTGAAGTCGGTTTAAAAATTTTATCACTAAAGTTTAATACTAAAAGAGTACCCTACTTCAAATTTGCTAAAATATGTCACAAGAATGTGGATAAAAAAAATATAATTGAGTGGTCATGTTGGCTGAGGATGAAGATGATGTGTCTTTGATACAGGTTCTGTATTCAAAAAGTAAGTGAAGCATAAAGAGTGTGTAGATGACAGATTTAAATGATTTTAATTTAAAATGCACATGTTCCTAAAATGGAAACATTGGCCTGTAAATGGTTAAATAAACCTAATAGTATTCTGAAATAAAATCTATGTAATTTAAACCACAAATAAACTTTTATCTTTATCAAATTTAGCATTTTTAAATTAAAATTAAATATAATATGTTGATATTTTCATTCTTCCTTGGAAATACTGGGACCTGAGCCTCCTGTATCAGAACTTTGGTCCCACCCCTAGGAGTTCTGTAGAAACTTTAAATTTGAGGAATTTGAGGAACATTCAGACTTGTTTTCTGCATCTCTATTCAGGCAAGCTATTCCTTGCTCCACTTGCCTTGGGGTAAGAGAAATAACTTATGTTATGTACATGTTATATCACAGAATGAAAACATCATCCCAAGAAAGTGTTTAGGTCCAAGGCTGGTGTTAAGATTGCTACTGCGTTCCTTGGAAAATTGTGCATCAAGATTGCGTATGTTCTGATGTTAATTTTAACAAATGGCACTGCTGATGTTATAAGTTTTGTATTTCTATCATATTGTGAATAGGTGTTAACAATTACTGCAATACAGATAAAATTTACCTTTGTATATCATTTTAGAACATACTTTCAGAATGTTTAATGCAATGACAAAATTGACAGAAATATTATCATTGCAAGTCACAAATTATTTAAGTAGCAAAAACTGGGAAACAATCATGAAAAGCTTTATCAATGATCACTGAAGGTTGAAGCAGCAATTACATTCATAAAATACGCAGCAAAATCTTATTATGTTGAAAAAATACTATTGCTGCTTTTCAGGAGAAAAAATATTTACATTAAAGTTTTCTTATTATATGTATTGTTACTTTCATGTGACATAACTACAATTATTTTCAAAAAAGCAATAACATGAGAACATCATTCTAACTATAGATGTGCCTTTTCAAGTCTTTGGACTGCTTCTTGGTTTTTCTGCATATTCAGCTTTTAAGTAAATTTAATTCTTATGAATGAACTTGATCAACAAAAAATGCCATATTTTAACTCTAAACTTAGGTATTCATTTTTACACTAAACTCCACTTACTTACATAAAAATAAGATGTCTTTCTGGAGAATCTCTCCCATTTTCAGTTGCTCACTGAAAAGGCAGTTCAGCTAGCAACTGAAAATGGGAGAAATTCTCCCGAAATGAGTCTTATTTCTATGTAAGTAAGTGGAGTTTAGTGTAAAAAATGAATACGTAAGTTTAGGATTTATTACCACTCCATTTTCAACAGCTTTGTAAGTACAATATTTATGCCATATTTTGTTTTTGGTAGAATTTCCAAAACTTATCTTCAGTCTTCTAAACAGAAATCATTAAATTGTAAATTACTGATATAGAGGAAGAGTTCTTTACATGTAGATGAAGAAATGTTATGTATTAAATCAGATCTCATTAAATGTTTTGTATCATTTGCAAGATATGAGTATGGAGCAGATTTTTAGTTTAAACACCAATAGGTATTCATAAGAATGGTTTGAGTGTTTTCATAATTCACTGTATGTTGATTTTAACTCACAATTTTTTTTTTAAATACCAGGTGCTAATGAAATATGCTGCAGTAATTTTGGAGATTGTAGAGGGTTTTAGACATGCAATTTAAGATTGAATAGAATTTTTAGGGATACTTTTTGGTCATTTCAGCCTTGCTCAAGAGCTGGCTGGCTGTTCTTGGCTATGTCCCCATTATAGGCACCTCTAGGTGGAAGAGATGAGGTAAGGAGAGGCGATCAGACATAGACATAAGACGAAGCTCTTAATGTTTCAGATAGAACACTGGAAGTCCCCCCCCCCTCCAAGGAGTTTGAGCCCTTCAGAAAGGCTGCTTTGATAAATGATGCCAAGGTACACATTTTTCCAAAAGCACAATTCACCATCACATCACACACAGTCCAAGGTTTCCAGCACTTTTGATCCTGTTACTGAACCAATGCAATGAAGTGGGTGAACAAGAAATTTATGGAAAGAAGAGATCCATCCTGGATTTGCCTTAATGAGATGGAAAAAAAAAAAAAAAAAAAAAAAAAAACAGGTCAGGATGCAGGCACCAACTGTGAATCCTAAGTCATCCCACTCAGTATCAATTTGAGACTGCCTATTCAGATTTCAAAGTTATGGCATTAAATTTCTAAAATGAAACTTCCATTGAAAATGATACCACACAATAACAGACAAAAATTGTGAAGCATGTCTCTTTGGCACAGTCAAGCATCAAGTAAAAACAGACCTTTGTTTGCATCTTGTTGACTACATTTACAAGTATGAACATACTTCTTCTTATCAGCACTACACCCCAAGGGTTAACCTTGCTCTGCTGATGGAGGGCCTTTACTTCCATCTTATTACTTCATTGATACAGGGCAGTTTTGCAGGAGGCATGTGATCAGAACACCTATCATGATGCAGTTCCCTAGATTGAGAATGCCACCTTTCCATGAGACAGCCTCCCAAATATATTCATGAGGCTAAGTGGACCCCATTCCAGACCTTTCCCTCTAGCATCCTGGTGGTGTAGTGGTAGCCATACTTGCCTTTTAAACTTCAGGGTTCAAACCCGGCCAGGATTGATGGATTTTTTTGGGAATACAAATCCTAAGTATGGCTTCCTTTGGAAGGGAAGTAAAGCTGTGGGTCCCCTGTTGTACATTTATGGCACGATAAAGAACCTCAAGAAGAGGCCTCTGAACAAAATTTGTCAGCCATTTCATACCCTGAATAGAATGGGATGCTGATGACCTGAGATGTTAAAAAGCATCCGTAAATAAACAACAACAACAACAACAAAAATCCATTCCAGACCTCCCCAATTTAGAAAAATTCCTAAGGAGATAGGAATCTAAACTGGATCTTCCAGCCAGCACCCAATGCTAAACACTAGACCAATGAGCTTTATTACAAAATAAAAAAATGAAAAAGTTACTCTGCAAGACCCAAACCAACAATTTTTTAAACCACAGTCTATGCTGATGCAGTTGCCCACACAGGTGGATAGCAGCCTCTAGATTAAACTACATAATACAATAAATAGTTAAGTGCTGTTCATTGCAGTGGTTTCTTAAGATTGAGAACTTTTTACCAGTAAATGTTGTAAACTTTGTTAATGTTAATTGGGATTTCCTCAAACACCAAGCAGTTTGAAGGCATTCTGTACTCTATTTTTCTTTAATTTTCTTGGTGGCTGTCATAAATTTCCTATCTCAAATTGCTTGTCTAAGATCTAAAATTATTGCATTGTAGCATTCTGTTTATGTATTTTGCTTTGCAAAGTTTCACATTTCCAAGTTCCTGGTTGTCTAAGAGAAGAAAGAGTTTTAGTGTTTTTTTTCCTTAGATACTTCTAAATCATGAACTCATCCCAGCATTAATGTACCTATTGCTGCACATTGATGCTTATAAAATTCTTAATATAACCGTGATTGTTTAGATGTTGATGCAGTGCAGCAGTTTCTGTACTGTACTTAGAAATTGTTTAAAGTTCATACATTATTAATTTGCATAAATATATACTGAATACAATTTTCTGACAGCAACTCTCATTTATTCATTCAGTTCCTTTGTTTATGCTCCTTAATAAATGTATACTAACTTTTGTTGCTCTATTCTATGCAATATTAATACATTTCATTGAGAGAAGCTCAGAGGAATAAAATATGGTTATTTAGTAGACCATGAAATGGGTACTCGTCTTCCAGTTCATTTCCCTGTAAACTGTTTATTGGTTTCATTAACACTATCCTTGTTATATTAGGGAAATTATATTGTGAGTTTATTTAACAAACACTGTAACTCCATAATTAAGAACATTGTATGATTGGATCAGACTGCACACTTTTATTGGCTCCACTTACTTGTTTAAATGTAGAACATGTTTCCCAGACTTAATTATATGATTAGTTTCACTGTACAAGTTCTAATTTGCATTTCAAAATTATAACTCCAATTAGTAAAATTTCAGATTAGACATCATCTAATGAGAAATTAACCAACAAATGTCATCTGTTATTCAAAACTTGAACTAAATTTTAGAATCAATACCTTACTGGTAATTCAAAACATTGAACATTTGGTTTTTTCACCAATAATAACATTGAAGACATTAGTAAGAAATGAACTGTGTACTGAACATGATTTTACATATGTATGATAATTTACTTGATAGGACAGGATTCAGCTTATGCAACTCTTAAATTTAAACCATTAGGTTAGGTTTAAGTTAGCTGAAGACTTGAAGATTTTTATAATAAATATTGGTTTGGTTAGGTTAAGTATATGCTTAAGTTTGTTTAACAATGTAGCCCACCGCAACAAAACTTTATTCATCAACATTTAATTTCATTGCTTTTCAAAACTGTGTTCTCTTATGTCTTAACTACTTTGTTTTCCTCTGCCATGAGTTGCTATTTAATTTTTTGATTTCACTTAATAAAATGATTTTTTATTCTCGATGTATTCTGCCCCAATCTCAATACAAAACTGTGCCTCTGGAACCAATCATGGATATAGCCACACCCTACTTCTTTAAAGATAACACCAACCTCCTCTTCTTAGGACACAGCAATTCTAAATTGATTGTCCTTCAGTTTTACGTTAACTATAGAAAACAGGAAGAAGTCATAGGGAGCAAGATCTAGACTACATGGTGGGTAATTCACTAGTGTCACTCCTGATTCTTGCAAAAATTCTGTTGTTTTCAAAGTGGTGTACCAGTTGGGACTGTTTTTTTGTTCCTGGAGTGGAATGATTCAATGTGGCCAGTTGCTGAGAAGAACCTGGAAATCATCTTCCACCTACACTTAGACATTGTTTAACTTTCACAGGTTGTCATTTGGGAAGACCAAAATCACAGACTACCTCTTTAATTTTGAATTGTATTAGTAAATGCAGCTTTCATCACTTGAAAAGATATTATGGATTTGTTGGGAGCTGCCATTGTAAAAACAATGAACCATTTTCTTACTGCCCTTTGTTTTTCTGTGAGGTTGTGGGGTAACTAATAACAATAAAGCTTCCTCATAAGAAGACATTTGTGCAGAATTTCTAATCCTGTGACAAATGAATGTTTAGAGACTCCCCTGTAAATAACTTGGGAATCCTTTTTCACTATGGTTTCTACATGAGCGATTTTTTCATCCGTGACCATTGTCACTGGATGCCCAGTATGCTCCTCATCTTTCAGGGCTGTTTTTCCTCATCTTCTGCAAATTAATTATAGATTTTTGTACATTAGGGAGTAGAGTCTGGAAAAGCTCTCTATAATATTTTAAATTCTTATTGACTCAACCGCAGTTCTAATGGAAAACTTATATTATCAAACAGAGAGCCCATGACCACAATAGTGTTTTGCTCTGCAGCAACAATTGGTGCTGTGCACCAAATTCTGCTGTGGTTACTAATTAAACCACTCTTTTCAGTGATGCCAACAGGAAATTGATATCTCTCAGTTTTTTAAATTGCAAAAATTAAATGGCGAATCTAGTATCAATTCAGTAATATTCATATGCCTGGAGGACTGATTGTAAATCTATTTTAAAATTTAAAGTTTTTGGTTTAATTTTCACATTGACAGATTATACTAATAATTACATGCAAAAAAAAAAAAAAAAAACCCATTTTCTTCATGGATTGGGCCTAAGGCCTGTTTGAATTTTATGCAGATCAGATATATGGGACTCCATAAGTGTGACTAGTACCTCTTAGAGCAACACAGGCTTTGGAGATACATATTAAGATCCACGGGTATGGAACGCTCTTAAGCCACCAGGAGTGGCATGTACCTCTGTTTCAATACCTATAACTATAATTATCATTTGTCTAATAATGACTATTTCTGATAAAATTTAATATAAAATCAACCACATTATAAAAATAAATATTTACAATAGAACCTTTTTCCCCTTTTAATAACAGCATTCTAATAAACTTTTTCAAAAGTTCAGCATGCACTATGGTTTTGTGATAAAGTACTTCTTGCTCTTTCTATAAAAATTACTCTTTTGGAGTTACATGGTTTGCTAATTAGAACAAAAATATTCTTTACTTGCCTCAGTTGTTGTATAGAATCTGAAGTCATCACATGAACAATGATTAAATATGGCCTTTTCGTTCCAAATTCAACCTTATGATTGTTGAAAGAAATTACCTTTCCTAGGTGGAAACACTCAAGGCTTGGCAACAGTTGTATCATTGATTACAAAACTAAAAGTTCCCAACTGATTTATTTCTTAAATTTGTGGATGACACTGTGGCCTAGTGGTTAAACTGCTCATTTCTCACCAAAGCGACCTGGTTTTGGTACAGCAGCCATAAGTGAGATTTGTGGGCAAGTTTTCTAAATGTCCTCCATTTTCTCCTGCCATTCATGGCCTCTTGTTGCTTCAACAATTTCACACACTCTGATGTCTAGTCAGCATTATCACTCACTATCATCTTTGTTGTGTTTACATGAAACATGCAGTTCATATTTTGTAATACTTGCATACTTTGTGCATTTGATTATATACTAATAAGCAATTATAGGGCATGAGTTCTTAGAAATTGAACAATTTGGAATTTATGATCATTGTTTTATAAACTGCTATTTTAAGCATTTTTGCATTATTTGCAACTTGTGCAATATTGTAAATCACATTAGTAATTAAAGTATGTATTTTTAGACTGATTTAATGTTTAGATATATTGATCCATTGCTAGAAAGTTTTTTAATTTATTGTTCAAAGACTGTTGGAAGACTGAAACTTTTTCTCATTTGTATAAGCAATGGTACAACAGTTATGCCTCATTGTAATATTATCTGCATCAAACCTCCAGCATATGGTCTTTAAAGGTTGAATGGCTCTAAAAATCATAGTGTTGCAATGATACCTTGTAAAATTAGTTTCTCTGTGCTACTAAATACAATAGTTTATTGAAAGTTTCACTAATTCATCAAATGAAATTAGAAAGAATTTGCAAGAATACATGTTCAAGGAAAAAAAAAAACCAGTAATTTTAGCTTGAACTGTCCTTTTTTTATAAGCAGTTTTATTATTAATGTATTTGTTTTGAATGACAAAAAACAGATCTGTTTAAGAAAAAAAAACAGAACAGTTGTCATTTACCATTTCAGATAGATACGATAAATGCATTTTGTTTGGGAAGAGAGCAGGTCACTTATGTTCCTCAGTTATACTGTAGCTGAATATCTCACAATGTGCTCTCAGTACTATGAGATGATATATTACACTTATCCATCTAGCTACTTTACAGTTTGCTGCTATTGACTTTTGTCATATGCAGGATGTTTGATGTGGATAACAGAACATAATATAACTGCTGTTAAGGTAAATACAATGGGGTTGATATTGCAAAAAAGTTTTGTAAATATAATACCTGCTTTGGTATAAACCAGAAAAATTGTACGAAATTGAATCCATTCTGAAGACACAGCCTCAAATCAAGATTCCTTGTTTGTACCATACATCTTTAATTACATAAACCATTCTGCTTTGCAAAATAATATAGTAATTGCTGAAGTGTAAATTGAAGTAGTATTTGTTTAAAGACATCATCCTTCTTTGTGCCCAACTGAATAATAAAATTAATAAAATCAAGTAATAGGTTTGCAAATTTGAACACCATTTAAAGAGTACATCTTTACGTTCTAGTATTGTATTATATTATGTTCTAGATATCTTGTTGTGTTGGGAATAGGAGGGAAAATATGCAGCTACAAGTGGATTTCTGCTCCTGAACATATGTTTCATTTTTAAATACTTCATTCTTCTGTACCACTTATCAGGGTAGTCTATTCTTCTCTTTAGGTAGGGTTTTTCATTTTATATCAGGGACACTGAGAATTGATAATTTGAAACTTATCACTACACTTTGTAAAACTATTCCTCCCTTAGCCTCTATACCTCTCATCATCCTTTGAAATCAAGAGTGGAAAAAATTGGTGATAAGTTCTTCTGATACAGCATCATCTGTGCTTAAAAATTGTTTTCCCTAAATTTGTTTCTTCACCAAAGGGAAGCAAGAAGTTTTGCATGCTATTGGCAGTATAGGCAAAGGCATTGGGTGTTGTGAATAAAAACAAGTAAACATTTTCAAGAGTTTACTTGACAAGTATAGACTTTTAAGGTGTGACATGTGAATAAAAGTGTGCATTTACTCATGAGAAAATTTTGACAATTTTCCGGTTTTATTTTAAAGTGTTTACTATCTTTGTTCAGCTCTTGGAACTCAAATATGTGTAAAAACAGATGTTTATGCACTTTCTATGGAAAATACAATAGTTTATTTACTAGCTATTATATTATGACCATGAGAAAATGTAGTTTGTTTTTATTGCACTGCTATCAGAGTTACGGACATTTAGTTTGTTATAGACATCCATACTATACCTATGTGTCAGTTAACTTTTTTTTTCTGGATTATGGTTCACTTATTATCACTATATATTAGTTTTACTATTAAGCCTTCATTCCTTACCCGTCGGTCCTGGTGGTGTAGTGGTTACCATGCATGCCTCCTATACCCAAGATTGCAGGTTCGAACCCGGCCAGGACTGATGGATTTTTTCGGGTGTAAAAATCCTAAGTATGGCTTCCTTTGGGAGGGAAGTAAAGCACTGGGTCCTGTATTGTACATTTACAGCATGAAAAAGAACCTCAAGCCTGAAAGAGAAGCCTCTGAGCAAAATTTGTAGGCCATTTCAAGCCCTGAGTTGAATGGGACACTGATGACTTGAGATGTTAAAGAGCGTTCATAAATAAATAAATAAAAAAAATTCCTTACACCACTTCTATGACAACAACTGAGACATGTTGAATTTCAGATGTATTGTTATAACAATGATACTATAATTTAATGCAGTCGATTGTGTCTATACTATTATTCCTTTATTTAAAAAAATTGGCATCAGCTTTAACTCTGACAGCAATACATTTTTAATCAGACCACTGTTGAGCTTACACCTTCATTCATCATGTCAAATGGCAAATATATTAAATTTCAGATTATCTCATTAGACACTAGGGCAGTGTTATTAAATTTATTAAGAGAAAATAAAACAAATCAATATTATAGACAATGGTCACAACAAAAGAAGTGCCTAAAAGAAAATACTCAAGCAGTTTATAAAATGCACTGGAAAACTTGTGAACACTGAGCAGTTCAATAAAAATTTTGAATAATTTGAAGAGTGCAATGAAAAAGAAAAAGGTGTCCATAGTAAAAATAACTCAAATCAACTTCCTAAAATGGGAAAAAATTTTTAGCAAACCTTAATTTTGAAGAGAACCCTGTTTTTGCAAAGGTTCCAGGGGCTTGAGGATCTCTGAAAGGCATTAATAACCATTAACTTGTTCTATATCCAGAATTGCCAATCAAACAAATAGATCAGTTATAGTGCTTCAGAGATTGCTGTATTGAGCTTTGTCTCCATATTCCATTATTGTGGACACTGCCTGGCCATTATGTATGAATACTAGTGATTTTTAACTAGCATCACACATCACTTAATAGTGGTTTATCTTTTCAAGTAATATAATTGTCACTGAACCCCCTTGGCTTCTCTCTTTCTATGTGTGTGCAATCTATGCTCCAATCAGCATAGGAATCTGAAACTTCGTCATGTTCACTTTGTTCAATTACCTGGAACAATTATCCATTCACTTGTATAATCTTTTAAGCAACACAGCCTTACAAACAGTGGTGCAGCCAATGCCGAAATCTTCAACTACTCTACTATGATATCTGCTGTCACTCAGATAATGAAGAAACACTTCTGGCTTCTTCCTTAGTGTGAGTGCACCATCACTTTTTTCTGTACTCTCTGACAAAAAATGTTTATTTATGTAGTCAACACATTTATCTTCAAAGCTTAATGAATAATTCAAGTTTCTAGGACTAATTGTGCCTTTCCCTGGAGTGTTTTCCTCTTGGATGTGTCATGATGATCAAATTAGAACTTACAAGAGGGAATAAATGCTGAAGAGGCTGGCTGTAATTAACTTTACAGAAAAGAAAGAAATCTTGACAAATATTTACTTGTTTTTGAGATTTTCTGAGTTTACTCATCCTGCAAGAGTTTACTTGTTGTTTATAAGGGAATACCTGTGCACAAGTAATTACTCCCTTTTTATTCACTAAGTTGCGAGTATCACCTTTTAAAAATACAAGCATAAGCGAATACTCATTTTTATATTAAAGCTGCAAGGGGTTAGGTTGGGAGACCATGGGGCCACAAATCCTTACTGATAACAAGAGATGAAACTATTCCTTTGTAAACAATCCAATCATTGATATGATGGCAGAGGAAAGGGGACTAGAACTGGATTCCATACATTCTGGTCACAGCAACAATGCCAAAAGTGAATTGATTAGCAACCTGTATTGTAGTGTTTATCTATGACCCACTGTGCAACGTTCAGAGTCACCTATACTATGGTTGAAGCTTCAGCAACCTCATGTCCATGCAAGGAGAGGCTTTATATTTACTAATAACTCTATCATCCTGAAACACTCTCAATTTCTGTAATTGAAATACCCATTTTATGAAATGTGGCAGAATCTTGTTGAAAAAAGGCGAGATTACACCCCCTGTCAAGGCAAATTTATATATACATGTGTTGCCTTGAAAAAAAAAAAACATTGCCATATAATTCTTTCTTTAATCATGGCGCACCATAAAGCAGGTTTTTTTGTCATAGAGGGGCACTTCATGAATGATATCAGGTTTTTAAATGGTCCAATAACACTTATTTTGAAATTTATTGGAGCATTTTACAGCTGGAAAACTTCATTGAACTTGACAAGCTGACTGAGTTAACAAATAAATACACTTTGTGCAATAGAAAACAATACACAGTACAGTTTCTTTTGGAAGGGAAATAAAGCCATGGTTCCATGTTGTAGATTTACAATATAAAAGAATCTCAAGCCTGAAAGAAGAAGCCTCTGAGTAAAATTTATTGGCCATTTTACACCCTGAATTGAATGGGTGCTAATAATCCAGAGATGTTGAAAAGCATTGTTAAGTAAACCAAATAACAGCAAATAAAATCTCACAAACCTTAAAAGTACTTTTGACCTCTCTCCACATGTAGTTGTAGGTATTGTAACCACTGTATTAAAGGTACTGCATGTAGTACCTGATTGATGTGTTGTCAGCAGAACTGAATTTGCAGGTGGGCAAGATCCTGCACTCATTTAGAAATTTTCCAGTGATAATGGATTTCACTCAAGAGGACAAGCAGAAATTTTGTAGTACAAGATCAGGGATGTAGGATGGATGGCCAAGTAACTGGAACTTTCCAGCCATCAGTAGACCCAGACTTGCAGCTGTTGTGCTGTAGCCTCAAAGTTCCAGTCTTTGAAAGTTACTGCCTCTGTTCCTCAAATAAAGAAACTAACAATTATAAGTGGCCATAATATGGGCATGCAGTCATCCACTAATGGCTTGAAAATCATGAACATTGTTTCGGAACATTTGCAGGCCATCAAACACAGTTCTGAGATTTATTTGGAGTGATACAGCAATAAAACCAACTTTCATTATCAGTGCAGATTATGTCTGTCAACCATTTACAGTTGTTTGGTGGAAAAATTCTGAACAATTCACTTGCACATTCCTTGCTTATCTTCTGTTCATTGGTTAAGTGTATAGTATAATGTCAATGTTGCCAAAAGTGATAATAACTTCCATACTTAGCATTTCAGTAGTGACAGAGCAAATTTCCTCCACAAAGTGGCTAAGCTTGTTATTTTGTTTACAATTGACCAAGGTCTCTACACCCTCTTCAAATGAACAAATTCATCTTACAAGGTATCAAATGAATGCATTTGATACCATAAACTGCAAGTCTTTGTAAAATTATTTTTGCTCTTTAATCAGCTACTGAAAGAGGTTTGAACCAACAAACTCTTGTACCAAGGTGTTGCAAGTTAAACATGCACTGACAAACTTTTATAGCTTAAAAGTGCTGACTCACAATTTCCATTTTTTGGAAATAATTAAAAAACACCTACAAATATATAATTTGAATAACAAATATGCAACATGTACGTACAATGTAGCAATGCACATCTTGTGATTCAATAACAATCATGCTCAAATGAGAGCATCAATCAAAACTTTTCTGCATTTACTTCTGTTTTTGTGTGTGATCAAAGAACAACTTAAACAAAATTGTATTTAAAATATCTGTCCTAAAAAGTGTAAATAATTTTAAAGTACCAAAACTTTTTCGTTTTGTAATAACTTATGATTTTGATTTTATTTTAGCTCTGAAGAGCATCAAAGTAGTATATCTGAAAAACAATCTCTCTCTCTGTTTTTTTTTTTTAAATTAATATATATGAAGCATTAACTGCAAAAATTATGAATGACATTTGATATAAATTTTTCAGGGGATGTTACATAAAAATTCAATATTTTCTCAGTCATTTCTACTTCACTAGTATTCATATTCATTAAAAAAAAGAGGACAAAACTCTTGAGGGCAATGTTTTAAAAAAAAGGACACAAAATATCCGTTTAGATTTACCCTTATATTATACTTAGACTTATGCCTATATATATATTTTATACAAATATTTATAATTAAAAAAATTGATTTTACTGTTAGTACATATAAAAGTCATGCTAAATATTAAATTATGGAACTATATAAAGGCAGCACAAAATGTGAATTTAATGTTATTTTGTAACATGTTTGAGGGGTATTTGGTTCCAGTTCCACAAATTTATTTCATAATTTGCTATATGCAAGATATTTGCTGCTTGGTTATTGAATTTACTATGCCATTTTGAATGCATGTGATCATATTTACTATATAAATATGCAGCCAAGACAAAATATAGCTGAACACTTTCTAGTCCTCAAGAAACTGCACTCCTCCTTGTTTACTAGCTATCTGTGAGCAAAGAGTATATTCTGTTGATGCTGCTGCCAAATATATGCAACTTGCATTAAAAATGGCTTCAAAAACAGATAACAGAGATGTAAAAAGGAGGATTTGTTTGGACAATTGAGGACATCTATTATTTACATTTTTATAGACCTGACACAAATTCTGCTTCTTAGCATAAATATTTGTGAATCTTTTAAACTTACAGCATAAACTGGTCTTGTGTGACAATAAGCTCATTTTCTTCTTAATACCAATCTTACATTTATTATTATTTTTTTTTTAGCTAGCTATGTTTCAACAAATTGTAAAATGGCATTGATTTTTTTATTTTTTTGTATATGCACTTGAAATATAAAGTAACATTGAAAAATTTCAAGACAGATGGTAATATTTGCATGTAATATGTTAGTGTGGAAAAAAGGTGAGGAGAGATAAAAAAACTAAAATATCAGATATGCTACTTTAACACTGGGAAACATTTGAAAATTGTATCACTTTGTTAATTTTTTAAGTTAAATGCATATATATTTAAATTATATGCAGGAAGTACTATGCTGGCAAATATTTATTTATTTATTCATAAATTCCAGAACTTTAGTTTAATGTCATAGTTCTTGAGATGGATTACTTCATGTTATTTTTTAATTAATTAGTTCCTTTATAATTTTATGTGACAGCTGTATATGTTTGGTGCTTCAAGATCAATAATACAAATATATAGTTCATGTTTCATCACTTGTTTATCATTTTACCCTTCCTCCATCCTACTTCAAAATATAGAGTAATCTGTATGATTTGAATAAAAGATGCATGAAAGTGTCTCAAACATCTAAATTCTATGGATAAAGCAGTAGTAAATTGTATTACAGCGGGTACCTTCACACGCTGGGCTTTAAGATAATGAAAAGGCTAAAATGGGAGTTGAATTGACTACTTTATCTCTATTAAAATTACACACAGTTACAATAACAATCATAAAAAGTGTACTAGATTACATTTACAAGACATAAATTCCAAATCAAATCAAAAGAAATTGAAAGACATTCATAAAAAATGGTGCAGAATGAAGGATAAGCAAAGAAAGGAGGCAACAGCAAAATTCCGATTAGGTACAGATAATGGCTGTTCACAGCACACCTCCAAAAAATAGGACTGTGATACTCAGTCAAGTGGTCAGGTTCAGCAATTAATAAAGATCACATCCTTGTGCATTCAAGACTTGAACCCAACCAACAGCAATGCAAAAGCTTGACCAAGCTTTAGTGGAATGAGATCAAATCTCAACTATCTGTCATACCAATCAACTGTTTGAATATTGATAAAATTGGATATTATATGATAGGAGAGATCTCTCGTGGTTGATTGATTTATTTACTTTATTTTATTTAACATGAACTATTTTTTGACATGTCAATGTAAAATAAGAGTAGTTTTAATGGAGACAAAAATATATATATAAAGTGGTGGTATTTAAAGGAAATTTTTTCTGATTAAACATACAATGAAATTTGTAAAAGTAATGATAAAATCATTTTAAAAATGCAAATTTTTGCACGTACAATTTATTTAGATATTCATGTAGAGCTATAGGTACTGACTTCTGTAACAGATTGGGGATCCAACTTTCCTTGGTAAAACGTGTAATTATAAATGTCAGCAGCAGCAAGAACAGAACACAAAAGTTGCAAATTTTTACCTCATAGTAACTAAAAACATTATGAGGGCTGGGAAGAAAATAGTGTCAACACTGTTGCCATGCTGTTAATGAAAATGCAAGGGTATTGTTGCTCTCAGCATATTTAGAGTAATGGCATAGCTGTTCAAGACACTCAGCATCACTAGTGTACTATCTGGAGACAAACGAATACAAAGTTGTCCAGTAATTTGAACTGCCCTAAATGATGTTTTCTAAAAGTGAGCAGTGTGGCTGGATTAAAATTCAGGTGGCACGTGTTAGGAATGTCATGCATATATCAAATAAACTTACAGTAAGCACTTTGCCTAATTGAAAGATGGTCCATAAGGTGCAAGACTTTTGACAAAGATGCACCACATTTAGGTCATCTTGTCCGACATTACATTGATTTGATTCAATCATTTCTGGAGATGGGTATTGATGGATAGTGAAGGAGTAAGCCTCATAAATCAGAACAAATCAAACTACAAATTGTAGTAAGGTGCTCCGTCCCAAACAACTTACATATGGATGTCAGTATCTTCTTGAAGTGTGGCAGTGGATGATAAATGTAGTAAGAGATTTAGAGTGAAGAAATGTAAAAATATCCAGTTTTTCTTCTTCTTCTGCCTTTCCAATAATTGGGTTTACCCAGTTGTGCGCCCAAGATATTTTACTCTTAAACTGATCTGTCCATTTTGTTCTCAGCGAACCTATATCCTGTCTTTCATTTCTTTATAAAGAAAAGCTTGTTGTGGAAGACTTTCAGAAGACATCATATTGTTATGCTCTTGCCAGTTCTTTTGGTATTGAATTATTCTTGCACCTTACTATTTCTTACATCCAATTCCATTCTTATGTCTGTACTTCTCAATTTCTTTCTTAGAGATACTCCTAATAAACTTTTCATTAATCTCATTTCTGAGCTTTCAATTTTATTTGTCTTTTTTCCTCATTACCCAGATTTTATTACTATAGAGTAACATTGGTTTCAATACAATGTTATGTAATCTGAGTTTGACCTCCTTCCTCATTGAATTTACTAATTGAAAAACCTTCTTAAACAATGCAAACAGTATGGTACAAGAGATTTTTTTTCAGGATGAAAAAATATTCACAATTGAAGAATCCTTCAACCACTAAAATAATTGACTTTCTGCCTGAACCTCAGAAGCTCAAGTCTTCAGGAGTCATTATCCTGCTTCCATCATGGTATGGAGGCCATGCCTTATGATGGTACCACTGGACTGCATTTCTGTGAAAAAGGAGTGAAAACCTCCACCAAAGTGTATCCAGATACTGTGTTGGAGCCATTGTTGAGCCTTTAAGCAATATCTTGTTCAATAATGAAAATAGAGCTTTTGGCTGGGTTCAGTATCAGCCTGCAAGGTAAAGAGCACATGGAGTGGCTTTGGGCAAATGTTCTGAACTTCATTTCATCAGACAGCAGTTCCAATCTGAACCTGATGAATTATAAATTATGGGTGGTGTGAGATTAGACACTCCAATATTGCAACTTTATGGCACTCCTTGATGAAAGCAGTGGCATATTTCTCACTACCGATCATGACTTGCTCAATTGAGAGGGGCCACAGAGACTTAAAACACTTTGAGATGGTCACAGATGATCATAAAAGGATTGAACTTTGGTGCAAAATGCACATAAAAACATATTTAAATGTAATAAAATCTCTGTGTATTTAATTAAAAGTTTTGTAACAGTATTTATTACATACCTATGATATAACATCATGTATGTAATATTTTCTAGTTGTAACAAAGAAGCCTAATAATAACTGATAAGTTGGATACACTATAAAGTTTGCTTTTTTTTCTTACCTCCTGTGAAAAGAATATCCCTTTTTACATTTTGTTATTTCTAATGCCCATACTAGCTAAAAAAAATAATAATTCTTTTTTCTCTCTGCTATATGTTCCTGAAAATTATATCTGGATCTGACTGGTTGGTGTACATACTTTTATAAACAAAAGTTAAATTTGTATTTTTGCATGTTGTGAAAGAAAAGAACGTTAAAAAATATATGTGGTATTAGATCTAAGCATTCTATTTAGTTCATACATACACAATGTCAACTTCATAACATCCTAAAAATGAAGTTAGAAAGTATGATTTGATTAAAATATTTTCATTCAAATGTAACTTAATACACTTAATAAAGTCTTATTTCCTCAGAGTCTTTATAATTTTACATTTTGAATATCCTTATTTATCTCTCATTTCTGTTACCATCAACATTTGTCATGTTTGATTTTTCACCTGCTGGTCCTTTCATCAATCATAATTCTTTCTTAGTTTTGATATTTCAAATGTTTCTAAACAAGGCTGTGTGAAATTATAAAAGCTTATGTCCTGCATTTCCTATCTGCTTGATTTTGAATATCATGTGGTCATAACACACCACATTGTTTTATAATTGGTTAATTCCAATGATTCTGTGGGTGTGGATTGCTTCAGAAGGGAAGTAAAGTCATGGGTCTAAGATTTACAGCACATTAAAAGAATCTTAAGCCTGAAAGAAGAGGTCTCCGAGGAAAATTTATTGGCATTTCACACCCTGAATTGAATTGGAATCTGATGACTTAAGTAGTTACACATGCCTTAAGAAATATAACGATCGGTTACATTAATAATGAAGGTATTACTAAAGTTAAAAATGATTATTCAACTTCAATTAGTAATGACGCAGGATGCTACTTTTGAACTGCAATAACCATTTGCCACAACCAGCAGTTAAAACTATTCAAAAACTTGTTTAAACACATTTCAGAAGATTAAGAAATATCTGTTCTTAAGATACTTCCATCAAAATTATCTACTCATTTCATATTCATCTATTTCTACTTGCAATTTTTGGTTATATATTTTTTAACAATGTGAGCTAGAATTATTACATTTTCTGAGTGTGTAATGTGTTTTAGAGATACTTTAGCAATATGAAATATGTCTCAGATACTTGAGAGAGATTTATTTGTTATGTCATTTTAATTGAAATACGTATATATATTAAAACTCAGCTCACACTTATTTACTCAATCTTTCATATTATATACTTTATAGTAACTTTGCACAACATAAAGACAAAAAATGTTTTCATTTATTCTGTGTTCATATGCAAGTGACAAGAATGATCTGGGCCAGGAGAGGAAACTATGCTGCCAAAATTTGAGGAGTTAAAAACTATAAATGCTGTTACAAACTTTTTAAAGGACTGTAGCAAGTATTTTAGCAACCAGAGAATGAACTCACTTCCTTGATTTTATTATTTTTGACTTTATCTGTAGCAAAAAAGATCACTTAGTTAAATGATAATAACAGAGTGAGGAGATTATGAGATTGGTGTTACTATGATAGCCCTCCATAGGATTGGAAAGTCAGCACTTCAATTATCCACATCCTTAACTTGCAAAGTTTTCTGAATGAAAGTTCACAAATTGTTGCACATGAGTAATTTGCTCACTTTGTTTATTCATCTGAATGTTTATGTTACACATAACCTAAGGAGATTTTATAATTTTCTATGAGCATGTCTTAATAATAGGAATCTGTGAAACATTAGAAAATTAAACAGTTCTCTTGATTTTGTTGCAGCACTAATTGAACTATCTTCTTATTCTATTCTACACATTTGCACATAAGAGAATCATATTACTAATTCTTGGATATCAAGGAAAATGTTCTTCTGGTTGATGATAATAATGTTTTGGGTATTTAAAATAATCCAATTTTGTGGATAAAAGATGGCTTTGGAGACAATGAACTTAAAAATAAAAGAACAACTTTTGGTGGATGGACGTCCATTTTGGTTAAGTAATATTCCAGCTCATATATGGTTGGTCACACAATGAGAGAAATGCTCATATGGGCAGATATGATGATGTATAAACTAGATGATGAATTTTGGTGTCTTTGCATATTTTCTTTCTTTTTCTTTTTTTTATGACACAAGGTTGATGCTGTGTTAAATAAACATGGTTCATATCTTGAGAGAAAATAAAATCATTTCTTTAGTTAATTTTCTTTCTTAAATTTTTGCTATTTTTCTGGAATTGGGAATTTTTTGCAGTCTATGTGCAATTTTAAGTCATTTATAATAAAGAATTTTTTTTTGTCATCTTGGCTAGTTTTATCACATTATTTGTAGAATATTAGGAAAGATCAATTTCCAGAACCTTCAGATCTAAGCTATTCACAATTCCTGGAAATATATGAATATGTTTCTCTTCTACATACTTTGTTTCAAACATAGCTTGGTTTGACAGCAAGTGTTTATTTCTATTGTCAATGTGTGAAACACAAGCATTTCCATTTATCGAGCATGAGATTGTACATATCTGCTACTTTTGTGTGAGGTCTTACAGTTTCTTCATGTTCTGTTCTACATCTGTGATAAGTCTGTGTGTCAGTCAAGTTTTAAACATGCCAAAGTAAACATAAGTACTTGTGCAAAATTAAAACAGTTTGTTTTAGAGTATGAAACACTGTTTTCAACTGATGGTAGTATTTTCTACCCTAAAATTTCAACAGTAAAGCATGTAAATACAGAAAAAACATAAGTAAATTCTTAAAGCACAAGGACAAAGAAAAATGCAATAGAAATTTCTTGTGTGTGTTTGATTTAGTGTGTTTGATTTGCTTATTTACCGACGCTCATTAACATCTCAGGTCATCAGCGTCCCATTCAATTCAGGGCGTGAAATGGCCGACAAATTTTGCTCAGAGGCCTCTTCTTCCAGGCTTGAGGTTCTTTATCATGCCGTAAATGTACGACAAGGGACCCACGGCTTTACTTCCCTTCCGAAGGACGCCATTCTTACGATTTTTACGCCCGAAAAAAGTCATCATCCTGGCCGGGTTTGAACCCGCGACCTTGGGTTTTAAAGGCAAGTATGGTTACCACTACACTACCAGGACTGACATCGTTTCTTGTGTATAAATGAATGGCGTTTAACGCCCGTTTTTGCTACAGAGGCACCATAGGCGATGGACACTGGTGATACATGAGATGAAATGATATATTAGGAAAGAATTTATTTTTAAGGAAGGAAACGTTCCAGGCGTAAGTTTAGGGTACCTCCCCGGCATTTTCCATTTATGAGGACTGAGAAAAAACCTCTGTCAGGGAGGACGGTCCTGGCGGGATTCGAACCCCAGACCTACTGCTCACGAGTCCGCACCTTAACGACCTCGGCCACCCATGGCGTTACTTCTTGTGTAGTGAAATATAACGAATTCGGTAAATATACAATTTTCAGAAATCTTCTAGCTGATAATTGTTAGTCTTTCAGAACTAAAAGGCTATGAAAGGTGCAATGCTATAATGAATGTATGAAGATGAAAATAAAGTTAATTTTTAGTCATTTTATTTTATTTTCAGGTAATTATTAAGGTAATAAAGTCATTTTTATGAACTTTTAGGCCCTATTTACAACATAAGGAATCTAAAAGTTATTAGACTTTAAAATATGTGAACAAAATGCTCATATAGCAACCACTCTTGGTTTAAGAAAATGAAAATTAGCTTGATGTTTGTATATCACATTGCATATCCCTTCAGTTAAATGGGTACTTTGAACGACCATTGAAGATCTGGATGCCTCTGTGAGGACCACCAATATGACATCTCCAGGCAATCAATCTCCATATTGCTCAGAGAAGATTTTGGACTGAAGACTTTTAGTCAAAGTACTGGACATTTTTAACACCAAGCATGAAGCTAAATTGCAGATGCCCAAAATGTTTTTTTTACTGCTAATGAAGAAATGTTCACCATCAAAGAGAGCAACAATAGATCAAATGACAGGATATACGCTTCAACTTGCTAAGTCACCATTCTGCTTCAATGATAGTTTGACGGGTAGTGAGTTATGCTAGTGCCATTTCTGCTAAAAGGGGTTAAAGACAATGGTCAGTGTATATTAACCATTATTACTGAATGGTGATGAAAGACCTGCACACCACTTTGTTCAAGAATAGATATTGAAACTTACAGCTTGATTCAGACTCAGTTCACAAGACAAGATCCATTCAGACTCAGTTTCGAAGAAATGTTCTGACTTTATTTGCTGCTCAAGACTGACCAGACCTAAACTCAATGGATTACAAGCTGTACACAGTGCTTGAGGAATCGATATGTAAGATAAGGTACCGAGGAACGCAAACGATCCTTGGCATCTGTGTGTTCTATTTGGTCCTAAGTAGGCGGTCTAGTAGGGTTCAGCTACAATCTCTAGTGTTTAAGCCTCTAAATAAATTTAAGAAACCACTTAAATGTTCAGTGCACATTCAGAGAACAGTTACCATAAACAGTCTTCGTTAAAAGTGAGAATTTTAGGAGAGTGTATGAAGAGGAAAAACAGAATGTCGAAGTTCAATTGAACCATGAAATGAAAAAAAGAGTAAACGAAAATCGTATGAAATTGGTCTCCATTGTGAAGACCATTATTCTGCACGGTCGCCAGAACTTTCCACTTCCAGGGCACAGGGATGATGGTGTCATTGATTTAGAGCAGGGATTTGAAGGTGAAAATTGGGGAAATTTTAAGGAACTTCTTAAATTTCGAGTTGACGTAGGTGATGAAATTCTCAGAGGCCATCTTGCAAAGGCACCTAAAAATTCTACTCTAACAAATATAACAATACAAAATGATTTGAAAACTGTTGTGCTGACATAATTGAAAACAAAATTATACATGATATTAAGAGAGGGTTATATTTTTCTATTCTACTTGACAAAACTACTGACATCATATAAATGAACAATTAACATTTTGCGTGTTTTTTGTTGACCTGTTGTGTGAAAGAGGAATTTTTAACTTGTTGTAACGCACGATTTAACTGGTGAAGGGTTGTGTAAATTAATGCTGAATGAACTGCGAGACATTTCCAGACAAGGATACGATGTTGGTGCAAATTGTTTTCGTGGCGTACAAGTCCACATTTTAGCAGTTCAATACGCAGTGTGCCGCTCATTGCCTGAATCTGTCGGTTTCTAAAGCGTGTTCTATCATTTCCATTAGACAAGCTCTTGACACTACCGGCGAAATTGTGAATTTCATTAGGGAGTCTAATAAGGGGTCTTCGCTCATGAAAGAGAAAATCAGTCAGTTGTGCTCTCAGCATAAGAAACACTAAATTGGTATCACTGTGTGAAACTCGGTGAATTGAGCGGCACAGTGCTATTTTATAATTTAGGGAAATTTTCCTTACAATCGTGTTATTCCTAGAAGAAGCAGAGTCTTTGAGTAAAAATGCACATATTTTACTAAACTCTATCCTAAAGCTCGAGTTCATAATTGCTCTAGTTACCATAGCTGAAATATTCGGAATAACTGTTAAGCCTTTCCAGACAACTACAAAAGTCAAGCATTGATCTAGTTCATTGTTACGGAATGATTGAAAGAGTTAAAGATACCTTAAAAGAACGTCGAGAAAATCAAACTTTTCATTCTGTTTTTGAAAATGCTATCACATTAGCAAAGGATGTTGATGTAGAAGTTAAGATGTCTCGAATAACATCCAGACAAACTTATCGAAGCAATATTCTCACCACAACTTCTCCTGAAGACCATTATCGCATTAATGTCCTTCTTCCATTCTTGAATTGCGTTTTCAATGAATTGTCCACTTGATTCTCACGAGATAATACAACCACATTTTTCAACTTCAGTCCTTGATTCAACTTTTCGGAATGACCCGCATTCAGATATTGACGATTTTACTAAATGGTGTAAGCATTTATGAATAAGACTTGCCAGGAACTATCACAAAGCTTCGAGGTGAATTAAAAACATGGTTTAACTTTTGGGAAACTCAACAAAGTAAACAAAAACGGCTATTGAAGTTCTTCTCCTTCTCCACACCAAAGCAACTTCTATCAATCATCATGTACGTTCATACCAGTAACAACAAGCACGGCCGAAAGGTCATTTTCAACATTAAGGCGTGTGAAGACCGATCTAAGATGCAATATGCAACAGGAGAGACTGAATGGTGGAGCTACTTGGCATCCACCGCCATACTGAGGCGATTCTAGAGCAAGTAGTTAATCTTTTCACAAGAAAACATCCCAGGAGATTGCAGCTTCAATGACATAACATTATTATTACCGCATACTTTTTTCTGGGTGCAATTAATTACCTTTTATTTACAAATTGTATTCATGGAACTAATACAACACAGGCACATTTTTTTAATGAAAACTGAATGTGTGTCTTTTAAAAAGATTGGACATTTTCTGTGGGCCAGTGGCTTATTGTTTACAAATAGAATCTGCATTACAGATGGTAATTTAAATATTATTTTATTTACTTAAATATTTGGTTAACAAGTGTTTTAGTATGACCTTAATGCTGATATACCCATATGGGGCCCTGTCGAATATTTCTAGATCCGCGCCTGAACAGGAAGGAATTATAAGGGTCAAACTACAACAATTAAAACTAAAAATTTGACGAAAGAAAAACGGTCGCTTGTATCCACGTGATACACATGCGACCGACGGAAGGTTATTAAGCCATTCTTTATTGTTTCTCCAACAGTGATGCTCCTTCAATTATTAATATTATTGCTGTTGTTGTTATTATTATATTTATAACGCTTTAAAATTTGAAGTTACATTCGTTATTTTTCTTGTTACAAACATATTTTTAACGACAGAAAATTAATATATATATACATCTTCGGCTGCGCTCAGAAATATGGCAACCCAATGATTACTTAGCATTTTACATATATCAATGAAGCATTTTTTATGACAAGTATCTGGTTAAGGCATGTGGTTATAACTTTTTGATATTTGGCTCATGGGAATTTGTAAGGGCTCCTCTTCATTTAAAAGTTTATCTTTGGTATCCTTCTTTGCGTTCTCTAATTCATGTGTGTTACATTTTATCTCTCGCACTTTAACGTTCACTTTCGCTGCTTTTTCGGCGTCTCCATACTCAATGCTGCACCATAATCCCATAAAGTTACGCAACTTGTGACAGTTGTAGTGAGAGCGGGTTTTACCAGTGAAAGTGGTGACTGATTAAGGCAAACCACTTGGTAACACGCAAGATGCAAGAGCCATGCGAAGTGGTGGTGGTGCTGCTGCTGTGTCTGATGGTCTACGCCGGCTCGGGTTCTCGAGGTACGTTAATTTTTATTACAACTGTGTGATGCATTTTATCAAGTGCAGGCGCGCCAGTATTCGAAAATTGATTTCATTTGCCCACAGCTTAATGAATAACTTTAACACAAAAATCTTAACATTTACATAAAAATGTTTATATAATTAATTTAATTTCCTTTGTCACTTTTTCGTGTAACCATGTTATAGCTTCAACATTAACGATCTTGAGAAAACTAAATTTCCTTTTCCGTTGCGGCAACAATCAAAATAAAAGACTGAAGCTTTCTGGATAACAAAATGGAATCAGGTAGGTTTGTTAGCACATTTAAATGGATTATTTCGTCGTTCTGCTAAACAAACTAACCTTGTTAATTTTAATGATAAATAACGTCGCTTTCGCGTGAGTAAAATTTAAAACATGCACTTTCATGAGTATTGTACATTAGAAATCCTGATAACTTAATTTTCTTTCATAAGCTAGAAATATGTGAGAACTGTACATATATTTCATTATATTATTTAAGTTAGAACAGTGGGAACGCATAGACATGTAAAATTTGATAGTTATCTTGCCCCATACTTTGAAAGAAGACGAGGAAAAGATGTAACAAAGAAACTGGTGGAACTTTTAGGAAAAATAATTCCAGAAAATATAAACTGATACAGACAGGAGTATTTTATTATTAATTTGATTGAAAGTTCAATATATGCAACCCCATATGCGACCCGTAATATAAAAGAAAAGTAGGTGAAGCTATTATTGCAATGCGGTGTTATACGAATACCGCGCAATTTATGGGCACGTACATTCGTATGGCGATGGTCTGATACTAGTACGCCATGCAGATGCTAGATGCGGTGTAGCGAAAGGAATGCTCGTTTGCTGTCAAGTAGAGAAAGACGTGGATAAGATGCAAAGCAACTATCATGGACAGAGATTAAATACTGGACGGAAGGAGTATCAGCGGTATAGAATTGGGTTAATGAGAAACTGCAAACAAGAATGTGAGTACTGGTAATCCGTCAACATTGAGGTTGTGTCTGAATTAATTATGGCTGAAAGATGCATAACTTTTTATGAACTGCAATGTCAAACAGGCCTCGGTCCCGCAACCCTGCACATCATTAATCACGACGATTTGAAATTGAAAAAGGTATGCGCACTTGGGCATTGACATAGGCACAGAAAGGCAAAAGAGTTGAAGTCTGGCGTCGGTTACAGAAATGCATAATGAGTAAATCGGATATTTTGAGTAGCTGGTAACTGGGACAATTCAAGCTTCCTCAAGGACGACTGTCAACCACGATATCCTTACATACCTCTGACGCAGGTTTCGACAACGGCGAAAGCGGGAATGGTCGACAGGAGTTTCCAAACCAGCAACACTGCGACCACAAGTTGGCATCACAAGTTTTGCCGCATTCACCATATTCACCAGATCTCGCTCCGTCTGATTATGCATTATTCGACATCACGAAGTAAAAAATTCGGCAGTAACAGGAAGTTCGGGCAGGTGTCCACGAGTGGTGGCGCAGTACTCCGAAACAAGTTACCAGGAAGGTGGCAAAGGTAGGGAGTATATTGAACCATGTAGGATTCATTCGACGTTGACTAGGAATTCCAGTTTTGACGGTTATTTTATTCATTTGGGTTGTACTTGTCAAGAGGAGACGAGTTTGTTATTCTAGTTTTAAAAGTTTTACTTAGGGATGCATAGAGCTTTCAGCAATAGCACTTTGATTGTGAAAACAATGGTAGCATTGCCGTGCCAATTCTTGTTTCATAATAAGCAACACTAGGATTTGTAAACAAAATAAAACCCAAAATATGCAAAAACAAACATGCAAATACAATTTTCTACCTACTAATAAATCATCCATTCTTCTTCATTTGTGTTTAACTTGTAATTTTTCGAACAAAAAAAATATGTGTATATATAAACCGTTATTTCCTGTTTACAAAATAGAACTAACAGTTTCTCAAGCCCTTCAATGTCATACTTTGATATCTGCATGATGTTTTTCAAGACTGAAAATTATCCGTCTACATCACCGCACAAATGTGTGCGTTTTTATTTGGCATTTAACTTTCTTCACTTTGCAACAGCATTGTACTCATGTTGTTTTGATAGTATCAAGTATAATATTATCTTAACAACTATACCAGTGACTCTAGTTATTTAACAGCGGCAGTTTTGTAAAATTGCTGGCTGCAAACAGCTTGACGCTCGTGAATGGAACTTATTTTTCTTTAGACAGATGTATTCGGAAATGTCAAAGGCAATTGTAGCGAATATAAGAATATGAATTTCGTTTATTTATTTTTTGTGTGTGTGTGAAATATGGTGCGTTGTGAAATAGAATGAAAAGATAAAATAGCATTTAATGGTTTAAAAAACGCAATCCTTAAAATATGCAACATAATCAATTATAATAAAGAAACACTCAAAATATGCAAAATAAACATTTCATATTCATGATTACTTAAGTTTTAAACGTGCATAACTTTCAATAATGAGACAAATAAACAAATCCTAGTCCTAAAAATAAAGTTCTTTATACATAAGAGTTCACACCTCAATAACATTTTGTCCTTCAAACACTCACTCTATTCCAACCTTTATATTAAGTTTTAGGAACATCAATGGATACTAACTTCATTTCAGACCAATATAGGTGACCCCGTAATGCATCTGTTTCAAAGAGAGATGTTGCTCACTTGGCTGTACAGAAATTATTTTTCTGAGGCATTTATTGGGTTCGAACCCTGGATCGCATGAACCGCCACAGGAATCAAAATTTCAACCTTCAGAACTCCTAACCCAGTGACCACGAGATACTGACATAGTTGCGTGTTCCCGAGGACAGGTACAGCACCTTTCTAGGCCAACCCGGTTACGGTGTTTTAGAACGAAGTGTTACACTGGGAGAGAAACATTGAACTGGTAGCATTTTATGGCAACTGTACATTGTAATTCATTAGTGTTGTCGACTCGTAGTCGTTATCGACTTGAAATATTATCGTCTTAAGAGATATTCACTGAGAAAACGCCTTGGGACCCGTGTCGTATATTTATGGCACGAAAAAGAACCTCGAGCCTGGAAGAAGAGGCCTCTGAGCAAAATTTGTCGGCCGTTTCGCGCCCTGAATCAAATGGGACGCTGATGACCTGAGATGTTAAAGAGCGTCCTTAAATAAACAAAAAAAAAAAAACAAAAAAAACAAAAACAAAAAAGCAAAACAAAAAAAAAAAAGCTTAGAAAACAAAAGACAAGCGATATATAGAAGGCTTTGTATATAAACATTAACGGCCATGTGCACCAATCTCGATCAAATCGTGCTGTCGAAGGTCATTAAAACGTGATCTAACCTTGACCGCGGCGAAATTGTAGTTGCAGTGCACCGTAGTTAATTCTCGTTCAACGAACCACCATCAGCCGACCGGACGCTAGGTTGGTGAACGATCACGATTCTACGATAATTACTGAAAGGAAAGCATCTAACTCTATAGGGGTTATAGCGCAATTACAATCTCCTTGTTTATATTGCTTTGTTTTTGTATTTGATTTTCATATATAAATAAAAGAAAATGGAAAACAATAGATGTCTCCAAATTTTCCCAACATGCGATAGACCTTCTGTTGAGACTATCTCATCAATAAATTAAAAAATAAAAAGACTGGTTTATGGTCTTAAGTGTATAAAAAGGAGGCATGAAATGACTTAGCCAGGCGTTTCAGCATTACGCCAGGTGAGCTCTAATTACCAAATAAATACATAAATGCATAGCCGAAATCTTTCTTCAAATTTCCTGTCCCCATACCCTTCAAAGGGTCACACTGGTTCCGATTTAAGTAATCCAGGTACGTTATCTCGTTCTCAATACCTTTAAGAAAATTGAAAAGGGCAGCCATTTTGTGTAACTTCACCGCGGAGTTGATAGGTTCAGTAACCGCGGTCAAAGTTGACCATAATAAACTACTTCGTTTAATTTTGATCATTGTCAATGCACCGAAAAATCGCAATTGAACGCGGTCAAATGCCCATTGATCGCGGATAGTGCACATGGCCATAATATTCCTCTGTTATTGTAACACATTCAGAATGATTTTCTATGCTTTTAATTAACTATAAATCTTCAGTGGAGGCTCGCGGCACAAAAAGTTCGTGCAGTCCTACCTTCACATAAGCAGTTTGAAAATAATGTGGAGTACCTATCACAAAGTTTGAGTATAAAATATACTTATATACGTAATTATATCAACTCACTTATTACACAACAGAAGGTTGATAAAGTAAAAACTACAAAACATCAGAGGTACATGCAGAATAGGAAAAGTAACTTTTAAAAAAGTATATTGACGCACTTATATAAGATTTACTGTTTGTGTAAGTTCAATAATGCACTGGAATGGTACTGAAAAATCGAAGCTACAAACAGTCATTTCAATATAGCCGGAGCTAAATGCAATAGCAATTAAAATAATGCGTTAAAGGCCCAAAAAGTTTTATTGTTGTAGCGAATTGTAAACAATAGTCAAATCACTATACCAGTAAATATCAAATTTAAAAAAATGTAGCTAAATGAAGTCTCAAAAATATGTATAGATTTGAGATTAGCAATGCTCGCCGCCTCGCGCATCTTTCTGAGTTGCTATGGAAGCGGGCAGTCAATCAACGACACACTATTCTCTCCACCCTAGATGCTGCCGGAAGTTCGTTTCTCAGTTTCGGTATACTTGCTATCTCGGAGCATAAAGCAAGCTGTACCGTTGCTATGAAGAAGATCGCAGGTTTAGCCAAATTCTTTTCAAAGGAATTGGGCTGTATTAGAGGATATGGATGTAAGAATCATGCCAAAGAAGCACGCTGTTATCAATAAATTGTATTTTAGAACTGAGAAATAGTTTAAAACGGAAAACCATGAAATTAATAATTATGTATGTACTGAATAATAAATTACACAATTTGGGAAGTAGATCTTCCTATAAATACCGACCAGAGAAGATGTGAAGACTGTAAACCATTGGATTAGACCGTTCCAAGATGAATGAGATAACATTAATAAAATAACACTATGAACAATGTAACTGAAATAACAATAGCTAAAGAAGCAGCAAAAGGATAAAACATTTAGACACAGATTATCTCTGGCTATATTTCGAACTTCTAGAGTTCTTCTAATGCAAAAAGACAAGTGAAGCTAGTAAAAATAAATATTTAATATCAAAGATAACACAATGCATGGAAAGAGATTAAACAAGCAACAAGAGTGAGAGAGACAGAGAGACAGAGAGAGAGAGAGTGAGAGAGAAGGAGAGAGGAAATATAAAAATATATTAATATGTAAGATTTAAACCAGGTGATATACGCGCTTTATGTAAAACTATAGCAGCCGTCTCTCTATCTCTGGGTAAACTTTCAGAGCTATGTGTAGGTAACGCAACAATAAGTGTTAGAATAAAAGCATCATCAAAAGCCTTACAGTGAGATAAGGCATGTTGAGCATCGGCAAGGGAGATATGGTTATAACAGAACGTCTATGATTGTTCATACGTAGCGAAACAACAGTAGAAGTTAAACCAATATAAAATGCTTTACAAAGCTTACAACATAACATATATATATGACGTTCTTAGAAGAGCAGGTAGCAAATGAAGAAATGTTAAATTTCCTTGATAAATTAGGGTTATGGAATGAATGACAAGGCATAATTAGCGCACAGGTTTTACATTTAGGGCGTTGGCAAGGATATGAGCCAGCAACGGGACGAGATAAATTCAGAGGAGATAGGTTTCGGCGAAATATACTTTTAAGGTTAGGCGATGTTCTAAAAGTAAGGCGGGGTACAAATTAAGAAAAACTACTTAAAGATTCATCAATATATATATTCCCTATATTTAAATGCAATTATAACCAGGTTTCTTATAGACAAAACTGATTGTCTCGCACTTGATAGGATTTATACTTAAATTAGATTAAATAACATGGGGGGGGGGGTTGTTGGAGTGTTTTCCACCTTATTGTGCAAACCCACAGGAAGAGATGGTTTCCCAAAATCTGTTCCTTGAACAAGCTGCAGTATTTTGGTTCCAATGTCAGCGTCCGTTCCTAGGTTTTCCCTGGTTATAGAAAGAGTAAATCTCTTTCAGGGATGGGCAATCAAACAGGATGTGCGAGGCAGTGCCCTCATCCGTTTACACAATCTACTAATGGGTTCATCTTTGTTGAGTCCAATTTTACGTAGATGTTTCCTGAAGTCCATGTTCATGCTCTGTCCAGTTTAAGGAGAGATGCCGGACGAAAGAGCGTTACTTGTTTTTGTCCAGGATAGGGTTGTCACTTGACTTGGTGTTTTTACCGCGGTCTTAGCAGTACGGCATTGATTCTCAAGGTCAACAAAGGGTATATCAGCATCCTTTTTTGCCAACTGATCTGCTCTTTTATTTTCATAAATGCTCCGATTCCCCGGCATCCATTGCAGTTCAAGCCTGTTGCGAGATGCCAGGACAGACAGAGAATTTCCCATATCAGGATTCATACTTAAGTTTTAATACAATGAAATATTCAACAGCTGAATTTAAAAATGCCTTTGCATTCCTTTCCAAATCATCAAAATTGTGTTCACTAATGGCAATTGTAATATTATTCGCAAAGTATGTGATGCAAGCAATTAGTATTTTGTTGTTGATTTCAAGCATTGTTAATATAAATAGTATTAGTCCAAGATGGATTCTTGTGGTACACCACGGGTTATATTTTGTGTTTGGGAAAGATATTCACTACTATTTACTTTTAACTGCGTCAATGTTTTCTATTTTATCATCTACACCCTGACATAGATAATTTAGACATGTGCAAGTCTACACAATCAAAAGCCTTTGTAAGAGCCAGTAGCATCCATAATACAATTTATTATGCTTTCAGTGCAGTAAGATGCAGCACTTACAGATACTTTTTGTATTTAGGCAATAACTTCTATTTACTTGGATAGTGAAGCATTCAAAGATTTTAAAGATTGTATATTGTGCATAATTTTGTTATTCTTGCAATTATGATAAGAAATGGCAACATAGGAACGGTCACAATTCTTTGGCGGACATCCACGTGCAGGGTCTAAACGAAGACATATGATTAGATGCGTCTTTATGGGCTCACTTTAGAAACCAGAAGGCGCCTCCTTACCAGCTCAGGGTGATTAGAGGGGATAACAAAGATTATGCTAGGTCGGTTTTCAGTTTCTGGGTTCTTTGTGAAGTGGCTGGCATGGAAATGTAGTAAGTGGTAATAATTTGTTTCGTAAAGTGAAATATTAACGCACGTAGTTTAAAGTTACGCGGTGTCTTATGGAAAGGTCCTTGTGTAGTTGAAAACATCGATTACAGGAATTGTGGTTCGTGATGATGCCATTATCTTAAAAGTTCACAACTTGAGGTTTGTGAGGTGCCGCAGAATTATTTATTTTTTTCATAAAATCTCATGTGCTGCACTTTTCTATTTTGGTGCCGAATGATGGATTTCATAAAATATGATAATAATAGTTTATAGGATATAAGTATAACTAACTCATCTCATGTTCATCTAACATATTTTACTTGCAATGAAGTGGGTGTATCACATTTTGTAGAAGGAACTTATATGATTTTGCTAGAAATTTGTGAAGTATTTTACATCAGTTGAAAAACGCACTTTGAAGGTTAAAGTGCAGGTACATTACTTAACCAGCTTCGTAGCTTCGAATACCAAGGAACAAGCCAGATCTCCCCTACATCGATAACTGCAGGAAGATAATTGTTTAGCAAAAGCCCAAAAAGATTAATGTTTCGGTTGAAATCATCGCCAGGTGTAGTTCTATATCACCGGGGCACGTTAGAAATGCCAAGACGATGGCATTAATAAAGTTGAGGAGGCCACACAAAATACTGATCCTGTTGTTGAAGGAAGGAAAACAGTGCACCGTTTGATTTTGTTATTTATAGACGCTTGAAGCGATGGGGTAACCGACATCTATAGGTGTTAAGTACGGCTGAATTCCTGGAATAGGCATTAGGCCTAATCCTTGTAAATTATGAATGATGAAAAATAAATGAGGCCTTGTGTAGAGAATTCTGCTGTAAAATGTATAATTTTGATAAATATGCAGTAAAGATATCAACTATTCACATTTATAATAATAAATATTCAAGTTACACGTCTTCAAATAATCAGCCTTAATAAATTGTTATAAACAGTTTACATAAAATGCGGTAATGCTTTCAAACTGAAATAAAAAAAAACCATACATACATACATACATACATACATACATACATACATACATACATACATACATACATACATACATACATACATACATACATACATACATACATACATACATACATACATACATACATACATACATACATACATACATACATACATACATACATACATACATACATACATACATACATACATACATACATACATACATACATACATACATACATACATACATACATACATACATACATACATACATACATACATACATACATACATACATACATACATACATACATACATACATACATACATACATACATACATACATACATACATACATACATACATACATACATACATACATACATACATACATACATACATACATACATACATACATACATACATACATACATACATACATACATACATACATACATACATACATACATACATACATACATACATACATACATACATACATACATACATACATACATACATACATACATACATACATACATACATACATACATACATACATACATACATACATACATACATACATACATACATACATACATACATACATACATACATACATACATACATACATACATACATACATACATACATACATACATACATACATACATACATACATACATACATACATACATACATACATACATACATACATACATACATACATACATACATACATACATACATACATACATACATACATACATACATACATACATACATACATACATACATACATACATACATACATACATACATACATACATACATACATACATACATACATACATACATACATACATACATACATACATACATACATACATACATACATACATACATACATACATACATACATACATACATACATACATACATACATACATACATACATACATACATACATACATACATACATACATACATACATACATACATACATACATACATACATACATACATACATACATACATACATACATACATACATACATACATACATACATACATACATACATACATACATACATACATACATACATACATACATACATACATACATACATACATACATACATACATACATACATACATACATACATACATACATACATACATACATACATACATACATACATACATACATACATACATACATACATACATACATACATACATACATACATACATACACTCAAGCAATGTCACATTCTGTAGAGAAACTCACCAAATATTTTTGCATTGCATTGATCGCCAAATAGGCAAGTAGTTAAGTGAATCGTTAGTCGCAAAGATTTGGTGTATGTTGGGTTTCACAGCAGCAAGTGCGCCATGACATTTCGGACTAAAAATAGATCAGTGGCTTGGTTTGCAGTTTAATAGAGAGCTTAGTATATGTGGTCAAAAGTTTCATTGTTTAAACACACGCTTTTCGAGTGACAGTGACAAAAGGATAAGACTGGAATTTTTCTGGAAGGAAAATGTCTGAGCAAATTCATTATAGGAATGTATTTACATTGGTTGACCATGCGACTTTAGCTAAATGAGTGGCAGAACAAGCACTGTGTCCTGGAGCTCAGAAATAATTAATAAAGTTCTTGTTGCTTACAGTCGAGCTAGTAGAGACAACAGACATCTCAGCCATTAGATCGAGCGAATACATTAAGAAGGGAAAGAGTCAAATTTGAGCCTTTTATGCAGAAGTATGGGCGGGGTTCAATTTACCATGCGCAATGAACAACATGAAAAAAGTTTGCTGTGTCTGCTCGTTCCAGAGCAAAAGCAAAATATCGGCCGAAAATGACAGCAAACAGTGACAATGACAGAATGAAGTGACAATGCCGCGTCGCTCAAAACAAATTGACCCAACCTGATCTGCTCCTTCTGGTTACCATCTGTTAGCATTGCGGGCTGAACACACAGGTCAAATGAAGAATCAATCTTTAACGAGCAAGTGCGACAAATAAAGTAACTCGAGCAGACTGGCGTGAGTGAGAATGTGGAACCAGACCGACGTTCCAAATGCAGCAAACGGGTACTTTTCTCTTTCGGCAGGATGGGGCCATTTTGACGTTTGTTCATACTTGAACATGAAGATGCGTCAGCGGTGGATGATACAAAGAGACAATGTGTATGCGCCGCCTTTGTCCCATCAAGTGGCGAACTCAAAGAATTCTGGAAGGGGTCTGCATGTCAAAGAAGGAAGGGTGCGCACGAGTTAGATTACTATTGGACATGGTACCGACTTTGTGCCAAAATCTTGGGGGAGTGTCTTTTCAGAACGATTTAGAAAGTGATATACTTGTAGATGTTATGTAAATACAGTCTGAAGTGTTCCCTGATTTTAAGTAAAAGTCCATTCTGTGATCAATATTTATTTTTCGGCATAATCACATTAATAAGAACAGGAAAGGCTTTTAAGGTTTCATTAATTTTTGTTGTAGCAAACACTCTATACAATTTGTTTTTAATTTCTCTGACCGAATGTTCCAGTGGAGGAGTTAATTCGCCTGTGGGCCCCGCTTGTGTGGCTCGCTCCGGGTGAGCAGTTCTTCCCCAGCGCGGTGCATGACTTCCTACCCCACGTGACAGCGCAGGAACAAAACTCGGGACTCCTGGAGAACATGGCAGTGCCAGAAGGGCGCACCTGGTATCTAGTGACTAACACGGACATAGGTATGGATGCTTTCGTATGAGAATGAAAACTGTTGTATTGCCCCAAGCGAATGTTTGAGGTTAAGAAGGAGAATAAAGTCATGTGGGGCCAAATCTGGGGAATACGATGTGTGAACAGGGGTGAACACTTGGTCGCTTTTGCTTCAACTTACTATTCAAACGGCCCAATAACGTTGCGTCACACTTTTCCAAATAGTCAATCATGTGGAGTCCCGTCATCGAAAAAACAGTTTTAGCTTCTTTCGGTACACTTTCAACATTGCCAGCCCATCGTTTTGACTGCCATTTTGTCTCCAGGGTGTAATAGTGAATCCAAGTTTCCTCTACATTTACAACCAGAAGTCATTCGGAATATGCTGCAACTTACAAACACGATTTTGAAAGGTCCTTCCTCGAGTTTTATTTATTTATTTATTTATTTTTGTTTGGAGTCAACAAACACGGACCCAGCTTCTTCATATGCAGGATGAATATGAGATGAATATTATGCGACAGTCTTCTATCACAATACCCTGAATTTTATCAACCATTTCCTCAATCTTTCATCAGGAGCGTACAGTATCTGCAGTGCTCGTACGACACGTTTAAATTCATTTATCCAGTAATGAATGGCCTTGAGTGTTGATGCAGATTCCCCATGAACTTCCTTCAGCTCAGTTGTATCTGGTCTGCAATTCACTTTTTTACATAAAAATGTTTTATCAATAAGATAGTTGCCAACAAAGAACTGCGGCTTGTATCTTTCCAACATATTAACAAATCCATTACAACAATCACGTTTACCAACGTTCCTCCCGCTTAACAAAATTTCTAGCCATTTTATTGAAATTTAACAGATTTTATCAATTGGCTCTCGTAAATAATAATAATAATAATAATAATAATAATAATAATAATAATAATAATAATTTCAAACCACCTAATGGTAGCGTTTGCAACTACTAATTCGGAGGTTCCGGGTTTGATTCCTGATTGGGTAAGTTTTTTCGGAGTAATTCCTTATCCCGAGAAGGTGAATGATGACTTTCAGCCGCCAAGGACTCGTTTGCACTATCATAAATTCATTTCTACAAACTTACATTTATCTTATTCATTTCCAATCTACAGACGTGGCGAGAAGTGCAATGTAGTCAAAGCGACAATAAATAAAACATAAAAAGTAATTAATAATGAATTTAAACGTACTACATAATGACAAATTTATTTTGTATTCTATGAACTATTATCCCGCGTTTCATTAGACATATGCCGACGAAACGACTCCCTGTCACTAATTGTTTAAATACGCAGATATGCATACATACTTCAAGCAAAGAAAAAGCTGTGTTAACATAACAAAACTGAATTCACACAAACAGAAAATGATGACCACTAATCATTTTAGACTTTTACAGTTACAATAGTTGCTCACTATCGACGTCGATGCATTTCTGAGCACGTTGAACTACTGATTGAGCAACGTTTGCGAAAGTGTCCTCAGCGATTGTAGCACATGTTTAAATTTCTTTCCGAAGTGCTGCTAGTGTAGCTGGTTTTTCTACGGTATACAACAGCCTTAAGAGTTCCCCATAGGTAGAAGTGCAACGGAGTTAGAACCGGAGAACGCGGTAGAAACTTAATCGGACCTCTTTGCCCTATCCAGTGCCTCGGGGCTTGTTGCTGTGCGAGGTATCCAAATCTGCCCTTGTGAACATCGCATACGGTACCACGAGTCTCAAATTTGTCTCGAATGCATGCAATTGTTACTCGCGTTGGCGGTTCTGTTCTCTACACACGTCTCCATTCCCTTTGAACTTCAAGAACATTCTCGGTTTTCCAATAACATTTCAAAATTGCTTTCCGCTGTTCAAACGATAACCTTGACTCCATTTTGTTATAGCAACGCTAGCATAACGCAACGTGAGTCAGTTCTGTTTACAGAACATCATACGATAATTTTGGCTTCATTTGTTCATTGTTGATTTAAGATAATCTTGGCTTCATTGTTCATTGTTGATTTACGATAATTTTGGCTCCATTCGTTCATTGTTGATTTGCCTGTCACGTAGCAACGCTATCATAATGTATGTGAGTTACGTCTGTTTACAGAACATCGTACTGTTTTTTTTTTTTTTCGGTCCAACTTTGAGATATATTAAATACATACGACTGTGAAAGGGTGTGTACATTTTTTGGTACTCTCGGTATATGCGTCATTTTGTACGTCTAATTCAAGACGAGAAGTTTAAAAAATGTGTCATTATAGTAAAGTTTGGTGACGAATTACAGTTTGGGAAGTGAAGTTTCTCTTGTTGTCTCAAAATGCAACTACATGCGCACGTGTTTCAGATGTTCTGGTGAGAAACAAATCCTCCTTCTTGCACGGCAAGAGTCCGAAGCAAGCCCCGGTGCCCGTGTATGCTCTCGTCACGCTCTGCGCTAGTGATAACGAGCTGGAAGCAGATGCCCCAATGTTCCACGTAACCTACTGGATGTTCTACCCTTACAGCCAAGGTAAAGCCATGTGCACGGTGAACCTGGGGCCATTGGGACCATGGCCCATCCCGTTGTTTCAAGGTCGCTGTCTCGGGACGTCAAGAGTGTTCGGGAGTCATGTAGGAGACTGGGAGCACGCCAGCTTGGTCTTCAGGGTGAGATATTCGCTCTGTTTACTGTACTTCAGTAGTAAAGAAATCGCACGTAAGCGCGACATTTCATTAAAATTAAAACATTTCTAATTCAGAAGAATTTACACATTTTTCGTATTTGTTTTACGATTTGTTTTGTCTATTTCTGTCCTCAAGTTTTGTAAAGTTTTCTAGTACACTACTTAAAATATTTAGAGGGGGAATTGCCTCCTAATAAGCGCGTGATATGCAGGAGGGTGGGAGGATTTCCCCCTTTGAATCTAACAATTCCACCCTCTGATTTAAAATTACCCATCCCAACCAGGGATGCTTATTTCCTACTCACTGAATTTGTGATCTTAATAACTTAATAGTTAATTTAAATTTGTGGAACCGTACACAGAAAGTATATATGCCTATGGCTATTTTAACATTAAAAAGTAGTTAAAACATAAATACACAGCATAAATCTAACTCCTCCCCTAGTTTCAGTGTTCAAAAGAACAGAAGCTATGACAGAAAGCGGAAGAGCTTATATCAATGAAAAGAATATATCTAAAATTTGCATTCTTAATATGCGCCATGGCGTAATTGTAAATTAGCTGCTGGAAGGCAGCCATAGTTAAAACATGGCGTTCCTAAGGCACATGAAGTTTTACGCATTATACAAATTGCTAAATGTGAGTCCGTTGTGACGGTACAACGACGATTTGTATGAAACATCAACAAGAACCACCTACAGCTAAAACAATTCATGCATGTTACAAAAGTTTGAAGTGACTAGCTGCGTTTTTGATGGATAACGAACAGGCCGGCCAAGGATGTCGGTTGAGACCGTTGGGCGTGTGCGAGAAGTATTTGTCAGGGGCCCTGTCGCGCGATCCGGGAACTGCAGATAGCGCAGTCAACTGTATGGTGTATTATATGTAAACGACTTAAAGTGAAACATACCGGGTACAGCTGTTGCAGGCGCTGAGTCCCGAGGATCACAATCGTCATCTTCATTTCTGCGTTGATTTTCAAGAGCGGCTAGAAGAAGACGATTTTGCTGAGAAACTGATTTTTAGTGACGAGGCCACGTTTCGTGTGTCCGGCAAAGTGATCCGTCACAATGTATGCATTTGTAGCACGGAAAAACCTGGTGTTGTGGTAGGACACGTCCGTGATTCCCCTAAATCAATGTGTTTTGTGCTGTTTCTTCGTCAAAAGTATACAGCCCATTTTCCATTGTGCATAAAACTGTTACCGGTCCATTGTGCCTGGACGTACTTCAGCAATGGCTAATGCCACAGTTACATGCAGATAACCAGGACTTTATCAGCTAGATGGGGATCCACCTCATTTTCATCGTGACATCCGAGAGTACTTCGATGCTGAAATTCCTCGTCGTTGGATTGCATGTGCTGCTCGATATGACTCTCCTCTTCTTTTGTGACCTCCACGGTCACCTGACCTAACCCCATGTGAATTTTGTTTAAGATCGCGTGCTCGTGCCGCTTTTGCCACATGATTTAGCACAGCTAGAGAGAGGATCAGCACGCAGTCGTTGATGTCAACCGTCAGATATTGGGACGTGTGTGGCAAGAGCTTGACTACAGGAGACTGGTGTCTGCCGCGTCACCAACGCAGGACACACAGAACACCTGTAAGGAATGTACGAGGCTTGGAGAGATACTTTATCCATTGATAATGTCTGTCAAGGTTACTGTTCTATCGACCCCCGAAACCAGGGAAATACTTGCAAATCCCCATGTATTATATTCTCATAATGTTGCTCATTCATTTTGGAACAATATTATGTATTTAAACATTTCAAACTAAATATAAATTCTCTTTTTGTCATTTTTAACTCGTGCTAGCCTGTGAGGCAAGCACCAATTATTCGTTTGAGTACTCTAGGCCTGTGTAAACTACGGAATTTCAGTATGTCTCAGAAACAAAGTAAAAATTCGTCATTCTTCAAGAACAGTGAATTGCTGGAAATGCGTGCAAATAGTGACAAAAGAGATAATATAGACGCCGAATCTAAGAAACAAAATGGCAATGACGGTGCTAACAAAGAGGAAGTAAATGAATTTTCGAGGACCGAAAACTGTGGGAGAGAAAGTAACAAGATTGTAGTTGCTTAATCACATTTTCAAAACTGACATAAAAATAATTTATGACTGTTTGTAAATAACAAAAACTTAGTTCAACGTAATGTGTTCTTGAACTTAAGGTGGAAAGTGTGGATCTTGTGAAAATTCTAAAAAACAAAATAAGTAACCATGGGAAGATCAAATCACACATGAAATACATACGTAGTGAAGAATAATCTGTGAGTGAAAGTGAAAAGTTGTGGGGGAAGCAAGCATAGCTGCTTCGTTGTTCAGATGTGCAATAGTCACCATTAAAAACTGAATGATAATATGCTTCATTCTGACCATGCATGCTGGAATATTACGTTAATAGGAGGGGAAGTGGGTGGGAATAAAATCTTGCTCAGTTCTTATAGAATAGAGTACAAACTTTAGTATCAAGTAGATGAAAGTACAACGATTTCTAATAAAACTTGCTTAATACTATATGTACGTTTGTCCTTTGATGTGTTTTAATTAGAAAGTGTGACGGGAAGGTGTTTTAATATTTGATAGCGTTTAACGCCCGTTTTACTACTTAGGTAACACAGGCGGTGGACACTGATGATTCATGAGATGAAATGATAAATTGGGAGACGATTTTTTTAAGGCCTCCCGGCATTTTTCATTTATGAGGATTGAAGAAAACCTAGAAAAAACCTGAGTCAGGGAAGGCTGTCCCAGACCTCTCGCTCCCGCGCCTTAACGACTTCGGCCACCCTTTGTGGTTTCAACGCAGCGTTAGCATGCAAGCATATTGTAGGTGCTTGTAACTTGTCGTGCTGCACATGATGTGATAGATGTGTTTTCTCAAGAACTCAATTGCTAAAGGTAGGTCGCGTTGGGTTTCTGTTCCAGCTGTTCTTGAGAGCCAGCCACAGTTCTCTTATCCATCTTTTCAGAAAGCTCAACCATGATGGTTTCCGATCATCACGCGAGAGCTCTACATTTTAAGAACTGGTAAATTATCTCACGAAGTTGTTATGAGTTCTGAAAGTATAATCATTCTTTATGCAGTTTTTAGAACAAAACGAGAAAATGGGTGACTTTAAAAACTCTTGAGACATTGAAAAGAAATAATTCGCCACGTATTAAGATGATAGTATAAGAATTGCACGCATTCAAAGAAGCGACAAAGAATCATCATGTAAAGAGTATAATAATTTTCAAATATTTCAAAAGAAGTTTCTTTATCCATTGCAAGAGAATATGAAAAACGGTTTAGAAGATTGGGTTTCTTTTCGGATGTGGCCGTATTAAATCCAGATAAATGGCATTCGGACGAATGTAAATGTGTGTTTTATGGTGACATCAATTCCTCGTTTATGTGAAAAGTAAATTTTAAGTTAAGTGAAAGCACGTGTGCATTACTAGTTAGAGATGTTCGCAGTTATAAAGAAAATCCTCAATTCATTCCCACTTTAGTGAAAGAACTTGAAAAATCAGTCAAAATTATACACTTGATTACTTTCTTAATATATCTTTTTATATACCACTACCACATTACAAGAAAGTAAATTTGCAAAATCAGACACTTACTTGCAGGGTAGAGTTCAGTAGACGAGATGAAAAAGACTGCTCCTCAAGGTCAAGTCACTGTGGTGCTGAGACTAGACCCATTTCGCTGCAAACGAAGCAAAGCACTGCAGGTTCATTTATTGAAATAAAAAGTAGATTTGAAAGCATCAGAATCTGTAAATGATTTTTCTGGTCGGCCACTAAATCCGTGTTTACATTCAGAAATTGTAAATAGGTAAATAAGTAATGCCAACCCAGATCCCCGCAGTAAAAACATAAATCACACACTTCCTCTAACCACTATGGAAAAATTCCTGTGGCTTGTATAACAACACACACTTTAATCTATACAGAAGCGTTTCTCAAATTGTGTTCCGCGAACTGCACGTGGTTCGCGAGGTAAGGTGGTCTCATACAACATCAACAGTGATTATAAAATGCATTTCTTGCACAAATCTTCATTTTAAATAGAACAATGCCTATTGACTTCACTAAAATAAATCTAGATATGATTAGAATGCCAATGTTTTTTGCTCGATTCTACAAGTAGATAACGACATATCGTCATATGCAGGGCTGGAACTTTCAGACCCCCGATTGTTAGGCAAAAACAGTACAAGTCTGTTCGCATTTTGTCTACAATACAACATTATGTTGCACTTTATACTGGATATTTCTCAGCGCACACAGTACAAGAAAGCAATGCATTATTTCTACATTTTCCATATATTAGGATCATGTCGGCTTTTTCAGTATTAGTAAATAATACCATCTTCTCTAGCGCATCCAGTACTTTTGTGACATAACATAACATTGCGGAGGCAGGAATGTTCCGTACATTTCTATTGGATCAAACTTTTTAGAAACGGCTCATGGTAGCTTAAAGCAGGGGTGCACAACTTTACTACTGCTGTATATAGTCCACCAGCTTCTAGAATATTAATAACTATAATTAACACTCATGAGCATGGCTTAACACGTGCAAAAGAAAAAGAGAGAATTTAACAAAAATGTCGCAGTAACATAACCTATTTAAACAATAAATTCAATTCTGACAATTCTTTGATTAAAGTCTGGAATCTACAGGATGAAGTTGGACTCTATAGAAAGCATTAAAGGCTATTCAGTAAATAATGCCGCCGTTTTTATAGCTACAATTTAATTTCACAATCATTTCTAAAGCTTACTGTGAATATACACTTGGTATTAATTCATTGTTGTCATCTCTGATTCCTGCCTGCGAGAGGTATACAAGTTGATACATGTTCAGCTCCGCCTACAGCAAAATGGGGGTGACACGCGTCGAACAATTTGGTGCTGTGACTTTCTGGTTTCATCTCAGCAAATCAGCTGAGACTTTTCCAATGTTACAGGAGATCTATGGAGAGTTTGTTTTTCCCTACAGCACAGCTCGAAGATGGTTTAAAATGTTTAAAGGGCGAAGCAACCAATCCTGATGCATGCAGTTAAAGATGTATCACTGCTGATGAAACTTGACTACATCATTTCGAGCAAACAGCTGGGTGGAAATCTCCATCATCACTTATTACATATAAAGAGAGCTACTGGGAAATTTATGGTCATTTCATTTTTTTGATATTCAAAGAATGTCGTACCTGCACACGCAGTTGTAACTGGGAAATACTACAGAGGTGTCCTGAAAAGGTTGCAAGGCCATATCACATGCAAAAGGACACTTTTCCATGCAACAAGTGGATTTGCACCACGAGAAGCGCGGCCGCATACCGCAAACATATTTCCTTTACCCGAAACACCTTCGTGGAGTTGCAGTATTCACAGAAGAAACGTTAGATAACACTGATCATACTTCGGAGCGATCCCCAAAATGTCACTTCGATGTCTTTTTCAGCAAACGGGAATTTCCTGTTCCTCTGTTCGAATTGCTACGAAGCTACTGAAGTTAAAACCGCATAACATTACTGTAGTACAAGAACTTAAACCGGGTGACCCTGCATTCAGGGTAGATTTTGTGAACGTTCTGAATAGTGTGTGACGGAGAAATTGGCCCTAACTTAATTTTCTTTACGGACGAATCTTGGTTCCAACTAAGTGGGTATGTTCATTCACAAACAAGCGATACTGGAGTTCAGAAAAACCTAACTTGCTTCACGAGGAAACCCTACATGATCAAAAGATAGAAGTTGGTGCGACCTGAGCGGCGAGAGAACAACAGGCCCTGTTTTTTCTTAAGAAACAACGGTGTAAGTATGTGCAGAATATTTTGCAATCCTTTTTCCGTAAATTAACTCTGAGGGAATGTAGGTTCGCGACTTCCCAACAGGATTCACATACAGTCCATGTCTTCTTGCATGCAATTCATGACAGAGTCATCACTAACAACATATGGCCCCTTCAGTCCCCTGATTCTCTGAGGGGAATTAAAGGAATACGTGTAGAAGTCAAATCTACACACATTACATGAAAAATGACATTCGTGAAGAAAGTTCTTTCATTTCTCAGAGAGAACTGCAAGGGTTAATAGTTAATTTCATAAGACAATGCCAAAAATGAAGGGAGACAGTTCCAGCATCTTCTTGCTTGATAAAGGCGAGTTAATGTACATTTATAACTGTTTAAAGCTTTAACAAAAACTTACAATCATAGCTGCGGATTTTCTGACTCCCGTTTACCGCTGTACCAGCTTGAACCGACCGACCGAACGGCCGTTCCGCGAAGGAAAAATCACTCATACGTTATTATAAGTTTCCCTCTCGTTTGCTGCTATTGGCTTTAGAATTTACCGCCACATTGAAACGCCTGTAAACTCGGCCGTTATTTTTACATTGATTTCATGCGTGGTACTACTCCGCGAACTAATTTGGTCAGTCAAACAAAATTATTTACGACACATAATTTTATTGACATCCACTATAAACTTATGATGAATAGACATAGATTCGTCACTTCTAATACACAAGAAATGCGTAACAATAACATGAACTCTCAGCGTATCAACAGAAACTTCGCCTTAGCAGCCTTATTGAAACAGTTGAAGACAGTGTCGCGACGTTCTTTTATGATAAATCTATTTCCACTTAGTTACAAATTGTTGTTTATCTTTCAGTAACGCGAAAGTTTTCTCCAGTCATAATAAGATACGTGTATAGTGTCCAGGGCTGTACTTCGCTCCTTAGAGAAAGCACCAAACAAATATCTGGTTCTGGACCACATTAACATGTTAGAAAACGCATCCAAATTTCACGGTGCGCGTAACAAAACAAACATAGTCTTTCTTCCGCCGGGAGCAAAACAATGGTAGACTTTTCTCTTCCGACTGTACCGGTAAACTGCCTGTCACGCACAGCAATTTTCTTGCTTCCTAGTTGCATTACGTAATGTCTAACGTCTACTCCTTTTATAGGCTCGGTTTCTGAAACGCCAAATATCGGTTAGATAAACGTTTCCGAAATGTATGATATATATATTCCATAACTTTATTTGTCCGATAACTGTTTCTGAAACGTTAGATAGAGAATATCAAACAGATATCCCCGATAACTTATCTGACGAAAAATCGACAGATATCTCTTTGATATGTCTGATGTGTAAGATGGCGGACAATATTTTAAATGTGTAGAATTGCGGCTCGCAAATTTCTACTGGAACAAATCTACTCGGGGAGTACTGCTATTGACGTTATATTATCTCTGAGGGAGAACCGGAAAAGAATTGAATCTTCAGCTTAGTATTTATATGTTAGCACCACCAGTTCTTTTATTTTAAATTATATTAAATTAAATTAAGGTTCATTTTGCCGCCGAGTTAATTAGTATAATTAATCGGTGGTACCTCCCCGGCATTGAGGAAAACCTTGGGGGGGGGGGGGGACGCTCGATCAGGGAGGACAGATTCAGCACATAAACGAACGAAAGGGCAGTACGAAAAGATAAACGTATATCTTTGTGATGAATGGTTTTCAGCTTGCAAAATACCGCCACGAGTGGCCGAGGTCGTTAAGGCGCGGACTCGTGAGCGGGAGGTCTGAGGTTTGAATCCCACCAGGACCGTCCTCCTTAACTTTTTTTTTTTTTGCAGATTTTCCTCAGTCCTCATAATTGGCAAATGCCGGGGAGATACCCTAAATTTAGGCCTGGAACGCTTCCTTCCTTAAAAAATATCCTTCCCAATTTATCATTTCATCTCATGTACCACCAGTGTCCACCGCCTGTGGTGCCTCAGTAGTAAAAACGGCCGTTAAACACTACTAAAAAAACTTGCATAAAATAAGAACTGTTTAGATTAGTGTTTTGCAATTCATAAATAAAATATACTCATTTTGCAGGCATTTGTTTTAGAAAGTTAATACGAATTGCAATGTCCCTCTACTGTTTTATAATTGTGCAGGGGCGGAGTATCCCAGAAGCCATGTACGTGTCAGCACACGATGCAGGAGCATACTACAAATTCGACACAAGGTCCTTGCAGTTTGTATTCGAGAGGCAAGAGGTGAGGAAGGGCGTGCTACAGAGACCGATATTCCCCTCTACAGTACATCTTGCGGCGACTACAGGGCAGCATCCCGTCCTGTTTGCTGCCAAGGGCTCTCACGGCCTCTGGACCGCTCCTGGTGAGACTCAAATTGGCACAATAACCACGTCAATTTTGAAAATTATCATTATAAAATAGACCAGTGTTTGAATTTTATGTTCACTAACAAGGTATTTATTCTGTTTCACCATGCGGTTTTCAATGAAACTATTCCAACAGATCATTGATAACTTTGTAAATACGAGGGGCATTCAAATAGCTTTGCATCCAGCATCTCCATTATTGTACAACAATATCTCAAAAATGTAACTAACGCATCTGGCAACAATGGACGTTATTTACGTACTTCTAGCATTTTACAGCCCCATATGGGCCTTAGCTTACCGAGACGACCGCTGCGTCCTCTACCTCCTTCACATGAGGGTAGAAGGCATTGCAGAGGGGCACGTGATCAGCACACCGCATCCCGCCTATCGCTATATCGCGGCTTACTAGATCGAAGATCGCCACCTCTCCATCAGGCAGTTTCCCAATCGTCCTCATGATGCTGGTGGACCCCGTTCCAGATCTCCCTAACTTAGAAAAATTCCCAAATTATACCAGGAATCGAACCCGGCCCAACAATGGACGTTAAGCTATCAAAATATGCATATTTGCAAGTTTAACTTGTATAGTTACTGTCGCATAGTCTGTTGAGATCAACAGCTGGTGAAAAATCGTGAACATTTCTAAAGAAAACTTCATTTTGACACGCTATGAGCTGGTGAAAGAGCGAGGACTTGGTAACTGTTCATGGTGATCAAGTGTTCATTTGCTACTATTGCAAAATGGATTCGATCATTTGAAGAAGGACAAGAGACTTTGAAAGACAACCCTCGCTCTCAGGAAGCTGTGAACGAAAGAAAAATTCAAAGAGTGAGGAACTTGGTGTAGGAAAACCGACATATTAGTGCTGAAGTGTTAAGTTTGAAAGTGGGTATCAGTGTTGGCAATATACTTCATGAACATTTAAAACTGCGAAAAATCTGTGCAAAATGGGTTCCACATTCCCTAACCAATGAAGTGTGCAAGGAAATTGCTGAACATGTTTCCACCAATAGTCCTAAATGTTTGACAGATATATGCACTGTGATGGAAAATTGCTGGGGATGGTAAAGTATGGTCAACAGTGGTGGCGATTTATACTTTGCTTGTGCTAGTGTCATTATGTAAGCAAATGTACATTCTAACACGAGAGAGAGAGAGAGAGAAATGGCGAAAATCTATGACGTATTCACTCGCTGGCTTCACAATGCCGCCATTAATGAATGTTCAAGTTAAAAAGGAAATAAAAAAGAAATCTGTTTGCTGAATGGCTGAGCGGGCAAAAGTACGTGACAGTAATAAGAGTTATCCAGGTTCAAATCGTAGTTATGCTTAAATTATTATTTTTTTAATTTTGTAAGTAAAATTAATGTTTAATATATAGAAATAATTTATCTTTAATGAATAACAATATTTGAATTATAAAGGATCAATTGATCAAACGCGAAAACGATCTTCATTCTAAATATAAATGCCACATTAATAAATATTCTAAAATTAAAAAATATACAGGTTTGTTTTATTTCATTTAAAAATACGAGGGGTGTTCAAAATGATTTACAATAAGGTGTTTTATCGCGCAATTCATTCGTAGGGCGATGGGCGGACACTAGCGCGCCAGGCAAATGGTGTTGTAATTGCAGTATGTAGCGAAAGATCCGTGTTGTTTGTTGTCAAGTAGAGAAAGACAAGGCGAATGTCATGGACAAATATTGAGGGTGTTATTGGTGTAAGGGTGGCGTAGATGGTGATTTAAAATATTAGAGCATGCCTCACGTAGGTAGGCCAAAGTTTGAAGGGGTTACGGATGACGGGAGGGAAGTTTGATTATTTGCGATGCAGTTTACCACTCAATAACTCTTCTAGTCGATCTACAGGATGTAGCTGGTTTTTGGGACCTCATAGTGCCGAGTTGAGTGAGGGGAATTAAAGGTGATGTGTTGAAGAAGAACACCTTGTTATCTGCCAGTTGACGTCGTTTATTCAACAAAGAGTGCATCCCATGCCGTTTCTGGTCGGACCGCAGTAATGAGACGTTTGGCAGACACGCGGAGCTATAACGCTTGACTAACAGTATGTTTTCTGACTGCCGAGCAGAAGTGAAACTTGAATATTGGCGTTCTCTGACTTCTGAATGCTGAATACTCCACTGTTGAAAGACCAGAAAAAGGGCGATTTCACGTCCTTAAATACTCAATAAGGCTCGCTTGACCACCTGATATAGAAACGCTCTATTTTCCCTCCACTCTGGATTTAGACAACCTTATAGGCTATCGGTGACTTCATGCAACTCTCATATTATTGGTTTGTCAGATTATCTGCACGTAACCACTTGGCGATTCGTTCAGCGTTCAATTTCAACTTCTACCGTACGTTCTAGTTCAACGTCCTTAACATTATTTCAGTGTAAATGAAAATTTCTCTAAAAGTAGCTTGACCAACCGTCAACAGTAGCATACTTACTAACAGGGTGCGTCTTTGCCAACATACCTACCCGGGGGCGAGCAACCCTCCTTCCAGTGAACAGATGGACTGCGTGGTTTTTGACAATGTCAGAAAACAATTACTCAAAGAATCGTCAAGTCATTTTCGCAGTGTGAAAAGATGTGATGTTTTCTTGTTGCAGGGCGACACAAGTATGTTCGTCTGCCGCGCCTGTATGACGAGGGTGGCTATGGAGTGCCATGGGCAACGTGGCAGAACCTGGAGATCGTGTTTGAAAGTAGCGGTCCCTCCTGGATGAATTTCCGTGGCAAATGGGGAAACCCCCGCAGTAAATGTCATCCTCTCGCCCGCAGCTTGTGCCAATACTCAGACGGGCCAACTGGTATACCCATGAAGAAGCCGAACTTCCATTGTCGCTAAGCAGCACCCTACCTCTGCTATTTTCTCATTTGGAGGGCGCCCCACCTGGAAAGTGGCGCTTCAGATGATAGACATCAAACAGACCAATCGCTGAGCATTTAACAAAACAGACGGAACGGTGACTTTGCATTGACGTTCGTCACCACATTGATATTCAGGCCACAGATTCTAGTCAGCTTCAAACATTGCCATGTTTACTGTAAAGCACAAATTGCTAATCAGATTAAAAAAAAAAAAAAAAAGAATTCCTGCTGGGCCGCAGACCAAAATTCTATAATCCTAAATGTATACATGTACCAATTTATAACTTTTTTATTTATTACATATATTACATAATAAAACACTATTTGTTATCACTGTTTTATGCAAATTAAACATAAACAAACAAAACTAACTAGTGTTTCTTAGCAGTAACAAACTCAACAAAGTTGATAAGGATTAACCAATACAGACAAAATAATTTATTTACTAACGAAGTACAGGGTCAAGGTTGGTATGATCTTTTTCGAAATATTCTCCATTGAGTTGTTTGCACCTGGTCCATTGTGTCTGCCAGTGCTGAAAACCGTTTTCTGACATCGTCTTTCAGAACCGCCTTCGCCTTCTTCACGACAGTCGTTGTTGAGTCAAAAAGCTAGCCCCTCGTTTTTGGAACGAGGAATAGAAAAACATACTTGCTTCATAAACCCAAAATCGTGGGTTCAATCCCAGCCAGAATGGACGGATGGCTTCCGTGTCACAGATTTGCGACATGTAAAAGAACATCAAGACTGAAGGAAGAGGCCTCTGAGCAAAATTTATCGGGCGTTTACGCTCTGAATCAAATGATGGCCTGAGATGTTATAGAGAGTCTGTAAACCAAATCAGCAGCCTTTGTCATTAATATGCTGTTTCACTATAATCATTTAATAGTATTTGCATGTATTTCATTCAACTTTCTTGTGCAATTGCAGTAGACAATAAAACTGCAAGTAAACTTTCCTGGAAACGCATATAACGAGAGATGACGTTTCAAGTGGTGCACACACAAAAGTACGTTTGTTCAATGCACAATTATTTATCTTCAACTGATAGTTTCAATAAAATTCACACCACCAAAAAGTAGGCCTAACTAAAGGTCTTTCCATTTTCCAATTTACTACCAGATTAGTTTATGAGTCATTGAGAGACACATGACAAAATCTGTTCCATGGATGTTTAAATTATGATACCTATAAGTGGATGAAGTTTTCTGCATAATAAACAAAATGCTGTCAAATTATTATATTTATAGGAAAAATACTAAATTTCCCTGCAAAGGTACAAACATCAGACCTCTTACTATTCCTAGATTTAAAAATAAATACTAAAGGCAATGGACTAGATTTTAGAATTTATGGAAAGCCAACATGCAATTTTTATAGCCTGACAGCTTGGTTAACGTACCATTTAACAAAGAGTAGTACCAAAAAGAACGGCAACACATCAAGTTTGCCATAAACAATGGTTTCAAAAAAGAGTTAACAGAAAAACTAATAAAAACATAAAAGACAGAAAGACATAAAAGACACAAGCACTTAAGAAAAAATAGAAATAAACAAGTTTTCAAAAAATTCACATACCGCACTTTAGGAGACAATTTAGAAAAATAGTCAAGCAATACAAATTATCCTAGCTTCTCAGAGCAAATTTAGTTTAAGCTATTAAAAACACCGTAAGAAGATAAAATTTAAACAAACAATAAATCAGGAATATATATGAGGGTAATTTGAAAAGTTTCTGGAATGATCCGCAGATTACAGCAGCAGTTCCGAAGCAGTTTTGTAATAAAAGCGGGCCATCTGTTATATAACGATTTCCGCAATAATACTGGATTGATCAAGAATTGTAGTGCAGGCATGCGCTTACGAACATCGCGCAGTTATTATGTACATGGTAAATGCAATAGAAATGTATACAGATATGACAAACTATGTACTATCATTCTCAACCGTTTTCAAGTTGACCACGAAGTTTAAACCCGGCCTTTCTTTTTTCTTTTTTTTTTTTTTTGTTTGATTAGTCTTTAACGCCCGTTTTTACTGCTGATGCACCACAGGCGGTGACACTGTTGATACATGAAATGATGCATTGGGAAAGAATTTTTTAAGGAAGAAAACGTTCCAGGCCTAAATTTAGAGTACCTCCCCGGCATTTGTCATTTATGAGGACTGAGGAAAACCTGAAAAAAAAAAAACAGTCAGGGAGGACGGTCCTGGTGGGATTCGAACCCGACTTCCCGCTCACGAGTCCGCCCCTTAACGACCTCGCCATCCGTGGCGGTAACCCGGCCGTGAAAGCATGAAAGCAACGGACGACAAAAATCTGTCACAATATCAGAAAATATCGTTAGGGTGCTGGAGGATCTCCTATAATAACCGAAATAGCCTAAGCTTTGAGCATTTCAAGGGAACGTGTATTTCATATTTTGAGTTGTACTTGAAAAAACTATCGACAAGGTGATTCAGGATTAAAAGCGAATTTCGATCCATTTTCAGAGAGATCCCGTCGATTTGTGACCAATGATGAACATGGAAGCATACTACACACCTGAAACAATCCACCGCCAGGAAGTCACTACTGGAACATCTATCACTGAAGCATATTATCTAACCACTGAAGACAAAAATGCGCGAGAAATGGCCGGATTTATCAAAGAAGAAAGTCATCTTGCATCAAAACTGTTTTGGAGCATTGCTGAACAAAGTGCACCAGTGTCAAGGGAGACTATGTTTAAAAATAAGAATAATTTCAAAAAGCTATGCCGTCTTTTTGTATTTCATTCCAAGAACTTTTCAAATGATCTTTGCAGAGAATGAAACCAGGTATATGTTGGCCAGACAGAACTAAATTTACGTGTAAGGACAAAAGAACATTTTAGAAACGTCAGATACAAAGAAACAAAAAATCTGCAATAGCCACACGCATTTGGTCAACAAACCATAAAACAGATACAGGAACAAAATTATTAAAAACAGCAAAAACTATACAGAGCTAACCATTTTGGAAAACTATTTTTATACTTAAAAACAAACAACTTGCAATGAATTTTGAAATCCCAACTGAGGATGACCTAATCAGGAAGTTCATCAGAATACCGTGAGATGGAGGGGGAAATGTATACAGCATACTATGCGATAATATCAGTTCTAAATATACATACACTAAAAATGGTTTATGGTGCATATGTACAAAGTACCCTATGATATGGTATGCCAATAATGGATTTCTTCAGCCTTTTCACTATACAGAAAAAAAGCTTTGACTAATGCTAAATTTAAACAATGAAACTAATTGCAAATCTTACTTCCGATAATGTGCTTTTACATCCATAAGTGAGCTTTATCTACAGAAACATTAATGGCTCAGAACAACAAAAAAGCACAATACTATTTATCACAAAGGTATTCCACTATATTCTCATATTATAACTGGACTCTTATAACACCTTCTCAGTGTTTCTTCTAGAAACTTTAATAACATTCAGGTTGCAAAGAATTTTTAATTTTCAAGCAGGTGCACTGGTTTTACATTGCATTGAACAGGCATGCGGCACACTTAATACAGTCATGTATTTGTTTTAATTTTATATCTTATATTTTAAAAATTAAATAAAATTGCTTTTGATTTTTTACAAGTTTTATGTATGTTAGTTTTAAGAGCTTCATTGGTATATGCCTTATCGTAAATTAATCTTTGGATACAGAATTCCATCATATGTTTCATACTACCTCAATTTCTGTATCTACATTACAGTATATATATATTATTAATGGAGTAATAAAAACTTCTAAAAAGCATAAAAATTCATAAAAAAACACTCAGAGTGCAATATAAAAAAGTTCACATAAAATTTCACACTAAAAACCGTAAAATTGAAAACACTAAAACCACACAGATATTTCGAGCTTGGCTCTTGGTCACGTGATGAGAATGAACTAAAAGTTGATGCTCTCAGTTTCAGGGACCTAAGTGGTAGGTAACAAGGTTGATAATTTTCTCATTGCAAGTTTTTGGTTCTCATTGGAATTTTTGTGTGCTGGGATGATATGAAATTGTTAAAGGTACAAAGCATATTTATTGTCTTGGAACTTTTAAGCTAGGTTTTTATTTAGGTGTCAAGGGATGAAAAGCAGTTATAAAGTTGGTGGCCACAAATTGAAAGAGAAAAGGAATAGATCTTTTAGTACGCAGGATGTGAGAGCTATCAAAAAGAAGATAAAGTTGTAAATTGGTGGGTTTAATGTGCACGGACATAAGAAAAGTGTCATGCATAAAGAATATCAATATCTAGAAATGTATCATAAATAAAGAACTGTTAATCTTAAGTGACTCTAAAGCAGGATTACAAAGTACAATTGAATTGACAGTTACCCACCAACATGCATTAAAATGATATAAGAAAACTATATCATACAATTCACATCAGAAATACAAAAATAGTTTTACAATGGATCCCGAGCCATGTGGGATTAAAGGGGAATGAGATTGCTGATACTTTAGCAAAAACAGTGGCCATCAAAAATTAGAAGCAACTTTTGAACTAGAACTTCCCTCTAAATTGAAACTCATAAGAAGATTAATAACTGAACAAAAACAACAAAATATCCAACAAAAACTTAAGGAAAAACCTAATAAAGACTTAAAGACTTTCAAACATCTTTTATTGAAACCGAGAAAAACTAGAGTTGCCTAATTCCACTTAATTGCTTGCATGGTTGCTTATCAGAACATCTCTTCAGGATGAAGTTAATCAGCACTACTGCCCATTATGTAAGGACATGAATACTATCCTAAACAAAGAACATCTACTGAAATGCAGTCAAATGATAGCAACAAACAAATGAAAAATAATTTGGAAGCTCTTTATTGGGAAGCTAGGAAAAAAGTAATAAATATCAGCATATCCAATGACCGCTAGCAACCAACCATATCTAGGAATGTTGGGAGAGACAGAAGAAACGTACAACTGAAATTTACAGTTAAGATTTGTAAGGAACTAATTTAGAGATTCTGAGCCATGAGTCCAAAGCATGAATACATCATTAATAAATCTCAACCAGAAATGCTAACTTAAGGAATTTCTTCTCTAAGTAAGCTATAAAAAGATTGGCATAAGACTGTACCATACTGGTATCCATTGCATGCCTATTAATTTGTGGATAACATTTGTCATCAAAACTAAATGCATTGTGAATGAGAACCAGATAGATTAAATGACATATGAAATCCATGGATAGGTATAAGGAGGTGCTCAAGGGTCCAAGAAATATCTATTAGTCATAGTGGGGAATGTTAGTATACAGTCATATCACATCTATAGTGGCAAGAAATATTTTAGAATGTGCCAAAAGTCAACTTTCTTAAGCATACTCCAAAAAAGGATTGGAATCTTTGATACAGGATGGTCAGACATAACAAAAATATATATGATTTTGTTGCATTTGCAGTATATGCAGCTTTTAGGGACAAAACTAACATCAATATATGCATTATAAAAGTACACATTTTAATTAATTTAATATGGTGGACTTTTGTAACAGTGATGTTTAATACTAAGAATTTAAAATGATTGATTTGTAATATTTACATCATTAATATTTAAAAAAGGAAGACTAAGTTTCTGGAGCTAATTGCTCCCAACATCAGTTCCAGATTGACTGCCAGCTTGCTCTTTGTGGTGGTTTGGTTTGTCTCTGGTGGTGGTTGGATGAACTTCTGTATTAAGATGTTGCTTGGTGGGATTTCAAAGTTGAAAACGTGAATATTGTTCTTCCAGATATAAATGTTTTCCCAGACTGTAAGTTCTGTTTTTCCCGTAATATTTTTAAGTAGTTTGGGATTCTTGTTAATATTATGTTGTTCCTTCCAAAAATGCAGAGCTACCGCTGATTGTCTTTTATTGTCTTTTATTTATGTTCCTGATGTGTTTTTATGTTTATTTTAGCCTTTTCATTATAAATTTTTTCACAATCATTACAATTCATCTGCTATATTCCTGATTTGTTCTCTTATGGAATATCCTCTTTTAGATTGGAATTTAATATATTTTTTATGGAGTAGCTGTTTTTTGGAACTAAAATAATGTTATGTTTTTTGAAAATCTTTTGCACTTTATAGGAGGCTGATGGATGGTATGTGAATTGATTTGTACATTCTATTTTCTTCCTTGTTAGGAATAAGTGTACTGATGTCTTTGATTCTCTTTTTTCCTTGCTCTGTTTACTTTCTTACACATCACTTCTTGTTTGAAACCATTTTCTATAGCTATATTTATTATATTGCTCATACTCTTCTTCATTCATGGGGACATTTACCAACCTGTGCGCAAGATTATTTAGTACTGCATGTTTATGGGGAACTGGGTTATAACTATTATATTTAATGTAGCTATTAGTGTGAGTAGGTTTTCTATATATGCCAAATGTTAAGTGATTTTCTTTTTTAATTATTTTAAGATCCAAGAAGGGTAATTGTTCTTTACATTCTCTCTCCATATTAAGCATTTTAAGCATTAGATGCTGCAATACATAAATATTGATTTTCTTTGTCATACCTATTTTGGAAAAAAATTGGCATTTGCCTGAAGATCTGCTGCCTAGTTATGTGTCTTCCAGGGGGGATTATTGAAAGACCCCAAGGGGGAAAAGGCCCCCACCCCTATCCCCAGAAAGTATATCTGAAATAAACACTGACTATTCTAATCTCTACTTGTTTAAAAGAAAAATATTTTTGATTGAGACAGTTTTTACAGTACAAGTAATATATTAAATGAGTATTTGGCTGTTATTTCTGATCAGTGGTAATGTGAACTTTGGAAATATAAAGTCCTAATTGTGACGTAGAAAAAACTACTCTCCAACTGTGAGAGGAACTGGCATTTGCAAAGATGTAGATTGAGAGCTATTGTTCACCAATTAAAGTCAATGGTAAATAACTCATATTCAAGGTTGTGTCAAGGGACAATCTCAAGAGGAGGAGAGTATTTTGTGCTGATGATGCTACCATTATTCCTCTGGTGAACAGATTCAACATTCTTGGAACATTAGAAGAGCACAAGTCCTTCACCATGTTAGGTTTAAGGGGAAGAGTAAGATTTTGTTGGTGGTAATAGTCATGGAAGGGGTATAGCATCCCTACTGAAGGATGACTTGAATATATGAAGTTGTGAGCATTTTTAAGCCAACTAGCTGATGTCACAAAAGACTTGGAAAAACTTACTACTGATTTCAGTAAGGATGATCATATTGTAATTGTTGGTAGTGCAGGAAATGGCATTGAAAAAATTAATAATTATCAGATTGAGTAAGATCTTGGTACCATCAGCACTAAAAGCAGACACACCAATGTGAAGTTTCTGGGACTATTAGATAGATGTGATAGGCCTCAGCTTCATAGGAGGGTGCAGAGTATGAATCTGAGGCTTGAACGTGCATTGATGACACCCACAAACTCCCACATTTGTATGATAGATGTAAATCACCTAAGTAGAGATAACTTTACTGTACATGGCCTGCACTTGATTTCTAGTGGCAAAAAGCAGCTTTTGCTCCTTATTGCTGACAGAATCAAGGGTAAGATTCCTGTTTTAATCAATAGTTAAAGGTCCCATTTTTTCAGGATAAAGACACCTGATCCAGGCCAGAAATTCATCAAGCCGAACTTAATAGCAGTTAATGTTAACTCAAATAACAATCGTATCATGGTAATGATTGCACAGAAAATTAAGTAAAATTGAAGAGTAATCAGCAAGCAATAAAAAATCTTTATATATTTCATTAAAACATTAGAGGACTGAAAAGCGAAATGGATGAATTATTAAACAGCTTAACTTGTGACAATATAAAACTACATATTATATGCTTATTTGAACATCATTTGAAACAACAGAAATTATCACAATTGTCATTACATGGTTATTGTTTGGGAGTAGAAGCTTCAAGGAAAAAACTAAACAACGGAGGAGTTTGCATCATGCTGGATGTACCATATAAAGCATTAGATATATCAAAATTTAGTTCAGAACAAGACATTGGATAATGCACAATCCAATTGGACAGCAAAAATACAAAAATAATTGTAATTGTTACTTATCGCTCACCATTAGGAAGCTTTGAACTTCCTTGATGAAACTTGAAGATACCTTAAACTTTTTATTTAAGCCTAAGTATGAAATAATTATATGTGGGAACATAAATATTGATTATCTAATGACAAATTGATTGAATTCTCTTCTTACTGCATACAATTAACTTTCCTACCAGGATTGATAAAAACTCTAGCACAGCAATAGATAATATACTTGTCAATTCAGACAAACTGTTGTCATGTTCTGTGTCTCCTTTGATCAATGGTCTCTCTGACCATGATGCTCAAGTAACAGTGATAAAGGATTCTACAATGAAACTCAAAGAATGTTATAGATATATACAGTATACACATATAAATAATGCAATTCTCAGTAAAATGGTGGAGACACTTCAACAAGAATCGTGGAATAGTGACTTCAGTTGAAATGATGTTAACAGTAAATTCTACAGTGTTTTACAATTGTTCAAATTGCATTTTGAAGCATATTACCCACTAAAAATTAAAAAATAGAAATTATAAAAAACTCAAGGAATTAAAAAACCCTGTCAACATAAAAGACAATTATATAATGAACCAAAGCTCAGTAAAGACCCTAAATTAAAAATACATTTTAAAAAGACTACTTTGATTACAATAAAACAAGAAATAAGCAAAAATTTGCAACAAGATGATGCAATAATCTTAAGCATTAACAATCAAGAGATACAACATCCTGTAGATGTAGCAAATGTGTTTAATGATTACTTTCTTAATGTAACAAAAACTTTATATTCTGGTGATAAAGGTGATGCATTAAGGATTTTACAATCACAAATTCCAAGTCAAAATATGAATTCAAACCACGTACCACTACTCCACTAACTAGAAATTAGTAATATCATTAGAAAACTAAAATTAAAAAACTCTACTGGCTATGATGAAATTAACAGCAAAATCATAAAGGCCTGTACAAAGGAAATTAGTAACCCCCTTAGTCACTTGTGTAATGAGTCTTTAACATCGAGTGTGTTTCCTGAAAGACTAAAATATTCAATAGTGAAGCCTCTGTTCAAAAAGGGAGAAAAGATAAATGTTTCTAATTATAGACCTATAGCTATTTTACCTACATTTTCTATAAGGTGTTTGAGAAAATAATGTACAATAGGCTTTACCATTACCTTGAAAGTAACAATATTCTAGTTAATGATTAGTTTGGCTTTAGAAAAGGAATTTCAACAGAAAATACAATCTATAAAATCACTAATGAAATTTTAACTGCATTCAATGAAAGGGTACATGTAGAAGGAATATTTTGTGATTTAGCAAAGGCTTTCAACTGTGTCAATCATGGAATTCTAATAGATAAATTAGCTTTCAATGAAATAAATAAACCAATATTTAAAATGGTTTATATCCCACCTTGACAAAAGGAAACAAATAGTAGTAATAAATTGTCCCTTAAAAATAAAAACAATGCATCAGACTGGTGAATGATTAACCATGGAGTGCCTCAAGGATCTGTTCTGGGACCCCTTCTTTTTCTGATATATATAAATGATCTCTCCTAATCTATCCAAAAACTGTAGGAAATACTGTTCTATTTGCAGATGACACAAGCATACTGATAAAATAGCCTTAATGATTGTGCCATTAAACTAAATCTAATTCTGAGTTCTTTGTGTGTATGGCTCAAAGCAAACAAATTGTTTCTAAATTTAGATAAAACAAACATTATAAAATTCATCCTCATAGATTTCCAGATCCACAGTTACAGATAGGATATTATAACAGTGTACTTCTACAAAACAAATATATTAAATTCCTTGGTTTAATAATTGATAACCATCTGAATTATAAAGTTCACATTGATCTTATCATACATAAACTTAGCAGTGCATGGCTATGCAATATGTACATTAATAATGTTGGAGTCAATTAAGACTTTAAAACTAGTTTATTATGCTATTTCATCTCAATAATGAAATATGGTCAAATATGAATAAATTCATGTGACTTGACTTCACTGTGTTAGTTCCATATATATTTTTTAAAATAATTTCTTTTTTAAAAGATATGTTTTGATTATGGTCTAATATTTTGGGGAAATTCTGTTAAAGGTGAATGTGTCTTCCTATTACAGATAAAAACCATACAAATAATCACTGGTATACATAGCAGACAAATGCAGAAACCTCTTTAGGCAATTAGAAGTCTTAACTCTTCCTTGTGAATATATATTATCCCTCATGAACTTGTATATAAGAAATAAAGAAAAATTGTTCTAAATCAGAATATAAATGACAAGAATACTAGACAAAAAGCAAATCTACATAGACCAGCTTCAACACTTTCCTGCCATAAAAAAGGAGTTTAATATGAATGCATTTTAATACAAAATGCTCTTCTCTCTAGCTTAAAAGCCTTTATAAACAGTGATAATTCTTTTAAATCTGTTCTTAAAAAATACCTATGTAAAAAGGCCTATTGTTCTGTAAAGAAATATATGAGTGACAACACATTATACAGAGTTAAAAACACTGCAGTAATTTTATATCAATGCATTCATAAACATGTATATAGTCAAATTTGTGTGATTAAGTGATTTGTTTGTTTCTGCTTCTCTGTTTTTGTTGTTTGGTTCAGTGGTTTTAGGTGTTCTTTTTTCATTTTTATTGTTAACTATTTATGCAGATATACATAATATTTTTGGTAAATATTGATGTGTACTACTGTGGTAATTGTATATGACAAGTTCTATGTTTGTAGGTCTCTGTGACTACTTTGCAAACTCACTAAATGCTTCAGAAACTAAACTAAACCAAGCAACAGATTCAGATTTTGTATGTTGCAGTTATATTACTTTTATTAGTCAAATACATAGCTCAACTATATTAAATACCACTTAATGTTCTATATTGTATTCTATTAAATGAGTATGGCTTTGTGTGCACTTACATTTCATTCTTTGTAAACAATTTGACAAAACCAAAATTTCCAATGTTATGGTGAATAAATTAAATTACATTAAATGGAAAGCACTAACCTTAAAGAGTTTGCCTGCCTTTCCTTTAGGAACCCCACCAACCCAGCGTGGTCATCACCTGACATTCTTAATGTAGCAAAAAAGATTCTTCTTTTCTTTTGTCCCATTGCAATATTTTCAGTAGCTGAGAATTACTGTTTAGAAAGAATAATATTTCTAGCTAGTTAAAATCTAGCTTAAATAAAAATACACATTTTGAAAGGACTGCCAGGCTTTCCAATTTCCCGCAGCCAGAGTAGCTATGACGTAAATGGCGAAGATGCGTTTTTCTTCCCAGACTACCAACAGTAAACTTAAAACTTTGAATAGTTTTCGAAGATACCCAATATAGGTGCTAAGTACTAACTTTTATAAAAATATATGATTCTTTTAAATTGTAATTAGAGTATTTATAATATTCTATTTCAATATTGATGAAAGGGTGATTATAATATTTATGCACATGGTGTTGGTGATACCTACTCAGTCAGCGCATATTTATTTTTATTGTTCATTTTCTGCATTCCATGCGACAAAATCAAAACAAACATGTGCTTTCATGCAGGCGTGGATTTAAGTAATTTATTATGAAGAACTTTTGTGTACAGAACTAAATGGATTCAGGTAGAGCACCCTGTTAGTAATAAAGGCTAACTAAAACGATATGCAGTCATTGGATTCAATATTTTGTCCACAAGTTGCGGATATTCTAGGTTACGTAAATGTATATATACCAGAAAAAACAATCATATTTACATAGAACTCAAAGACTCCGGTTATCCAGTTGTAGTATTAGTAATAGTAGTAGAAGTAGTAGTAGTAGAGTAATTGATGTTCTTGTTCTTAAGTCCTTTGTTCAGGGAAGATCAAAAATATTAACCCATCATACAACTGATATAAAGCATTCAAATCCATGGCATAAGAATACACAAATCATCACCATTTAAATTAAGAAGCATATCATGCACTTACTTTTTAATGGGAAAAAAAAAAAAAAAAAACTTTGTCTTATACAGGAAATACTGACCTAGTCTAATAAAATGATGCATTTATTAGTTAAACTTCCTTTTACCCGTTTTTACTACTATGGCACTGGTGATAAGATAAATAAATTGGGAAAGGATACTTTTTAAGGAAGAAATCGTTTCGGGCCTCAATTTAGGATATCTCTCTGGCATTTGCCATTTATAAGAACTGGAGAATGTCTTGAAAAAAATCCTCGGTAACAGCTTTGAATAGTTCATCAGGACATATGCCGCTTTTGCATACGTAATACTTCCGCTGCATATCAGTCAATTATTCTAATTTGCAAATATCTGTAATGTGTTGAAGACTGAAAATCTGGAAAATTTTTTAGTGTTTATTTTCATATTGTTGGTGGATGCCCATTTTATTAATTTTCTTTATTGTAATTTTTTTTAGTCCATATAGTGATAACTGCAAACAATCCCATATTTGCCTTTTGGAAGTCAGCTAATATTTTGTTGATGTCATTTATGAAAATAATAAAAAGAATTGAACTACAGACAGTACTTTGAGGAAGATCTACTTTAGTCGTACAAATAATATCTACTGAAATTGATAGCAACAAACAAATGAAAAAGAACTCGAAACTCTTTATTTCAAAGCTAGGAAAAAAATGATAAATATTAGCATCCCCAATGGCCACTAGCAACCAACCAATATTTTGCACTCTTTCCAATCATTTAACTTCCATCTCCAGTGTTCAGTTTAAACATTTTCTAATAGCTGATTTAATAACAGCAACATATCCTGCCCTCTGGAGAAAAGTGTGTTTATGGTCCATAGCAAAAGTTGCTTTACCCTCTATTGCTCAAAATTACAGACCTATCAGCACCCTACCTACCATATCAAAAGCATTGGAGTGGATCGTTTGCAAACAATTTAATATTATCTTAACAAGCTCTCTAAACACTTACTAGTCAGGATTCCGGATTGGTTACAGTATGCCAACTGCCTTGCTGAATGTTAATAAGGATATTGTGAGGCTATGGATGTGAGCGAACTAAGTTGACTTTTCTGGAGTATTTGTCTGTTATATAAATAAATGAAATAAATTGTACTTGTGAAGACATAGAAGTGATTACTCCCAAAACATGTCTTAGTTTTATACAAGTAAGTGGAGTTTAGTGTAAGCAAGATGAATACATAATTGTAGAATATAAATTAAACTACTTTTAAAACTTAAGTAATACTGATAACTTGATCCAGTGGTTTCACTCATATCTCTCCAGCTATTGTAATAGGAGATTGCTTTTTACCTTGGAGGTTAGTAGAGTGTGAAGGGTCGTGTTTAGATCAGTTTTATATTTTACTTGTTTAATTTATGTCACCAACTACATTAAACATTGCAAATACCATATATCTGCTGATAACCTAAAACTTATAGGTCATCAGACTTATTCATCAACTTCATATAAGTGAACTTAATGTGAAGTCCTAGATTTAGTATCAATATGGACTAAACAAAACAACTTTATCATAAATCTGAGAAAATTGTAGGCAATAATAATGGAGCATAATGAATTATTAAATAAAATTAATTAAACAGTACTCATATCCTGTGAAACTTAATGAAATAAAAGTATCAATAAAGTTGTTTGTAAAAATCTCGATAGCAAATTTAAATAAAAGAAACTTGTAAAAAAAATTATGTGCAATATTATGTTCCTTGAAATGGCTTAGTTTTTTCTCGTGTTCAGTTTGCGGAAAAAATAATAAAAAGCATTTGTATCAACATTGATTAAGCTGCATTTCGATTACTGCAACATTCTGTTAACTAACATCATGACCAATCTTGGACAAAACTATGTGTTCATAATGACTGCATTTACTAAGTATGTAACCTATGTAAATAAAATCATATCACTCCAGCTTTTGAATTGTTATTGGGCATTGAGTGGATGCTAGAAGGAAGTTGCACTGTCTCATTCTTCTGTATTGAATTATCTGAACCTCAATCTGCACTATCTTTTTACCTGTTTTCACCTTATCATGTATCACAATTTAAAAACCCTATCGAACAATTTCATTCTCTCTTTAACCCTACACCGAATCTATCACTTTTCGTAGTTGTCGTTTACTCATCTCTGGAACTCTCTGCTGTCTCATATCAAGGACTGCTGGTCACAATGCCAATTTAGAATATTTTTTGTAGGTTATTTATTTGGAAATTGCAGAATTTAACAAATACTAAGCTCAAATTGTTAGTGCCATTAACTGTATTTATATATTGTAATCATAATTGTACCTAGTGAAGTGGAAGAGTTATGGCCTTAACTTACAACATAAAATAAATAAGTGTATTTATTATTATTATTATTATTATTATTATTATTATTATTATTATAGCTGTCTTCTCTTTTTATATCACTAATCTAATTAGTTCTCCTGTTTGCCTTCCCCATCAATTTTGATTATTAAGTAAATATAATCTCATATAACATTATATTGAATCTTTCTTTAGTGTCAAACTTATGTTAGCTCATTATAATTTTAGGGGAAATGGAGGTGAGAGGCAAAGTCGATGGTTTGCAGAGCTGGAGTGGATGTTCTTTAGAAGAAAATATGCTGGATGACACAGATCCTGAACTTGTAAACATAAGTTTCTCGGGTTCATATTCTAGTCAAAAGAGTTCTGTGATTTCAGTGCCACATTCGACACCAGTGATATCAGCTAGTCCAAGGCATGTAAGTGATTCAGGTTCATCAATCACCACATGCGTCAGTCCACAGCTTCAGGAGTGTGAATCTACAAGGTTTCACTCAAGAAAAAAACTGTCTATCTCTTTACATGACATGTTGGAATTTCCAGAACATGCCATTGCTTCATCCAAATTCCAAAGCCAGTCAATGACCACGTTGCCTTCTCTTCGACAGTCAAGAGATTCAGGTCTGCCACAGTCTGTTAGCTCACAAAGTCTCATTAGTCGAGCAAGAAGCTATGAGCACATCCAGAGCAAAGTTAAAGAGTATATTAGGAATATTAAAACTGAAACAGCAAGGAACAGAAAACTGAAATCCTCACATGACAATTTAGATCCTCCAGAGATAACAGAAGTAGATGAACTGAAGCAAAAACTTTCAGACTCAGAACTGTACATTTCAGTGCTACACAACAATTACCAAGAACTCTTGCTGAAACATGCTGCAGCACAGAGAAAAATTGATGAGCTGAAAATAAAAACATTACATCACAGTTATAACAAAACTAGCAGCAGCTCCTTAATTGGAAAGGCTATGAAACCTGTCAGCAGACACTGTGCTGTTCAAACAGGTGATGTCAGTAGCAAAGTGTCAGAGCTGGACCTGATGCATATAGTTCCTCTTATACCAATAAGCCCTGTCACTAAAACATACATGACATCATTGAAACTTGCTATTTCACCAACAGCTCAGAGCAGAGAAGTCAGAGGAAGTGAGGAAACATTTTCAAGGAAACAGCTGGCTAGTGATAACTGCAGCAGTTCTCCACAGGAGGATGTGGTCTCTAAGGTAAAGTATAATGTGAAACTTACATCCAAAACCACACAACTTCATAATTTGAAGAAAATTTGTAGAATTTCTACAATGATCATATTATAAATTATGTACTGGGCCCACTATTGTTTCTGATATATATATGAATGTTTTACCTAATCTTGGCAAATGTAACACCATATCAGCAGTTCCCAGACTTCTAGCATGCAGGACCCCCTTTCCAAGAATAAAATTATTGGCGACCCCTCCGCTCACTTAGCTGCTTAATAATAATTCATTTGTAAGTTTGCACACACACTTCAACAATGTAACATCTATTCCATCACAAAAGCCATCATAACACTGCTGTATAACTGATCAAAATAATCACAATGTGAAACATTCTTAAAAAAAATGGACATGAAAATGGATAAGTTCTTAAATAAAAGTACTTTCCCCATATCCACCACAAACCCCCCTGATAGAACTCAGCAATTCCCTTAGGGGTCCCAACCCATATTTTGGGAACTGCTGCATTATATCATATGCTGATGGCACCCTGTTGTTCTTTTGTAAATCTCTTATTGAATTAGAACAAATTATAGCAGAAAAATCAAATACCATTTATAAATATTATTAAATAATAATTTAACATTAAATGTGCAAAAAACTCAAAGCACTTATGTTTTGCTACCACAATAATAAATGTTGTAATTAATGGACAAACAATAGAACAGGTTAATCATAAAAATTTCTTGGGAGTCACTGTTGATGATCAATTAACTTTCAAACACCGTATAGACTATATTTATAACAAAGTGAGCACATGTATATAAGTTAGTGTATTATATTTTAATGTATCCGTATTTTTGTAATGCAATTGAAGTTTAGGAAAATACATGTGGTGTAAATATGAATAGACTACTAATCCTTCAAAAAAGTTGTTTAAGAATGTATATATAAATTAGATAGGAGAGTACTCATGTAGAAGAAGAAATCTAAAATGTTACCTATTATATCATTATATGTGTATAAGGTAGTTCTATTTGTTGTTAACATGACAAGATCCTAAACAAAAGCTGTCATAACTATAGCACTTGGACTCAGAACAATTATTATCATCTTAAGTAAACAAAACAGCTATACTGAAAGAGATCCAAGGGTTATTGGTAAAATTTTGTATAATAAACTGCCTGTAACAATTAAAAGTCAAAGAGGGAAAAGGTTTCAAACAGATGAAATTGAAGATATATATATATATATATATATATATATATATAAGATAAATGAATTATAAATATGTATATAAAATATAACTCAATGTAATTGTTTAAAGTATAAATGGAAATATCCCATTAATATAAGAGGTAATTTATCTCTTGTTTCAAATTGCTTGGTACATAACCTTTATCAATGTATTTTATGACAATGACTGAAACTCAAGTGTAGAGTCTATGGTCTGCAATAAAATTATTATTACTATTATTACCAAGAAAAATCAAGATAGCTATGGGTAACCCACTATTCCCTCTATTGGATGATTTATTCATGAGTTTTAAAGAAATACGAGTGACAAGATCTTTCCCGTGAATGCTTAATGTTTGGAACTGCTATGTGGATGACATTTTTATATAATAAATAGGAAACAAATAGAAAATCAGTTAAATTATTAAACTTAGAGGATAAATCAATCAATTTCACTGTTCATTAGATCAATTATTTTCCTAAACTTAAAAATTATTAGAAAAGACAATAGATTTGAGTTTGGAATTTACGAAAAACTTAAACACACAGAAAATTACATAAAAAAGGATAGTTTCAACCCTAGACCAAACCAACATCAGTATTTCACAGCGTAACAAAACGATTAGAACTTACCACTCAATAGCAAGAAAACAGCAGTACATAATGAAGACTGCAATATCAGGAAAGAATTAATAAAAAGATACCAAAGACAGAAACACCTTACAAGCCCCTTGTAAAAATAAAATGCATTTTTATAAAATTTACTTACCATCCTGTGGCATATAATAAATTTAGAAAGATATTCAAGAAATATAACATTATGTTTGCTACGCAGAGCAAACTCAGTGTATATAAATTATTAAAAACTGCACAAAAAGATTAAATTGAAATAAAGAACAGATCAGGTATATATAAAATAAATTGCAAAGAATATAACCATATCCATCCACGATTGACAAAATGAAATTTGAACGTATGAACCAAATAGCACTTTGGAAACATAAAATGCTAAGTAAAAGAAAAACCTGCAGCGGCTGCAATGTTTTGGTCAAAAAAGTCATAAAATAGACAGGCAAACCAAACTAATAATATAGAATTAACTGTGTGGGAAAAATCTTCATATATAACAGACAATAATTTCAATATTAATTCAATTTGGAATCGAACACAGTGAAACACGCACTAATATTCCGACTCAGAAGAGGTTAACAGACAATAAATTTTGAAATGCTACCAGAAGATGACATCGTAAGAAGTTTGTTGTGCAAACCACAAGAGGGAGAAAAGATGATGAAGCAATAATTGGAGAAAGTAGCTGAGGATGAATGCAATGGCATTCAAAACATTTGTTAACATCAAAAGGTTAATGAAGTTCTAATGTTAAAAACATCTAACTTTATATCTGAATTAATTGTTTCAATGACTCAAGGCCATTGTAACTGTTTGATAAACCCTGCTCACCTAGTTTGCATGGCTTTGATCAATGTCTTAATGGTTAATGCCGTCCCTGCCACCTTGTTTTAAAAACAGCATTTTATTTATATTTCTTTACCACAAACTTGACAATGTTGGCTTGTTGGCAGGTGGGTGCAAAACTGTCTTTACAGAACACTGTTGTTGCATTTGCAGGTGAAGAGGTGGCAGGACTCTCTATCACCTGCAGACCAGAGCCCCTCACACAGACCACCTGAAGCCAAACCTGTTGATAGTGGCTATGCAGGCTCCGTCCCAAATATTGTGGAGGTGCCCCCTCTGAACTTGGGAAGTTTACTGGACAGTGGATCTGATATCTGCTCCACACTAACTTGCTCCACTGGGGTACTTCAGGGATATGACAGCAGTACCGACTTGGATGTAGAGCACTGTATGACAGGCACTCCAGTTGCTGTCATGAGGAGTTTAATTGACAATACAGACTCAACATCAACATCCTATAGAAGTATTAGGATACCTTTGGAAGGAAATGACAAGACAATAGCAACAGACAGGTATAGACCAGTGTTGTTTGGAGCCATAGAATCATCGCTTGTAATTATTATAGCTCAAATGTTAGGCAAAATATCTTTGGGTAGGTGTTGGAAGGGTTGTATAAACATGTTTCCACATCTTAGATAGATTAAAAGTAAAACTACTTAAATATCATGTTAACATATTAAAAACACTCTTGACATTCCACTCTTAAAACTTATAAAATTAAAACTGGGACGTGTTACATGAACAAAGTCTCATGTAACATGTTCCAGTTTTATTTTAAAAGTTTTAAGAGTGTTTTTAATGTGTTAACATGATTTTAAGTAGTTTTAATTTTAATCTCCCAAAGATTTTATGATCGTTTTGCAGTGTGGAAACGATCATAAAATTCCTGCATTCATCATTAATTGTATGTTTCAATATATTTAAGAATGGTTGGGCCAATTTTTGTTTTCCACTTTTCATCGAATTTAATTCTTGTTTATTTTGAATTTTAACATGTTTTTATGTTAAAAAAACATAACGCGTCTAGCCATCGTTTCAAGTGATGGCGGTTCAATGAGCAACTGAAGATGGGAGAGATTCTCCTGAAACGCATCTTATTTTATGTAAGTGAATGGAGTTTAGTGTAAAAAATGAATGCCTAAGTTTAGGATATGTTTTTATGTTGTGTTTGCAAAATGCCATAATTTTTCCTATTTTACCTATTACTATTTTAAGAATAAGTGCTTTCAAATCTATTAGAATTTATTGAATATGTTAACATTAACTCCACTTATATATATATATATATATATATATATATAAATTAACAGTAATTATAATAGTAGAAAAGGATAAAACACTGAGAAAAAGTCACACCTGAGATCGCATATACCACTTGGTTTAAATCTTACATATTAATTTTTCCCCCCCACACTCTCATATCTAGTTTCATCTGTTTCCATGCATAACGTTACCTTCGATACTCAATATTTACTTTTATCACTGTCACTTGTCTCCTTTGTGATCTCAAGTGTGACTTTTTCTTGGTGTTTTGTCCTTTTCTACTGTTATAATTACTGTTAATTTATTACATTGTTAATAGTGTTACTTTATTTTTATTTTTATTTTATATATATATAACATTAGAACATATATTGGAGCAAATTGTTCCATCATTAGCTGTTGGTCGATTCCAAGGTGTTTCTGTGGAGACATCTGAGATTCAAGTTGCAAATAGAAACTTGCTGAATTCATCTGTGAATGGAACATCAAAATCCATAATTTTCCTCTATTTTTCAGAATGAAAATTTTTCTAGTAGCTAGAGCTATATTAGGTTGTGAAGTTCTTTCAACTAATTAGCTTATGGTTTAATTTTGTGATTTTATGTCCAAATGTGTGTTGCTATTTATTTGATTAAAACTAATATTGCTTAATTGTTCCTTTCTCCAAATTCCTACATTTCTTGTCATTTTTCCAATGTATTATTGATTAGATTCTACACATTAAATTTTGCAAATTCCAGATTTATTCTCTGTTGGTGTGGTATTTTAATGTGGAACTGAGTAAATTTTTATGTTACATCTGTTCTTTGGGGCTAACTTTGCATGTTCTTTGAATGTCTTATTGAATTTGCTTTGGTAAGTCAGATGATATGTGAAACTTTTGAATTTGTATCTTTCCTTGATGTTCTTCATTATGGAAACTTCACTTATAGATTTTTGTCTTTTAAATTATTGATAATTTTTATTACTGTGTCAATGAAGTTAAAATTCAAAATTTTGTTTTGTTTCATTGCTCGATTACAAGATGACATCACATGAGTGAAATAGTCATTTTAAAAAATAAGAAAAACTTCATGAATTTTGATTTTCCTCCTATGGATGAGCTCAGCAAGTTCCTACTAGAACCATCAGACCATCACTATGTAATAATATAATAATATATTGCCTAAAAGTATAGCAGTTCAGTGCTAATTTGTTAAAGTGTATTGAAAAATGACATGGTTAATTTTTTCTGTCATCTTAAAGAGTTAATCAAAACTAAACTTTTGTAACTTATCTAATAAGATATAATAAAATGTTTTTGAAAGATTATATAATTTTCATAATTCTGCAATGGCATTATTACCTATATCTTAAAGTTTTCTTTATTTGAATACATATTAGGGCTGTTCCATAAAGAATAATCATACTTTTTTTGGGGTCATTTTTACCTGTCTTCAAGGACATGCTGGAATTGCCTCAGCAGCCTTCATCACTACTTCTGATAATGGAAAATGCCTCCCATGAAAGAGTTTAGTTTCTTCAATTGGAGAAAAAGGAAAACATCACATGGTGGTAAACCTGGACTATAGGAAGGATGACTGACATCATTGTTTTTTGTGAGATATGAAGTGATGCGCAGCAGTGCATTATCATATTGTAGCATCCAGGATATTGTAAGGAAAGATGGCCTTTTCTGTGTGATGTCGTCTTGCAGAATTTTCAGAACACATCTAGTATTGACCAGTTACAGTTGTTGATGCGGCTAAGACACGCTCATAAACCATTCTTTGAACATTGAAAATGCGATGAGGGTAATTTTCGCAGCAGAAGCTACCACTTTTACTTTTTTAATGATGCTTTTGACTCAGGCAGAGCTTTGCTGTTCCCTCTCAGGAACAAAATTTTGCAGCCAAGTTTCCCACCTTTAAAAAAATGCTTTTTCCCTTGTAACATCATCTTCAACTACATGAAAACTTGTATACAGTAATGTTGGAACTCACAGTGCAAAAACATGTCTCATGTGCAACTTTTCAGTTACCAACATGGGAAAGTGTTTTTGACAATCATCTCTCACAATGATAGCAGTGGTGTTTGTTTTCTTCTATTAAAGCACAGCCAGAAAGTGGGATTGAACTTCCTAAGATTTTAAACCATTTTCAAGCTGTGCTATAGGGAAGAACAAACTCTCCATAGGCCTCAGCTGAAGATTTGTTGAGACAAAAGCAGAATTTCAGCATAGTATATTGTTCGTTATATGTCACCTCCATTTTGCTGATGGCCAATTGAACATGTCTGAATTTGCACACCTTTCACAGGCAGGAACTGGAAGTAACCAACAATGAAAGTAGTGCCACATGTACATTATGCATTAAGCTAAAAGTTAAATTTTAGCTTTAGAAATCATGGCTGTAAAAATACTATGATTATTCTTTATTGAACAACCTTTATAGTTTGGAATTTTGGAGCTTATTTAGAATGTCCATTTATTTTTCCATTTTTAATATCAAAATATCTGCAGATAATTTTGTTAAGGAAAATGTAGTCACACTGTGGTTTCCCTTGCAGGGTGTCTGAAATAAAAATGAGAGATAGCATGTGCAAGGAACACCTAAGATTGTTACCAAAGGTAAGAACTCATCAGAAAGGAACATCTGTTGCCTTCGTAAGTCATTCTTCCTTTGGTTTTATGGACATGTATAAAAATGTTATATTTATGAAGCTATGTGTTTGTTTTGCAGGATAAGGAAATGTTAATGAAGTGTTTAGAGGACTTGAATATGTTTGCTCAGCATTTAAAATCTCGCTCTGAAGCAGTTCGCCACATTTTGATGCAGCATTTGCATTCCACCCAGTGAAGTAATCAACTATGTGCCTTAAATTTTATCTCTCACAGGAAGGCTAGAATACTTTCCACTGACAGTAATAGTAGTCTAGAGAAGGAGTACTGAATTTCTTTTTGCACAAGTCATGTTTTAAAATAATTTATGTGAAGAATTTGTGATTTTTGTATAACTGTGATTATTTTTCCAAACCAGTATTAAATATTATGTATAGAGTTGCTCAGTTTTACTTTAAAGGCTGTGCTCTTGAAGATACAAGCCATGCTCATATACAAATGCATCTTTTATAATATATACTTATTTTTATTATTATCTTTTGTAAAGTACAATACTTTAGTTTCAATATATAGTGCATCTTATATTTTAAAAATGTATTATTTATAAAGAAATGCAATTAATATTATATTTAATTTACTGTATTTGCTCACATATTGGATCTATAGTTTTATAGAATGAAGAAAATAAAACTTGAATTTGTATATTAGACCCCCAGAATAAATATGAACAACTCTTAAGTGACAGTATGCAAAAGTGCCCCTTTATAACAACACTAAACAATAGGATTTATAGCAGCTACAGTACAACCCCACCAATCCAAACCCAACCAGTCCGAAAACCTGGATAATCTGAACCCAAAAATTTGGGAAAGAAAAATTAACAAAGAAATTTGAGACTAAATGACCTTGTATTACACATTAAAACATCAAATGTACTGTAAAAATAATACAATATGATATGTAATTATGTACATTATAGTACAGATCAGCATATTTAACACTCAACAAATTTAAAAGTGAAGATAAAACAATGCAATATCATATATTACTTATTGTTACATAAAAATTCAACCACTTCTGCTGATGCAAGACAAAAATCTTGAGGATAATGCAATCCTCCACTATTGCTTCATAAACATTCATTATGTCCATTGATTAGTTTTCAATCCACTATGATGGAAACGATTTGTAAACTTTCAGCAATAAAAGAACTGGTCGGATTATTGATTGCTGCTATTGCGAGCAATGTTCACGATCTGGGACAGTTCTATAAATTTTTCTCACTTTACCTGTCACAACAGCAACAGATGAGGCTGAGTCCATGATCTGTATTGTGCATTGAAAATGAAAGTAATAATATTGCAGTGAATAAAGTTGCCACTGAGTTCCTATTGACAAAGCAACAGCTCTTTGGAAAACTGTGAGGTAAGCCCATTGTTCTATTATTATTATTATTATTATTATTATTATTGTTGTTGTTGGATTTGACATGCACAGTTAAGAAAGATACATTGTTAACATAGCAAACACCTTTTGCTGTAAGCAGTGAAACGGGAATATCGCCCCAAAATTAGGTCGACGATTTGCAATGGTAATATTGTCCCTAAGGTAGGTCGACAATTTTGGAACAGGAATTATTGTGTTCCAATGCAATGGAAATGGAATGGGATCTCAGGGTAAATTTTGGACTGTTTTTGATGACGTAATGTCATTAGGGAGGGAAGGAGATTGTCACTGTAATATGAAGTTCAGCACTGGTTGAGCATTTAATTTATATTATGACTTGGAAGGTTCTGGAACATGCTGTTCTTCGGTGTATTATAGTTCGCGGTATTTACTCGTATATTTATTCACTTAAACATGATGGTGATTATTATTGCTATTATGTTGCACTGCCTGACTGACTCTCACTTAACTAGAAATAACTTAGACTGCCTGCTTTCCAAAATGACCAAATAACTTTTTGAATGAATTAGACTGCCTGCTTTCCAAATGACCAAATGACCTGAACTGATTTTAGACTGCCTTTAGAAATGACTTTTGAATGAATGCTTTCAAATGACCAAATGACCAACTTTCAACTGCTGTAGAAATAACTCTTTAATCCCTAACTTCTGACCCTGTACTCCAGTTTTCTATTAACATCACCACGCCTCTCGCTAAATTAAATTCCCTTGGTTATTATTCTATTCCTTAGTTATAGGTTCGCCATTGGCTATTTTAAAATATTCATATTATCGCTAAGTTCTCCTCATTCGTTGATTTTTATTCGATGCCCATTGACTAAAATTATTTTCCCCCTTCTGATCTACGATATCTTCCCACCCTTGAGTTATCCAAGAATGGCCTGTCATAAATTTCGGCACTTTCTTTACATGCTTGGTTTCTACGAAAATGCATGTTTCTGCCTGCGGTAAATCCTTTTGAAAAGGGCAAGTACTGTTTCCAATTGAACCCTAGCCATTTGCAGTGTTATTACCCTTGGCACCAAACAGGTGTCTCGGTGAGGGTTTGACAATAGGTAAAGCTTAACCGAAAGACCTTTTTTCTCAGGTACGCTAATGGCTTCCGACAAACAGCAGTTCCAATCCCTTTACAAACATAACAAAGTCAAATAGGCATTGTCAATCATTGGTATTTTAGGAAGATAACTTGAATATTGCTTACTAGCAACAAGACACATCTACACATACATACATTAATACATATAATATTGGGGTTCTCCTTTTAATTACAATATATCCTTGATTACCTGAAATAAGATACAATTATTATTATAGTAGTTGTCAGAAGTAATTATACTTAAAAAGGAAATTTTGGGACAATATTTCCTGCTTCAGCAGATATGTGAAGGGAGGCCCAAAGCTTTTTAGTAGTTATAGCTGTGCAGTAATAATTTTATTCAAAATATATTTTGGAAACTTTAGACAATGAAGTGATTATATATTCTAATAAATTTTAAAAATTTCAAAGCTTGGGCATCAACAGTTCATTTAATTTTGTTAAAAAACTTCTAAATAGCAGAACTGCAATAGGAGATTTAATGGTATCATTTGACATAAAAACCTTATTCCCCAACATTCAAATAGAAAATTTTACACAAATGTTAAGGAAATGGTTAACCTACACAAATTTACAAACAGAAGAAATAGAAGATTTATTAAAACTTACTAACATATGCATACAGCAAAATTTCTTCAGGTTTTACCAAAAAGTTTCTTTGTTTATGTAGAAGATTTTCATGAGTTCTTTCAAAATACATACCACCAGCACCATTTCATTTGCTTCATCATCAAGAGGAAGAAATTGCAGGGGCCAAGTAGAATGGGTGACAGAGGATGATTGTGCTACTGCTTTAGTTCCGTGAGCAGATGCATGAAGTATTTAATTTCCCTTGCATCTCATTTCAGATCATCTGTGCCACACCTTAGAAATATTGCAGTAAAATTGGGTGTTGATGTTTTGATCCTTGGAGACTAAATTATAGTGCCCAATTTGGGAACTTCAAAGAGTATGATAAGCATACACTTGGCTGTGGTCTAGGCCTGCCTCAGCTTTTTCTATTTTGGAGATGTTGGCATGCTACTTCTTCAGTTTAGGAGTCAGAACTTTCAACAGTGTAGTGCATATGTAAAGATTTCTTGCAGTCTTTGTATTACATATTTATGATGCCAGCCAGCAACGTTCTAAATGGTTCATACACAAATCTAATTTTTTCCACATTATTGGGATTTTTGCTCTTTGGCATTTGTCCTATCCTGTCATTATCTTCACACAATGTTCTGCCAATCTGAAAGCATGAATGTCATTCAAAACTTGTATGCCTCATTGCTTCATTGCCAAATCTTTTCAAAGTCCCTGTTCCAGATATGCTGAATTTGACACAGAATTTGATGCCCTAGTTCGCAGTCCATATTTAAAATGCAAATTTGCCTGTGCTTATGCCAACAAAAGAACTTGTCACACAACTCCTGATAGTCTGCTATGCAATACATATGCATCAATATATATTGCATAGCTCTGTTACGCCTTTGAAGATTGGTTTTCCAGTCAACATAAACTTCCTAACACAGGATTTTCATAATTTAGTGAGGTGCTGGACAGGCAAGTGACTTATGTGTACCTCATAAGTAACCAGTAGGTCCCTATTACTTCCTAAATGTTCATATATTCCAATCAATAAACCAATATAGTGAAAGAGTGTTCCATTCATTTGAACAGCTCTTGTAATTCAAATATATTGTCTTAGTAGTTATATTTATTAACTCAAGAGGAACTGTAACGTTGTAACATAAACTGCATTGGTTAAAATGTTTATTCATTAATTCACTATTTTTATAATTCAGTAAGAAATGTGAACAAAGAGCTTGAAAATCCTTTACTTCAAAATTATTACAATTTTTCCTTACATTTATCCCAGAAGAGTAGTCAACTCAAACTGTTCAGTCCTGGTGGTCTAGTAGTAACCATACTTGCCTCATAGATCCAAGGTCAATGGATATTTTAGGGTATAAAATTTCTGAGTAGGCTTCCTTTGGAAGGGAAGGGAATTATAAGCCATTGGTCCTGTGTAGTAATTTACGTCTATAAAAGAACCTCAAGCCTGAAAGAAGAAACTTCTGAGCATTATTTATTGACTGTTTCATGCCCTGAATTGAATAGAACACTAATGGCCAAAGATGTATAGAGCATCTTCAAATAAAATAAATAAATGATAAACTCAAACTTCTTTCAATTGGTAATAATGTTTTTCATTAAAGCAGGCCATGATGTTGGTTTTCTTTCTTATGATTGTTTTTTTAATGTTTGCCGAGATACATATCAAACTTGGAACATGTAGTATGATAATGGTACAGAATGTTTTATATAGTACTAACACATTTCTTTCTTTATTTATTTCAAAACAAATGATGCTAGTCACAACTATCTTTGGGAGATCATTAACCTTATAAAAAATGTTGAAAATGTCCTCCTCCTTCATAAGGTATAACACAACTTAGCACTCATTGTACAAAATCCTGGAATATTGTTGATCACATGGTTCACAGATGAAGCATGATCCTATGTATGCGGCTGTACAAACTTACGCTATTGGGCCATCCAAAATCCACATGTCATTCATGAAGCACCTATTCACCTAGTTAAAAATTGGAGTTTGGTGTATAATATCAGTTTAAAGAATAATGGAACTAATATTTTTGACCAGACTGTGGACACTGCAGAGTACTGCCCGATTTTCATGGAGTTTGTAGAGCTGGGTGATAGATATTTTCAATAAGATGGTGCTCTATGCCATACATCAAACCAATCCATGATGTTAATTGAAAGTTTCTTTGATGACCAAATAAATTCCAAGATCCTGTGGCCACCAAGGTATGATTTGACAACATCCGACTTCTTGCTATGGGGTTACTTAAAAGACATAGTTTATGTGACACGCCCCCAGACATTGAACGATATGAAGCATAACATTACACAGGAAATAAAATGATATTGACAACAAGTCCATCAACCAGCAGCCAGTAACATGGAATCATGTTCGGTTATGCCTTATGCAGGAGGGAGAACATTTACATTTTCTATAGAGGCTAATAATCTCCCAAAGATCTCTACATTTGAGGTATAATTAGTTATGGCTAGCATTATTCATTTTTAAATAAATAAAGAAAGAAATTTATATAATTCACTCTGTATATACGTGCATGTCTGTTTAACAAAGCTGTGACTTGAATGCCTCTTAACACTTTCTTTGAAAGTGTGTGGCATAATATTTCACATGCAAAACACATGCCACAAAAAAAATATTTTGAGTTGCACTGCTCAATACTCCAATCTGCATTCAATCTTATAATATTATTGTTTCCATTAAACAGAAAGTTACTTGCATATTAGACACCCTCCTTATTTTTACTGGCTATAAGGGGAAGGAGAAAAAGTTCAAAGATAAATACAATAAACTGTTGGTGGTCCTAAAGTTCTAATCAATTCTTGTTATGTTGAAAAATATTTTAGAAAAAATATTGCTGAAATTGTGTTAATACGAGGGTAGTTAAATAAGTAACTTGGTTTGCATAATAGCAGAGAGCAACAGCAACATTTGTATATGTGATCCTAAAGTTTGCTCTCTATCAACATTCTATAGTCACAAATCATTCTGATTTTAATTTATTATTTGGCACTTGTTTAAACACAAGCATTTAGAGCGACATGAAAAATGGATATGACTAGAATTGCTATGTTAATTTAATTAATTTTTTTTAAAGTAAAAACAGCAAAAGAAATTCATTAGAGGATTTTTACCTACATTGGATGATGCATGTCCTTCTATGAAACCATTCAACTTTGGGTAAAGGAGATCAAGCTCAGTAGAACAAATATCAAAGATGCACCACATCTTGAAGCTCCTAAATCAACTGTGAGGCCAGAAATCATCAATTAAGTCCATGATATTGTTTCACCTGACATGTGTGAAAGTGCACAAGTTAGAAGAGGCCACAGGCAACTCAACTGAATGGGTTCGTCTTATTTTTCATATTGAATTACAAGTGAGAAAATTTTATGCAAGATGGGTGCTGCTTTGCTCACTCTGAAGCAAAACCAAAATTGAATGTAAACATTGACCAACCATTTGTAAATGTTTGAGAAGAATCCAACTGATTTTTATGATATTTTGTGACTATAGACAAAATATGGACTCATTACTATATACCAGAAGCAAAACAGTAGACCATATGAGGCAAACCTCTCAGAAAATGGCAAAATCCATTTACTGCAGAGGTAATTACTTTAGTTTTTTGGAATGCAAAAGGAATTCTCTTGATTGACTACTTGGAGAAGGAGAAAACCATTATTGGAGAATACAGCAATTGCAGAAAAATAGAATGTCCAACAAAAGTTGTTTCACCATGACAATTGCCCGGTGCATAAATTGACCAAATTATGATTGAAATGTTTTTAATTAGTTAGGGAGTTGATAGGGGATTGATTTAATACTGTTGTGCTCCACTTACCATTGAACTTAAAGAACATGTTTTACAGGCTATTACCAGCATCTTCATGATCTGTGAGTCGACTGTCAGAAATGTAGGGGCAAGTATATAGAACTTCAAGGAGTCTATGTCAAAAAAATAATGTGTTTCAAAATATTATTTTTTTTAATATCAAAACCAAGCTACTTAAGAAAATACCATTGTAAATACAAAAATAAACTTATATTTAGTAACTCTGAATGAATGTTTATTTCTTACAATATTGTAAGTACTTTATATTAACTTGAATAAGTCATTTTCCCCAAATACACTGGAGTAAGATCTTTTCAGGATGTTGACATGAGACTGTAAGGTGCGAATTCTCATCTGTGCTTGGTCAAAATTTTCATTCAGGTTGTTTATTTGAAGCTGCATGCATTGTCTTATCTGTTAAAGAAAGGTATATAAATTACAGTTCAGTTTAAACATATATCATGCCCCCTAAAAGTCATAAAGAGCATAGGTTTTATTTATTTATGGATGCTCTTTAACAGCTCAGGTCATCAGCATATAAAGAGCATAGGAAATTTTAATTGCTGTTAATGGCATTTGTACAATGTTCTTTGAAACTGACCACAATTTAAAATATGATGTGGCAAACAGTGCTAAAAATGACTATATATAATCAGAGGCATAGCCAGAAATTTAAGAAGGGAGCTTAGTGTTTCAAACATGAATTGGCAAATTTGCCCCTAACTTACATGAATCACTTTGTCTTCTGCCTTTGAAGAAGAATACAAGTGGTTTGAAATATTGCAATATTCGTGTTACTATTTTAGTGTTTTGTCTATTTGTACTTTTCTAGTTCTTGTTATATTCTCAATATTATTCACATTTGTATGAAGCTTTAAAGAAAACAACCTCATAAGTTAATTCACACTTATTAGAATACTGAGGTATTCTAATTGTGCTTTTAAAAACTAGAATAACACTTAAAAAACAAATATTCTGAAAAGTTGTGTATATATATAATGGCCATTGAAGAACTCGCAGTAGTTCGAAATATAGCAATTTCAAGTATGACTTTTTCTCAGTGTTTTACCCTCATCTACTTTTATTATTACTGTTAATTTGTTACATTGTTAATAGTGTTACTTTATTTTTATTTTTCATTTATATTATATATATACACACACTCAATAAAGAATTATTCTTTCACAAGCATAATTTCTTGACCTAAATATACAATATTTTATTAGATTAATGTGTAATGCACACGTGTACCAGTTTCATTGTTATCACTTACAGTTCCTGCCTGTGAGAGGTGTGCAAGTTGAATCATGTTCAGTTCCACCTAAAATGAAGATGACATTCAACAAACAATATGCTAATTAAAATATAAATTGGAACTTACACAATGAAGCCAATCATATAATTGATATTATTGTATGATTTAGTTGAACTATACACTCTTAATGCTTCACTTGTCATAATATATAGATAGATAAGGACATAAAATTACATCCCTCTGACACTTTAATATCTTTTGACGTAGAATCTCTGTTTCCAAGCATACCAAAAGAAAAATTCCTAATTTATCTACATGGTTGACTTAAAACAAGTGGAATTAATGATGCACACATAAAAGATTACATCATACTCACGGAAATTTGCATAAACTAAGCTTATTTTTCTTTCAAAGGAAAATTTTATAAACAATGAGCAGGACTTACTATGGGCAGCCCCTTATCTTTATTTCTAGCTAACCTCTTCATTAGCAGATTTGAAACACACATCAACTCATCTTTCCCATATATATTTAAGGTATGGTACAGCTATGTTGATGATATATTTGCCATAGTTAACAAAAAACTCATTGATGATGCCTTAAAACTTTTGAATATACAAGATAGAAACATATCGTTTACATACGAAACAGAAACAGATATCATGTTGCCATTCTTGGATATTAAAATAATGAAATGTCAAGGAAATCTGGAATTTGGAAAAGATGACAGTTTTAACCCCACAGCGCACAAACATGCGGTTATCAACAGTTTAACATACTGGCTAGTTAACCTAAAAATTAACAAAGAAGAATATTTTAATGAATACAAACAAATAGAAGAAACAGTGGTTAAGAATAGCTTTAAAAAAGGACTAGTATACAAAAAGGTACAGAAATTCAAAAGACAAAAACGTATCAAAGAAACCACTACACTTTCAGCAAGAAAAGATAAGCTAATTTTTAAAAAATTCACAAATCATCCATGGGCTAAAAAAATTTTCAGAATATTCTTAAAGATTTTAATATCAGGTTGGCACCAGTTAACAGATTTAATGTTAAAACGTACTGATAATGGCAGTATTCCACAAGAGAAAAAAGCAGGTATTTGCAAAATAAAGTGTGCAGAATGTGAAAAATTCCATATTGGCAAAACTAAGAGAAATATAGGCACACAGTTAAAGGAACATAAAGTACAAGCAAATAGAGAAACCAGCAGTAGCATATCATTTTTGGACACAAAATCACGACATAATGAATAAAGCAAAATTATTGAATTCAGTACAAGGACCTACAGAACTAGCAACTTGGGAGAAAATCTGCATCTGCAAATACAATGAACTTTGACACTGCTGGGGATGAAAACTTAAACTAGAAGTTTATCACACCACCACCAGAGCAGAATACACATTCCCACAGTTTAACGAATTATCCGACAGTTGAATTTTAGCCTAGCTGATGATGAGAACAAAATGTTCTGGAAACCGGTTCTATATATTATGACAAATAAATGAAGCATTAAGAGTGTGTACTTCCACTAAAGCATACAATAATATAAATTAAGCAATGTGCTACTTGGAAATTCTGTTTTTGTCTCAAAAAATACTCAGCTGAGGCCTATGCAATGTTACAGGAAGCCTATGGAGAGTTTGTTTTTCCCTATATCACAGCTCAAAGTTGGTTAAAGAGGGGAGGCAATCAGTTTCAAAGGAAGCCAATGCTTCATTTGATGTAGTTTGTTTACAGATGCTCTTTCACATCTCAGATCATCAGCATCCCATTCAATTCAGAATGTGAAATGGCAGCTAAATTTTGCTCATAGGCCTCTTCTTTCAAGCTTGAGGTACTTTCAGTGTCATAAACCTAAGACACGGGACCCATGGCTCTATTTCCCTTCTGAAGGAAGCCATACTTAGAATTTTTGTGCTCAAAAAAATCCATTGACCCTGGCAGTGATTGAACCCGCCATCTTGGGTCTACAAGGGTCTACCCGTGCTTCAGTTGTGCTTTAATGGAAGAATTAACACCATTGCTGTCATTGTGAGAGAGGATTGATGAATAACATTAAGAACACTTTCAGAAATTCTGAACATTTTACTGAGTGCCACTCACATGTTAGTAACTGACAAGTTGCACATAAGATATGTTTGTGCACAGTGGATTCCAAGACTGCTGATTCCTCAAAAAAAGGATGCCCATGTGCAATTTTGCAAGCTGTTAAAGATGATGTTACAGGAAGATGCAAAGTTTCACATCATTTCGACACTGACAGCAATTGTAGGAGGTATTGGTTTGGGAGAACTAGTTAGTTTACAGTCACCAAATGGGCAAGGCGCATGGAATAAAGTGAAAGCAAGGATGAAGCAAAACAGGAAATATTTGGTAACCTAAGAGATATGACTCCTTTGATATATTATAGGAATTTTAAGAAAGAGTGGAGCAGGGAAAAATATATTGAGGTTTGTGACAAAATGGGTAGGGAGGGTATAACATGGGCAAGAGCAAGAACAATGATGTTACATGGGGTAAAAGTTGACAAAGAATCGTGCCCACTGTGTGGTAAGATAGACAAGAACTTGCACTGTATATTAGAATGTACAGAAATTGAAGGATGGAGATGAAATATGGAACAAGAAGTGGGATAAGTTACAGGTAGAAATTTTGACATTAAAGATTTTTGGGATTAGCAGAAAATAATTTTTTAATCAGTTTGGAAATTATGTAGCGAAAGTAAGAGAAAAGTGGTGGAGGAAAGTATTCAAGGCAAAGGGAGAAAGCAATAAAGTAACAATGAGACTTTAGAGAAGTATTTATAAAGTTCACTTGATAATATATATAGTTAGAGTGATAAAGGATCCATGTATACAACAAGTGGGGTGTTAGTTGTAGAGGATCCTGAATTAACAAGCACTCAAGGAATATTGTAATTGTATTGTGTAGAAATAATAATAAACATCCATTCATTCATTCTGAGAGGAAACAGCAAAGCTATGTGTGGAAACCTCCATCACCGACAACAAAAATTCAAAAGTGATTGCTTCTGCTCGGAATGTTATGGTCATCTCATTTTTCAATATTTGGTTGGTATCATACCTGCACATACAACTGTAACTTGGCAATACTACAGAGAAGTCCTGAAAACTCTGCAAAGCCATAGGACACACTTCCGTGCAACAAGCTGGATATTGTATTGCCACACGTTGCAAATGTTTGTTATTGAGTATCGCATGTGAAGTATGTCCCTCACCCTCCCTGTCCAGATTTAGCCTCAGAAGAAGTGCTGGGATTAGTGCATTGTATTCAATCAAGAGTACTTGAGAAAGAGCATAAATATTATGAAGATTGGGGGCATGTTGTCAGTTATTTAATTTGTACTTATGAAGCTACAGACAATGGAGTGGCAATATGTTCTATAAGAATTGCTCTTATCATCAGCTGTTGACTGACTACTCATACCCAATGTACCGCCACAAGTGGCCGAGGTCGTTAAGGTGCAGACTCGTGAATGGGAGGTCTGGGGTTCGAATCCTGCCAGGACCATCCTCCCTGACTGAGGTTTTTTCCAGGTTTTCCTCAGTCATAACTGGCAAATGCTGGGGAGGTCCCTAAAACTTAGGCCTGGAATGTTTCCTTCCTTAAAAAATCCTTTCCCAATATATATCAATCCTTTCATTTCATGTATCACCAGTGTTCACCGCCTGTGGTGTCTCTGTAGTAAAAACGGGCATTAAACACCATTAAAAAAAAATACCCAATGTGGTGACCTGTATCCCAAGGTGCTTCTATGCTTCTGGCAGTCTCTGATGGTTCCAATAGAAACTTGCTGAGTTCATCAGTGGGTAGGACATAAAAATTTATTAAGTTTTTTTCATATTTTTCTAGATTAAAATTTTTTCCTACGTAGATAGTTCTATAGGGTTGTGAAGTTTTTTCAGCAGAAAACCTGATTTAATTTCATAATTTTCGATCCAAAGGTGAGCTGCCACTTCTGATTTATCAATTTGTTTAAATGTATATTCCTAAAGTGTTCCTTTCTATGAATTTCTACATTTCTCTTTGTATAACCTATTTCAAACCAGTTAAAACTTCTTTCCCGAGAAAAAGTTTAAAATTTTAAAATGATTAAAATATTCAACACTCTTGAGCGTTTCACTCTTTAAATTACTAAAGTTCAAGACATGTTCGTGAACTTTGTTCACATTGTCAACTATCCTGACAAGTCATGCTGGAGTTGGAGAGGCAGATAACTGTAAGGGGCTCTGGTGATCTATGAAAGAACTTATACAGAATGTTGTCCGCTTCCGGAATTTCAAAGTTCATAAGCCTGCGTTCATTTTGCTTAATAAAGATGTTCTCCCATATGCTCAGTTCTTTAGGAAAAGCGACAGCTCTCAGTAAATTAATAGCTTTATCAAGTTCATGGTGCTCGTTCCAAAAATGTGCTGCTACAGCTGATTTTTCTATCCATTTGTGTCTAATGTTTCTCATATGTTCCTTCATTCTGATACCTATATTTCTCTTAGTTTTTCCTATGTATACCTTTTCACAGTCCTTACATTTTATCTGATATATCCCTGACTCTTCCTCTTTGGGTTTGCCATCTACTTTGTTTAGTTTCAATAATTTTCCTACGCTATATTTAAAGGAACCAATATAATATTGCACTGATTAAAATTTTTTGAAATTTATTATTCACATTATGGATGGTAAGTGAACTTTTTGTAGATTTTATCTTTAGATAAAACACTCAATGTGGTAATTTGTTTCATTTTCTTTTGTCTCTGAAATCTTACAATTTTTTATCTACCATCTGTTTTTTAAAACCATTAGAAATGGGTGTGTCTATTATGTATTGACATTCCTTCTTATATTCAATACTGTTGAGTGGAACATTAATTAATCTGTATATCATACTGTTGAAAGCTGCTTCTTTATGCTTTCTTGGATTGAAACCATTGGTCTTAATATAATTATCAGAATGTGTATCCTTTCTGTAGATGCCAAATTCCAGTCTGTCCTTACTTTTAATTTCCATTTCTATTGTAAATTTTATGTAGATTCTTGTAAATTCAACAGTTTAAGTGCATCCTCTACATGTCTTTTTTGAGCAATTGCAAATATGTCATGTACGTATCTTTACCAAATCTTAAAAATATAGGGAAAGGCTGTTGTAATGTGTTTCAAGTGATTTCATAAATAGATCAGCTAGAAAAGGTGACAGAGGACTGCCCATGACTAATATTGGTTTTTGACTAAAAACTTCTCCTTTAAAAATAAGATATGCTTGATTCAAACATAAATCTGTAAGATTAATGTATTCATTGATATGTTTTCTCTATTAAATTAGAAGATGTTAGCCACTTTTTCAAAAGATATTAGACTTTGTTTTGCGATATGCTAGGGAACAAATCTTTGACATCAAAAGAAACTTTTGGGAGATAGTTGATAATCTTTAATTCTCTGGATGAGATCCATTGAATATTTCAAACTTAGGCCTTCAAATCTAGGAAATGCATTGAACTGTGAAGTTCACCAATTTGCTAAATTGTAGCAAGGAGTATTAATATTATTAATTATAGGTCTCGTGTTTCTCCCTGGTTTGTGAATCTTAGGTAAACCAAAAATTCTGGCTAAGGAAGGATTATGTGCATTTATTTTATACTGATAAATTTTTCAAAATAATGTGCTTCCTTTTATTTAAAAAGTAGTATTTATTTTAATGAAGTTATCACTTTCCCTTAGGAAAGAAGTTTTAACTGGTTTGAAATAGGTTTATACAAAGAAATTTCACACATTTTGCTGCTGATTCCTGTTTAGTGTTATATTGTTATATTATATTATATTGTTGTATTGTTTATATTTATATGTTATAGTGTTATATTATATGTATTTTTGATTGCATTCTGCACATTTAATTTCGTAGATTCCTGATTTCTGTTCTATTGTTATGGTGTCTTTTACTGCAAAACCTAGTAAATTTTTTTAAATTATATTAGTTCTTTGGGGCTAACTTTATGCCATATTCTTTGAATACCTTCTTGAATTTTTTGTGGTAAGTTGGATGATATGTGAAGCTTTTGAATTTGTGTCTTTCCTTGATGTTTCCTTCAGTATGGAAACCTTTCTTATAGATTTGTGTCTTTGTTGAAATCATTGGTTATTGCTGTATTAAATGTCTGTTGATATTCTGTTTTGTTCTCTGTTTCTGTGAGTGGGATATTAGTTATTCTGTGTGCCAAGTTGTAGAGTACCTCATATTTGTGTAGGATGGGATTATGAATTGTGTATTTTATGTAATTTTCTGTGTGTGTCTCTTTTCTATGGATTCCAAAGTTCAAACATGTTCCTATTTGAACCATCAGAAACTGCCAGAAGCATAGAATCAGCTTGGAATCCATCCAGCACATAAAGTACGAGTAGTGGATCAACAGCTGATAATGAGACCAATTGCCCCAGAAACATGTCCTGATATTGCGTGAGTGAGTGGAATTAGTATGAACATATTTAATAAATTCCAATAGGGTATGTAGTTATATTTATTCACCAATTCTTATAAAGATACAAGCCAGCATTTGCTTAAACAACCAGGGAAAATTACAAAAAACCAAAAGTCAGGACTTGAACTTGGGGATCTCCTGAATGCAGGTCCCAAGTGTTACTGCATGAGCCATGCCACTTGGTGGTAAAACACTTGAACAAAACTGGGCTATCATCAAAAAGAGATGAATTGGGATATTCTTAGGTTAATTTCCCACCACCAATTCTAAATCCTCTGTTTATGAAAAATAATGAAGTAAGGGAGTTAATACATTCATTATTAATATTTCAGCATTAAATATTCTAATTAGAACAAAAACAGCCATATCAACAAATGTGAGTATTACTATCAAGAATTCATCTTTTGCATAAAATTACAACAAAGGCTCATTGTTTCAGTTTGTTCCTGATCAACATACCTGGTAAGGTCTGCAGTAAATGGAATCACTCAAACTGTAGAATCTGATTAGAGACACAAACTTGGAGAGGTACCCACCTCATCTCTGTCCTTCTGCACAGCATTACCAAGTGCCCGACTCTGAGCAAGTTGTCGTTCCAATTCAGTGATCTGACTCTGGAGAGTGTGGCGTATGTTCTCAGCACGATCCTTGGCACGGGTTACCTGTCGAGCAGATTCCTCTCGCACTGTCTCAAGTTGTGCAGCAAGCTGTATCACTTCATGAACCTTCTCCTCCAGTTTCTTCTCACTCTGGGCTATGGCTTGCCGGCAGTTGGATAGACTTGCCCTGTAATGTAACAATGTATAATGTGACAATTTCCTGAACATACAGAGATATTAATATTAAACAAAGAACACTTACTTGAGCTTGCTGTTTTCTTCCTTAAACTCATTGCACTTGTTCTCAAGAGAGTGAACCTGCTGGGTTAGTTGTGTGACCTCATCTGTTCCTACTTGCTGTGAACTGTTCTGTGCTTCTAGTCTGCATTCTAGTACAGTAATCTGGAAGCATTTGAAATACACTATTAAATAAATAATAACCCATCAGCCATAGTATAATAAATATAAGTGACTGGCAGAGGATTTACATTTATTTATTAAGTACTGAGAAAAATATAAAAGACTATAGGATCTGGCCATAGCCACTTTTCATAATTTCATACGACCATTCAATTATTAAGTTGGCAAATAGTGAACAATAAAATCACAAATTACTTTTAACTTCTTTATTACAGCGGTCAGCATTTCCATCTTTAGATAGCCAGAAGGCAGAAACACTGACTACTCATCAATGAAGGAAGCTTCTCCTCTGGCAATGCAGAGGAAAATCTCCCCTCTGCCTCCTCTTATTCTTATACCCTTAAAGAAATTGTATACACTATAAACTCTAAACTAAATTTATGCTTAATACATACAAAGTTATGATTCGACCTTAACTCTACTTATTTGACCAAAATGATAACTACTCAAAATACAACAGATATAAATGGTTACATACATATGAGATTTTCTAATATTCTAATAAGATACAATTGAGTTATTTTAATGGAAAAAATTGGAAGTGTGCACACATATGTGTCTTAGTACAGGACACCAGCAAAGAACGAGTGTTTGCCATTTGGTTGCGTAAAATGGAGTTGTTTGTAACAAATGGCACGCTGCTCTGAAATTTTGCTTCCATCTGCAGAAATAAGGCATGGAAGAGTATTCAATGTGGCAGCAAACATATGATGATAATGTTCTGCCACATTCAACCACACTTTGGTGGTTCAAAGAGTTTAAGGAGGACAGGTTTCAACAACAAAGTAAGGCACTCCAAGTGCTCCAATTACTGTAGTGGATGAGACCATGATTAATACAGCTGCCATTATTGTCGGAGAAGATCAATGAATAACGGTTAATAGACTGGTAGTTAAGTTACAAATTTCCCTTGGTTTACCGTTCTGCATGATAGCTTACATATGAAATGAATGCTGAGATTGCTGATGCCTCAACAGATGATGTTGCAAATGGACATGTGTTGAAAGCTTCAGTGTCTGATAGTGGAGCATATGACTAGGTGTACCCTAAATTCCATCATTACAGGTGATAATACTTGACTTGCCATTGCAGTTCCAAAAGCAAACAGGCGAGATCAGTTTGGTTTTCCAAAATCAAAGAAGGCCAAGGTTCTGTAGGTAGGACAGATTATGGTGATTTTGTTCTTCGACTGTAATGCAGTGGTTTACGAACATTAAGTCCCTAACAAACAACAGTGAATGGAGAGTATTCTAGAATGTTTTGAGCTTCCTGGCAAAACAGATCCTGTGAAGACATCCTAAGCTGCATCCATCTGGTTAGGGTTCACCATGACAATGCATGCCCTTTCATTTGCAATGACATTGCTCAACATTTGGCCAGAAAAAATATAGAATGTGTGCCACACCCTTCCATACACTCTGAACCTAGCTCTATGGTACTTTTTTCTGTTCCTTCCTTTTAAAAACAAACTTTTGGATTATCAAAAACTTGTTTTGAAGAAGGGAGTTCTGAAGAAAATGTCAATAGTTTCCATCATGTCTTCCAGAATTGGTATACATGGACCAAATACATATAACAATGGGAACTACTTCCAAAAACTACTTCAACCTTGACCCTACCTAGTGTATTTCATACGAGTAACCAAATCACCCAATTTTTTCATGTAGTGTTTCAATGCTTGGAGACCAATGTTTGTTTTTAATTTAGTAAATAGCATAACCAAAATTAGTGGCAGCATATTGTGTACCTGTTCTCTAGCTGTTTCAAGTTCCTGGGCAATTTTCTGCAGGTTGTGCTCTGCCAGCAATCTGCCCTGCTGGGATTCCTGTAGCTTTAGTTGATTAGCTTTTAGGAGTGTGGGAAGGGGTGCTAATTCTTGTAGCTTCTCTTGGAATTGCATCTGTGACAAGTATCAACATGACACTATGTTACTCAGGTATTTGCATATCAATGGTTTACACATATGCAAGAGAGACATTTTTCTTTGGTGATGTGATTTTGAGACACAAGCACTGCAGAAGGGGAAAGTGAAGGAAAAGATTCTGTCTGTTTCACAGAAATAAATTTAAGACATCTGGGCCATTTTTACAAGGCAAGTTGAGGTCCTTTTTTTCTGCGTTGCTTACCACTAAATTGGTAGCTTTATGCTATCATTCCAGGAAGACAGTACACAAACATTTACACTATTAACCTTTACTATACAACTGATAAAAACTCGGGGGGAGGTATGTTTTGGAAAATGTTATTTCTATCAATTCCTTGTAAAGACTGTTCTAAAATTGCTTGGAAAAAAATAGTGCAAACATTGGGATTACAAGGAAGAAAAAAATGATAACTAGAGAATGGATTTTTAAGATGCATATGGTGGAAATAGGAAAAAAATATTCTGAAAATTTATTTATTTATTTATTTTGTTCCATAGAGGCTACAAATCTATATTTTTACCACAGTCTTAGCAGTATGTGTATTGATTCGAACCATGGGTTTAGATCCAACAAATAATGTATCAGTACTCATTTTTGCCAGCTGATCTGTTTTTTCATTTCTAAAAATGCCCCAATGCCCCAGCACCCATCACAGTTCAAGCCTCTTTTGAGATGCTAGGGCATTTAGGCATTACCATACCAGTTTAGATTTAACCTAGTTGGAGAAGTATCATTGGTAACCCTTCATATTTCAACTAAATAAGCCAAAAATTGCAGACTAGGCAGAACACTCATATGCACCATCATAGATACTGTGGCAATAGCATGCATCTTTGGCAGTGAACTGCATGGGCTGCAACAATCAAAGAAGACTATGTGAGCATTGATGCCTTTCGTAACAACTTCATTATGTGAAAATCACTTTCCACATTCATTTATCTAAATAACAAATATAGAAACCATTTGGAAAACTTAGAATGCAAATTTCCTGTATTAAACCTTATATAACACACCTTGTAAGTGAAATACAGCATCATTCCTCTCATTCAGAAATTAAAAAACTATCGTGAAATGTTATGCCAACATTGTTGGTTATCATATTGATGATTTTAGGCATTTTTATGTTTTTTGAACTAAAATTATTGTTATGATTATTATAATAAAAAGGCACATGATGAAAAATTGTGCATTTGTGTTTGTTTATAACTTTGAATTTTATAAACGAATGGTGAATAACTTTAAAACATGTACAATGCAAATGTAAAATTTGAAACTTAGAGTTAAATCTTAGGGGTCCACGACTGCAAGAGTTTTTTAAAGAAGAGTCTGTGGTTAAGGAGATTTTAAGATCTGTTTATTAGATATTATTGTATGATTTAGTTGAACTGCACGCTCTTAATGCTTCACTTATTTGTCATAATATATAGAACCGGTTTCCAGAACATTTTGTTCTCATCATCAGCCAGGCTAAAAATCAACTGTTGGATAATTCGTTAAGCTATGAGAATGTGTATTCTGCTCTGGTAGTGGTGTGTTAAACTTGTTTAAGTTTTCATCCCCAGCAGTGTCTAAGTTCATTGTATTTGCAGATGTAGATTTTCTCCCAAGTTGCTAGTTCTGTAGGTCCTTATACTGATTTAAATAATTTTGCTTTATTCACTATGTCGAGATTTTCTGTCCAAAAATGATATACAACTGCTGATTTCTCTATTTGCTTGTACTTTATGTTCCTGAAATTTTCCTTTAACCATGTGCCTATGTTTCTCCTTGTTTTTCCAATGTAGAATTTTTCACATTCTGCACATTTTATTTTGTAAATACCTATTTTTTTTCTTCTCTTGTGGAATACAAAAAAGCAGGTATTTACAAAATAAATTGCCCAGAATGTGAAAAAGCCTCCATTGGAAAAACTAAGAGAAATATAGGCACATGATTAAAGGAGCATGTCAGGAACATAAACTACAAATAAATAGAGAAATCAGCAGTAACATATCATTTTTGGACAGAAAATCTTGACATGGTGAATAAAGCAAAATTATTAAAAGTTTATCACATCACCATCAGAACAGAATACACATTCCCACAGCTTAACGAATTATCTGACAGTTGAATTTTAGCCTGGCTGATGATGAGAACGAAATGTTCTCGAAACCAGTTCTATATGTTATGAGAAGTAAGTGAAACACTAAGAGTGTGTAGTTCAACTAAATCATACAATAATATCAATTATATGATTGGCTTCACTGTGCAAGTTCTAATTTACATTTTAATCTGTACATTTGTTTAAATAACTGCTATTAACAAAGAGATTAACAACAGTTCTTTTCTAAAAACTGCAAATCAAACTCCTGAAATTCCTTTAGACATTTAAAATCATTAAACTGCATACCTTAGCTCTTTGAATCTCTTTGTTTATATGCTGTCCAATACGAGTATTCTCTATTTCTATGGCCTCAATCTGTCTACGCTGCTCTTCCACCTGTTGCTGTGCCTGCAGGTACTGAATAACACAACCACATCATCAGTTTACATCTCACATCCTTCATGCAAAAGTAGAGGTTAGTAAATGCATATCTCACCTTGTTGCGATAGTCATTCAGTTGGTAAACCTGATCCTCAGATATCATTCTCAATTCTTCCAACTCATCTTGAGCTTCACAGAACTTTTGTTTTGCTAAGTTGAGCTGAAGTTCTTGTTCATTGGTATCCAAGAGCTATTTTCAGTGAAGCAGTGCACTTATAAGACAATATCTATTTAAATATTTTAACAAGAAAACCAAAACATACACAATTATTAGAATATGTATATATTTTTTTTCTAAAATGCATCTGCCAGTTGTTAAAATTATATGCATTATGTAACACTCTCTCCTACTTTACACTTTACAAATTGATGTGATCTATGCCATATCCTGTTGATGTACATTTTTTTATAAGGAATCACTCACATTTTACTAATTTTTTAATACATTTAGTTGAGCATAGTTTCAAAGACACTATGAAGACACTTCATAATCAGCATAGATTCACTGTCAGATTTCCAAAGGGTATGATGTACATAGACCTTATTAATTTGGAGATAAGACTATTGTTATGTGAAAGATTAAAATTAACAATTTTCTTTGTTTCTGCATAATGATTCATTTTAGAATCCATAATTTTTGGATCGAAAATAGTCCAAAATGCTGATTTGTCAATGTGTTTATATATGACTTTCTTTACATTCCATGAAATGTACATATTTAGGGATAGGAATATTATTTTGGTCCTAATAAACAAATATAGCTTAAAACTACCTACAAGCCAAAACAAAAGACAGTTTTTACAGCAAATATGAAATTAGCTGTAAAGAATGCAAAAAGAAATATGATAAGATCATTCAAAAGAAATATTGCATTTAGTTTCAAGGAACACATCAGAATCAATCCAAACAAAAAAATCATTTTGATATCATTGTATGATTCAGTTGAGCTACACACTCTTAATGCTTCACCCTCAAGCCTGAAAGAAGAGGCCTCTGAGCAAAATTTGTCGACCGTTTCATGCCCTGAATTGAATGGGACACTCATGACCTGTGATGTTAGAGAGCGTCCGTAAATAAAACAAATAAAAAAAAAATTAATGCTTAACTTACTTATCATAATGTATGGAACTGGTTTCCAGAACATTATGACAAGTAATTGAAGCATTAAGAGTGTGTAGTTCAACTGAATCATACAATGATATCAATTATATTAATAGCTTCACTGTGCAAGTTCCAATTTACATTTTAATTAAAAAATGAATTAGTTTTTCTAAAAAAAATTCAGAAACAAATAGAATTAACACAATGTGATAATTTATTCATACATAGATAAAGAAAATTTACAAGGGCTGCTCAATAAAGAATGATGATCATTTTTCTTCAGGATAATTTCTTATGCAAAAACTTAATTGTACAATATTTTGTTAGCTTAATGTGCAATGTATACATGGTACTAATTTCATTGTTGTCACTTCCTGTTCCTGCCTGTGAAAAGTGTGCAAGCTGGGACATATTCAGCTTCACGTACAGAAAAATGGAAGTGATATGCAATGAACAATATGCTGCTCTGAAATTCTGCTATTGTCTGAATCTATGCAATGTGACAGGAAGCCTATGGAGAGTTTGTTCTTCCCTTTTGCACAGCTCAAAGACAGTTTAAAATGTTTAAAGAGGGAAGTCAATCAATTTCAAAGGATGGTAGATGCAGTGCTCCACTTTGTTCTCTAATGAAACAAAACATTAACACTGATGCTGTCAATATGTGAGAGCACCAGAGAACAATATTAGGAACTCTTTCAGAATTTTGAAAATTTCACATGTGCCATTCACATGTTGGTAACTGAAAGATTGCACATGAGACATGTTTGTGCATAGTGAGTTCCAAGACTGCTGACTCCTGAACAAAAGAACGTGCAGAAATCTCCATCATCACCAAAACAAAAGTGGTTATTTCTGCTGAAAAATATCATTTACATGATTCAATGAATGCTTTATCAGCATATCATACCAGCACACAATTGTAACTGGGCAATACTATAGAGGTGTCCTGAAAATTCTGCAAGACCTTATCACATATAAAAGTTACATTTCCAGCAACGAGCTGGATACTGCACCATGATAATGCAAGGCTGCATATTGCAAATGTTGTTACTGAATATCTCACAAAAATCACTGTGAACTGTGTCCCTCACTCTTCCTATAGTTCAGTTTTGGTCCTAAGTGACATTTTCCTTTTCCAAAAATTGAAGAACATTTTCTTGGAAGGCATTTCCATCATCAGAAGCAGTGGTGATGACTGTGGAAGCAGATTCTAAATGGCCTGTCAAAAAATGTTTTTTAGCATTTCTTTGAAGACTGGCAGAAATGCTGGGACAGGTGTATTGCATCCATCAGAATCTATTTTGAGAAAGATCATCAAAATCATGAAGAGAATAAAGGTATGTTGTCAAAAAGAATTATGATAATTCTTTTTTTTTATTCTTTTTAATAGTGTTTTACACCTTTTTAATAAATGAGGCATCACCAGGTGGTAAACACTGGTGATACATATAATAAAAGGATTTTTTTTTTTTAAAGGAAGCAAGCATTCCAGACCTAAATTTAGAGTACCTCTCCAGCATTTGCCATTTATGAGGACTGAGGAAAATCTGGAAGAAACCTCATTCAGGACAGTCCTGATGGGAATCAAACCCCAGACCTCTTGCTCACGAGTCCATACCTTAATGACCTAAGCTACCTATGGTAGTATAAATCTTTATTGAATAGCTCTTGTATTTAAATACAAATTAGTAAAGTTCTATTGTGGAGAGCATAATTATAAATGAAATGTTTTAGTTGGTGAGTCATTTACCATTCTTATTTCTCTACTTATCAAAATCTATTGGCAGAGTATGTTTATGAACCCTTATCCAAATGTTAGACTGCTAGTCAACTGATGGGTGATTCAAATTACATCTGGAATACTTCATTTTGGTGGGAGGTTACATTTTGTAATTTATCTGCCATTTGTTGGGATTTCAGAATTCATCAGGCTGTCTTCATATTTCTTCATGTAGAAAGGAAGTTATACTCTTATCATTATAGGAAGAGAAATTGAAGATAAATAATTTCATGTATTACCCTTAGGCTTTTCAAAAATTTCAAAATGTTTAACAGCAGAATTTAACATTACTGAAAATATTGGTAAGAGTGTACAAAGCATTTTATGCCAATAATCATTAGTAAGTGGAGGAAAAAACGTTTGTGCCATTCTTGCATGTCCAGTCTATTTCTTACTTAAACACCCTTCTTCCCATCCTCATCATCCTGTCCACCTTGAAGTCTTTGTTACCTCTGTCTTGTTCCTAATGTTTGGAGCAGGCAAGGGAATTTTTGAAAATAATGTGACATAATTTTTTCTAGTACAGTAGGTTCTCCTGTTATTCACTGGCAGAGATTGTTTCAGTGCTAAGGGGTAACATTCATTTACATTCTTCAAAATTGGTATGACCAAAGCTCTCTCCAGACTTTGATGTTACAGAGGTTTGTTAAAATTTATTCATTATATTGTAAAGGTTTCAATGTTGTTTTTAAGTTTCTTTTTCTGTATAATGCAATTGTAAATTGTGTGCTACAATATTTTTGAAGTTTCTGTCAAATCAGATTAACACTAAAGTAAAATTTCTTAAATAGAGATTTTTAAGTATATTAGCCTGATAACTGATTTGATGTTTTACATTTTAAAGTTGTAGTTTATATGGAGCACTAAGCTAAAATTTGAATTTTCAAGTCATATTTCCGAGTATGTACATTAATTTACATGAGCCAATGTTAAACTAATTTTAATAAAGTTTTGCTTGTTATTAAATAAAAGTACAATATTTGTAAATTTTTTCTTCCATTTTCAAAAGTTATCTTTCACTGACCACATTCATGAAATTTTCTCTCTAGCACATTTCCTAATTCAACTGTTATCTAGGCATCAGTGGGAGGTTGTCAAATTAAACATTATAAAGAAGTTGGTAGCAGAATGGAGAACATATTATTAGGTATATAATCAACTCACCAGCTAAAAATTTAATTTATAAAGAAAATTTAGCAACCTTCAATCTTCTGAACAATAAAGACTACATCTCCAAATTCATAAGATCTGCATACCACGCTGAAAAGTTGACAATGAATCTGTGCCAATGATAAAGGCAACAGTCTTTGAAACATGTCCAAGTAATTTCTTTATGAAAATTACTGTAGAATTGTACAAAGGTGGTTTGTTAAGTAGCTCGGTTTGATATTAAAGAGAACAAGTTCGGTTTTGCAACATACTTTATTTGTTAACATAGTCCCCTTGAAGTTCAACACACTACTTGTAATAACATTTCTCCAGGTGCATGATTCCCTCATGATTTCTTTGTGGCCCTCAAAATAATCATTTACCTTCTGTATGAGGTTCTTTGTTTTATTCAAATTTGTGTTCAGCCAGAAAAGTTTTGAGTTTCAGGAACAGATAGTAATCCAAAGGAGCAAAATCAGGTGAAAAGGGTAGGCTTGAATGCACTGGCGCACTGCCATGGTGAAACGAAATCTGCTTTTTGGCCATTTCCGGGCGTTTTTTCGCAATCGCTGTTTTCGTTCTCTCCAGAATTGAAGCGTATTATTCTCCAATAATGGTTCTCCCTTCTCCATGCAGGGAATCGATCATTTACTCTCAAAAAGCTGAGTTTATCATCTGCTCGTGTGGTTCACTGTTTCATTTCCTATGTTTAGTAATGAATGCACGTTTCGTGCATTTTCACAAAACGCCGTAAAAAAAGTCGACTGTATGTTTCTTAAACTGTTCCAAATAGTCGACCGATGTTCACATGCGATTTCGCTTTTGTTCTGGAGTGAGCAGATGCGGCACTCGTCTTGCGCAAAGTTTTTTAATGCGCAAATCATTATGCAAAAGAAAATGAATATGCTCATTTAAGTTGCCCATGGCCTCTACAAATTCACGCACTTTTATACGTCTGTCACCCAAAACAACATCGTGGACTTTATCGATGATTTCTGGCATTACAGCTGATTTTGGAGCTCCAGAACGTAGTGCGTCTTCCATGTTTGTTCTACCAAATTTGAGCTTATTTACCCAATATCTAACGGTTTTACAGCAATATGGACAAAATTCTCTCAAAAACTTCCCTTGCAGTTTTCCATTCCAGAAAAATGAATTGACTATACCAGGAGTTCCAATCTTATCCATTTTTCACTGTCACGCCAAACGCCTGTATTTAATCAACTATCAAACAATAAATTACCATCAGAATGACTTGTGACCATAGAATATTGATACACAGAAAGCAAACTTTATAACCTCATATATAGATGTTGCTGTTACCCTCTATTAGTACGTGAACCAAGCTTCTTATCAAACTACTCTCGTATATTTAATACCACTTTTCTTTTTTAAAATTACAAAAATTTAAAACTACAACTGTAACATACTTTATGGGTTGATTTATGTTCTTTTTCAACATTCCACTCTCTTTCATGTTGTGCTTGCACAGCTGTTTCTGCAATCTGTCTTTGTTTCTCAAGTTCACAACGTAGGGCACAGACCTCCAGTACCTTGCTCTTGTGATCTTGCTCAAGTCTGTTGTATTTCTCCTGCAGTTCTTGTACCTTAAGTTCCTGAGAGCTCTTACTCTAGAACATCCACAAGCAAATACTTTTGTAATTATCCCTGAACAAACTCGCAGTGAAGGGAAGCAAGCAAATATTTGGACCCTTTAGCGATAAATTCTTATATGATAATACAAAGGATGGCACGTTGTATGTGCTGGTGCCCAAAGGCCATTTTGGAATATTATTTAACCGAATATCAAGGCGTTTGCAAGGAAATCTGCTAATATGACCACGAGAGATTTGAAGATAAGATTCTCCAACTTGATCCGACGCGGATACATGAAATACCTTCCTGGTGCATTTCAAACTCTCTTGGAATACTGTTTCGAAGGAGAATTAACGGAAGAGTGTTTGCGAGAGAATTGTGATCAACCTGCACACTGCGAGAAATGCGTACTCATGGACCACATTTTATTGACTTGCCTCCAAGTAAGCAAACTCTGTTATCCAGAGATTTATGTCATGGCAGCTACATTTTATATGGTGCATATATTTGTTTCTTTATTGAATATAATTTGCGCGACAGCATAACATGGCCTTTTTGTGATATTCAAACTATGCTGCTCTCAATAATAAGATTGAAGATTACTTTATAGAAAATTCAATTGAATTCCAGACTCATTCCTATATTCGGACAGTTCAGATCTGTTATCAGTGAAACTAAGAGAACAACTATGTGATTTTCTGACATTTTTATCTTCAGATACAATAACTTTTTCGATATCATTTGTGAATATCCTGTACTATAGGATGGGGCATCAAAGTTACTCATACCATTTTTTCCCTTCGTATCTGTTTGAAAAGAGATTTTCATCTTAGTTCAAGTGAAAATAAAATACTTGATGCACACTCTGATTTACGACTCAAGTTAACTGCATTTGACCCAACATACACCATTTTATGCAGACGCGGCAGACTCAACCACCACATTATTTCAGTGAGTATAAAATTTCAGCTTGTGCTCAATTAAAGTAATTTAGTTTTTTTAATAACACTGTGTATTTGCTTTCTCAATACTAATTAAGTGCACTAATTTAAAGTATGAGTAGCGTAAAGTTTAAAACCTTTCAGGTGGGCCCGGACTCGCTACTTTAGGAGATAAGGGAAGGAAACATATGCAAGAGAGCATTTTTTCAGTGACACGAGATGCAAATCTGTGGAACAGCAATCTTGGGTTTATCTTACCTTAAGGTCACAGACACTTTCAAAAGTTCTGCGCTGGTGTTCCAACTGCATGCGCTCCCAGTGAACTTGGCCCAGAGCTTGCTTCATCTGTTGGACCTCAAGTTCAATTTGACTCAACTTACATCCCTAAAAAACATAATGAAATAGACCGAAATCTCTTGTTCAGCTCGAGAAAAGCAGCCGAAAAAATATGATAGTTGAACTTACCAAAATGTTGACACATGGCGGATTGTACTCAGGTGCTGTACACACTGTTACATGTTTCATATTTACAGCAGACGGTTTGAGTGATACATACATTGCTCTGTGAAATAAGATTAGTATGACACACAAAGTTTTTAAAAGATACAAGGTGGAGCTAAATAAGAACATTAAAGTTGCTATAACAATTCACTGACCTGTAATTTGGCAATACTGTTACCAATGCTGTAAAGAATTTTTAAGGGTGTCAGTAAAGTGCAGACAAACAAAATGCCATCATAGGACCAGTTTAAACATGGCAACTCCACTTGAAACATGCACATAACAAGAATAGCATTCCTCCATCGTTTTTTTTTCTTTTCTTTTTTTCTTTTCTTTTTTAGAAGTGAAGGTGTGAAATGCCAAGTTGTACTGCCACAGTCCATTGCGGTTCTCAATTGATGTTGAATGAAAAAGGCAAGTCATGACTCAGCACAGTGTTTGCAAAGTGTACCAGACAGCTGACTCAATTGAAACAAGAAAGTGTTGGAACCTTTCAGAACTTTTGTGATACTTTGAAGCAGGTGATGACTTCCTTAAAATATTGTGAAGATGGACCTGAGTCCACAAAGAAAAACTATTTCTCAATATCAAAACCATTAGTAGACTATATTAGGATGATGAAGGCATAATTTTGGAGACTGCAGCCTAAGAGCGATGCTGTCACCATACATTTATTTATTCAGATCTCCTAAAGAATAATTTTCGACTTGGATTTTTTAAATTTAAATTTGAAAGGCAAGTAAATGTATGACAAGATGGTGATAATCTTTTTGAATTATTCTATACAACGTTAAGCATATATAGTGATGTTATTAGCAGAGAAAAAATTTAAGGTATAAAATGATGGTCGGAAAGAAAAAGAAAGGTTAAAATTTTATACGAAACGTTTTTTTTTTTTTTAATCTGATAAAATGCCTTATTCAGATCTAAACCAGTTACACGAACCTTCTTTATTTACTACTGTAGCAAATAACATAAAGTAACCAATATTTAGGAAGTAAACGTGGAATTTACTGGAGTTCAACCAGTTTGTTATACTAGATTACGCACGTTTCTTGTAAGTCGCTGGCACACTGCTCACGTAAGCCTTGTATACGGAGAAACTCCACTCAACATCTATTGGAACACATTTTGTAAACCACGGAAAGGCAGTTCAGTGGAAGTTACAAAGTCTTGTACATCCGGATTGTTTCTCAAAATGAATTAAATTTGACTTTGGAAAATTTGTCAAGATTGTCAAACTTCTTCTAAACTCTGAATCACATCAGGCAAATGCACTGCGAAAAGTTTCAACGCTAAATCTTTGAGTTGAGCATGCTTGATGGTTATGTCCGTCAAATCTAGAGTACATGTGAAGCTTTTGATTGTTTCGAAGTTTTGCACAAGAAAAGGACATATCTTATCCAAGTATCCGTCCTGGTTATGGCAGGGACTTGTGGTAGGTGAAGTGCAATAACTTTGGTACAAAAGTTGACAACTGGAGCATTTACAAGAATCTTCTTCAGAGTAGCGATGAAATCATTTACCTTATTGTTCCTCCCTGACTCTTTCATAAACACTGTGTAGTCCATGCGCAGTATGTACATATCACTTGGTTGAGGTTCTGGTACATGACCTTCAGTTGTTGGAAAGTCGAAAGCTTGTAGCGACCTTGATCAGTCATTTTTTGAGCAAGTTCTTAGCATATCTATGAAAATGGAGCTGTATTTCAAAACAAATGTTTATTAATTCAACAAATCACCTTTTAACTCAATACACTTAACACAACCTTCATAAAGCATTTCTAAGGCTCTTTAAAAATGGGTTTTCTTCCTCTGCAAAGCGCTCCTTCACAGTACACTTTTCACTCCTTCATTTTAAGAACATTTTTTCCCTTTTAAATGTCTTTTAGCTCAGGAAATAGGTAATAGTCTGAAGGAGTTAAATCTGGGGAATAGAGAACGGTCAATCAATTCAAAGCTAACTATTATTTTTCTGCATTGCAACCTGGGACTTGTGAGAGAGTGCACTATCTCAAAAAAAAAAAAAAAAAAAAAAAAAAAAAAAAAACCACACACTTTGGAAAATTTCCCCCGGTGTTCTATTTTCCCCTGTTCTAAATAATCTGTCAAAAGCCCTTCTGAAAGAATCGTCTTCAAAGTGACGACCAATGGACTTGGAAGTTGTTTGAGGTTTCTGCTATGCGTATCAACGCAATTCGTCGATCCTCCAAAATCGTATCGACACAAAAAAAACGGGTCTTCCAACACGATGTTCGTATTTGACATGTTCTTCCTCTGTTAAATTCGGCAACTTAATTTTTATGGGGACATACGAAGGACAATGATTCTTCAATGTATTTATTATATTCAGATAAAAGCCCTTGCCGGACAAGCCTTTAAAAAATACATATATTTTATAAAATTAACTATATTCAATTTTCTGAAAATTCATATTCTTCTCAGCCATATTTACTTTAAAAATGCACAATATTATAAAATCCGATTCTCTTATGGTCACTAACAATGGAAAAACTTAAAGACAATAACACTTTTGTCACGGTAACCGCTTTCGGTTCTGTTGATGGGAAAGGTACCTGGCTAAGAACTTACCGATATCCCCTCGTATGTTTGTACATGTCATGCGCAGGTTACTATATAACATGCATATTTTCAATCGAAAGAATAGGGGTTATTTTAATCCAAATTAGCAATTTATATTCATTCGAAAAAAAAGTCGGTTCATTAAATAATCGAATTGCTTTCAAAATAATAAATAAAAAATAAAATAGAATAATGGAATGAAACATAAAGTTATTTTTTTCATTCAATTATCCCATCGCTGCTTTAAGATAATTATTTGCTAATAACGTCATTATAATATATAAACCGCTATCCTAGGGGAAAATTTAGAATACGCTCATTTACAGATGTTGGCTAACATGTTATATCGTAACTGTAAAGTGTGACATCTTCAAATAAATACATTGTAACATTGAAAAATGACATTTACAATTTATCGTTATATTGTCAGTAAAGAGTTATAGTGAGATAGTGGAAACTATAAAGTGCTCAAAACTGTTAGAAAAATTTAATACTGATTTATTAACGAAATAAAAGCCAATACTCCGTATATGCACCGTTTTTTTTTTTTTTTTATTTATTTATGCACGCTCTTTAATGTCTCAGGTCATCAGCGTCCCATTCAACTCAGGGCGTGAAACGGCCAACAAATTTTGCTCAGAGGCCTCTCTTTCAGGCTTGAGGTTCTTTTTCGTGCCGTAAATGTACGACACGGGACCCACGGCTTTACTTCCCTTCCGAAGGAAGCCATACTTAGGATTTTTACGCCCGAAAACAATCCATTGGTCCTGGCCGGGTTCGAACCCGCGATCTTGGGTTTAGGAGGCAAGTATGGTAACCACTACACACCAGGAGCGACGTATATGCACTGTAAAAATATACGTTTTCAAATGGCTGTTCACAATAATCAAATCTAATAGTGCTAATTCATGCAAATATTCATAATCACAGAATAATTTACACAGAAGGGCGACTAAAGACAAATATGAACTTACCTTTCTTATAAATATGCAATATTAAGGAGATTAAAAGAGCACATTAATATCCTTATCTCGGAGTTATTAGACATATCTCTACTGGAATATTTTGCCTTGCATTCATTCATAATGCATTGTTTACAATGTTCATTTATTGCTTATTTCCGGAAATTTTGAGGTTCTTAATTATAAAAAGCCACCACTAAATGTATTTGTTCTAAATATAAATATTAAGACAGCAACTAAACAGTCTTTATAATTTAGTAATGAGACTTGCACGAAAGTTGGAACGAACTGCATGAAAAATACGACGAACGATTGTTGGTGTTATTTCGAAATGCATCTGTTTCATAGATAGTGTTTCCATAAACCAGAAATACACAAGGTGCATGAGTTTTGGGTGATCGTTATTATTCTTTGCTGTATTCTGTCAACGACTTTCTTCGTTTTTGGCACTTCTGGATGATATAACGATAGTATATACAGTAGGAACAACTTGTGTCGGCACCTTTACTGTTCATGCTCCTAAAATCCGGCTCCGAGTAGTCACATTAGTTCTCATCGAAACCATTACATGACGTTTTATTACTGCAGCTAAACTGCGTTTAATTATCATCTGTAAATATGGAAGTTAGGATTCGTTAATTAAACCTTTAACCGTAAAGAGAACTACTTTTTCTTTTCAACGTGTATATGAATTTCCCTTATTTGATATTGTTATAAAATGTAATTATGTTGAACACCACATTAATTAAGCTGGGTAAATCTTGTTTTTTAAATTTGGTTTTCGATTTTGGTTATTTGCGATTGACAGTCGAGAATTTTTAAAATGTACCCAAATTCCTACTTTATATTTAGCTGAGAAAACATAACAAAACCATTTAATCATACGATTTCTGATAGATATAGCTCAATATATATTGAGCTTGCGAGCGTAGCATCATTTTATAATTAAAGTAAATGAACATCTCTGAAAATGGTATATTGTATTTTCCGCGCTTTATAGTAGTTTCACCATATGGTGCCCATTAATCGATAATCAAATGGAAAAGGAGAGACAGGAATAAATATCGTAAAAAGATATCAGTGCTGTACTGCAAAATACTACTTATGTAAAACAAGTCATTATCCAAAAGCTAATTTCACTGCACAAATAACACCTTGATTTGTAATTTTTCTGTATTTCCATTTTCTTGGCAGCATTTCAACAGCATAACATAACCTGAAATAATAATAATAATAATAATAATAATAATAATAATAATAATAATAATAATAATAATAATAATAATAATAATAACGAAGAAAGGATCGGGAGATTCGTTTTAACATCAGTATATTAATTATTATTCAGTAGAACACTTTTCATTGTTTTTCAGATTTTCCAGCAGTGAAAATGTATGAAATTGAAACTTTTAGGATCATTTAGTCAGAATTATTCGGAGAAATTAGATTCAACATCAAAATTTGTATTCTTGTCGTAATCTATGCAAGTGTGTAACCAGAAAATTATCGCAGTCTTTAATTCACAAGAGCGGGTAATGCCAATATAATTGCCAACCGTCACCTACTCAGTAACTTATACTTAAGCGTCAGTAGCAAATATTTCAAAATGTTTACATTCGGTAATAGTTTTTATTAGCATTTCGATTGCATATAGATGCTTAATTTATTAAAAAAAATATTTATACATCTTTTCGGTTTGTATTCAATTATACTATCCGTTTATTTATGCAGAGTCATCTTGTAGAGATAATATCGTGGCATATTCAAGCCATAGCTTCTGTATAAGATGAATCTGAAGTCCTTCCCTGGTTTCGGAGGTTGATAGAACAGAAATCATCGATAGAAAGAGTGCCTCTCCAAGTTTGCTTTCGTAACAGGCCCTGTGGCGTAGTTTTACATTTAGCTGCTGGAGAGCAGTCATGGCGAAATCGTGGCGTTCACTGGTGCACATAAAGTTTTCTGCGTGTTACAATTTGCTAAATTTGAGTCCGTTGTGTCGGTACAACGACGATTTCGTACGAAACAAGAACCTAAAGTAAAAATAATTCGTGCATGGAACAAAAAGTTTCAAGCGACTGGCTGTTTATGCAATGAACACGCAGCCAACTGTCTGGCGTATTTTATGGCAACGACTTAAAATGAAACCATACCGGATACAGATGTTGCAGGGCTGAGTCCCGAGGATCAATATCGTCGTCTTATTTCTGTGTTGATTTTCAAGAGCGGCTAGAAGAAGACGGTTTGCTGAGAACTTGATTATTAGTGATGAGGCCACGTTCCATGTGTCCGGCAAAGTGAACAGTCACAATGTATGCATTTGGTCACGGAAAAACCTGGTGTTGTGGTAGAACACGTTCGTGATTCTAAAGTTAGTGTGTATTGTGCTGTTTCTTCGTCAAAAGTATACGGCCCATTTTTCTTTGCAGATAAAACTGTTACTGGTCCTGTGTGCCTGGACATGTTTCAACAATGGCTAATGCCACAATTGCATCCAGATAGCCAGGGCTTTATTATCGGCAAGATGGGGCTCCATCTCATTTTCATCATGACATCCGTTGAGTTCCTCGATACTGATATTCCTCGTCTTTGGATTGGACATGCTGCTAGAGATGGCTCTCCTCTTCTGTTGCCTCCACGGTCACCTGACCTAGCACAGTTGCGAGAGAGGATCATGCATGCAGTCGCTGGCATCGATCGTTAGATATTGGACGTGTATGGCAACAGCTTAATACAGAATTGATGTCTGCCGCGTCACCAACTGAGGACATATGGAATACCTGTACGGTATGTACGAAATTTATAGAGATTTTTATTCACTGATATACGAGAGTGTTTCCGCTATGTCTGACATAGTTATTGTTCTATCGACCCCCGAGACCAGGGAAGGACTTTAGAATCATCCTGCACGTACTGTGTAACGCTCACGTGTTTCCCGCATAGGGAACACACACATTCCTAATTCACAATGGATAGCGAGATGTCAGTCTTGTAATTACAAGTCGCCGTTCTTGGTTTCTTGCAGTCATTTTGTGTCCATCGTGGCATCTGCGAATTAGAAGAGCAGCTGTGTCTCCTACCTTCCTCCCCATGGTTTTCTTTTCTCTTCCATCATTTGCGTGCAGTAGAAGCTAACAAAGTTTTTCAATGAAGAAAGCCCATAAAAAGTCACGATTGTGTGTTTGTTGGTATAGACACTGTGCTATCTTCAAGAATCTTGGTTTTATCTTTTCAATAGTTCTTAAGAACGACACAGATATGACATTTGCATGGGTGGATAGTCTGGAACGGTACTTAGAGCCTTGCTCATGACTGGCCATTTGTTCCTATGTCCCCAATGAGGACACCTACAGGAGAAAGGGATGAAGTGAAGGAAACACCGGGCGGTAACTGCGCGGACTCCTAACTTGTGTCCAGATAGCCGGTGCGGCCCTTCCTCCTGAGTTGTTCACGTTCCTTCAACAAGGTCCGCTTCAATTCCAGACGCCAACACGTAAGTCACTATCACGCCGCGCCACTGGTACTCTCGACGCTATAACAGAACCAACAGAATGAAATGGGATATAAATATCCATCCCAGCATTCGCCTAAGTGACAAGAGGAAGCCCAAAAAGGCAAGATTAACGGAAAGTGAACTCCAAACCTCGTGAGTCACCTATGACATTTATTTTATTCCTTGCATACCAGGAGAAAGATGCAACCTCACGTTAGAAAGTAACTTTTCAATAGTTCGCTTTCACAGGGTCCAAATCTCGATTTATAAACAAGTTCTTCTTCTGCCCTAAACTCACACCATGGCCACTAATGGGCCTATTGTTCATACGCCTCCAAGATGCACCTCAGGGAGAAAGGGATGAGATTGAGGATACACTGGACGGCTAGGAATCCGAGGAGGCAATGCATAGTCCATAACATTTCCAATATGTGTTCCAGACGCCGGTTTCACCAAGGTCCCCTGAGGAGGACCTTGCCATAAAATCTCAGGCCCTAAGACAGGACTTTTCCAAAGCGCGAGCCACTACCACATCACAAGGCCTGGCGCTTCCGACTCTGTAGCTGATGCTATGGAATGAAATGGGACAATGGAAAATTCGTGTAATGTAAATATCCATCCCGGCCTTTGCCTACTTGACCAGGGATGAAGTCGCCCTCCTCCTTCAGTCAAGTTACTTAATACTCTGAATTTTACTGAGTTACAAATATCACGTATACATCATCTGTATGTTGAATGATTCCAATTTCCCTTTGGAGAATGTCAGTGTGGAAGACTTCATTTTGCTTCCCTGCAGTGAGCTCTTTAACCAACTTTTGAAATAATGCCAACTTTGCAAATCGCAGAAAAAAATAATTGCAAATGAAATTTTAATCGTAAAACTACACCAAAATAAAAGCTAAGTGAAATTTAAGAATTATTGCTCTATTCCTGAAAACGGTATAAAAATTTCTCTACAAGTCTCAAAGAATATAGCTCGGAAGAATTGTTGAAGGCTGCACTGATTCTGTAGCGCGCAAACTACTGGACTTTATCTTTTTTTGAAATCATCTGAAAATTTTTTAATAAATAAATACTTCGACAACTTTTAAAAACTGTGAACTGAATATAGGCACAAAAACGATGAGTGAAACTAATCTACATAAAAATAACGTAACTGAGCAAATACTTGGGGTGTTCGGAAATTATTTACAATAGTAGTATTTTGTGCCTTGTTTATTACGCAACACGGTTCAATGCACATGAGATCTATCAATATACTCCCCGCCGTCAATGCATTGTTGCCATCTTCCTGGTAACTTCGTTATTGCGTCTCGAAATCGTTGTTTGGGACGCCAACGCTCGTTGGTAGCTGCCTGAATTCTCTTGTTGTTGCTGAAATGTTTTACCTCGCAGAGAGTTTTACATGTCCAATAAAGCATAATCAAACTGAACGAGATCCGGTGAATATGGTGGGTGCAGCACAATAATGGACCCCAGTGATACCAACTTTGCGGTCGCAGTGCTGCTGGTGTGGGGCTATGTATTGTCATATTGGAGGAACACTCCTATCGACCAATTCCTAAGTTGTGTAAGAGTTTCGTAGAACACCTCGCTATTAGTGTTCCTTGAACAGTATGCCTAAAGTGTCCCAAAAGACGGTGATCATGTGGAACAGCCGAAATTACTGGGCAGAGGACTCCCTGGATGTTTCTTTGGCATGGATTGCACTTTTTTCTGTGGTGTGTGGTAGACATACTATTACTCGTCAGCAGCTTCTCAAAAAAAATCGCATCTTTATTATGCATTTCCAACGTCCATGCGGACAACAGAGGTCAACCCTTTTCTCCTTCTGTACTTGTATCAAGACCCTGTAATCCAATGTATGCGATCGCCGTGAACGTCCGATATTCCAGTTACAACTTCTTGTGCTCCTGAAAGATTGCGATGTTGACAAATGACCACTACTCACATTCTTATGTCAAATTCTCTGCCTCTGGCGAACCCATTGCCACTGTTTTCTTGACCACATACTGCAGTTAAACGTCTACAAATTTCTGCAATTTTGACGTCTTCCTTCCACAAAAACCACGGAGTTCATCTTTGTACATGTTAATCGCCTTCCATCTTCTTCACGCATTTTCCTCCTTGAAATAAACGAACTCTGTACTGTCGCTACACACTCTGCTAATAACCGCCATCTAACATATGCAGGCGTATTAGTATCAGTCCTACGAATGGACGTGGTCGTAAAACACGGCTATTATAAATCATTTCTCATTTGCCCCTCGTATGCTACTAACAGCGCTCCTTTTTAACAAAAACATCAGTCACCCCTGCATTTCAAAAGTACAGACCCCAAATTTATGTAAAATGTTTCCTTTCAATTGACTGTATAAACTGTAAAAGCAGATATAGTATAATAGCTTATCGCAGTGCACATGACGTTACAAAGACATTTAATTTGACCGTTTTACAAATGCAACATTGCTCATTAAAGTTGACAGTCGCACATGCCAAGGTCAACGTCCCCGAGAGTCAGCTGATCACCGAACATGTTGGTATAGGACGTTTTGAGGAATGTGATGTGTGACTGAAGACTCAAGATCCGCATCTGTGCGTCGTGGAAGTTCTCACTTAAGGCGTTAATCTGGCTCTGCATCCGTTGACGTACCTGCAGCAACGATAAATCAACAAACATTACACTTGTTGCACAGCAATAAAAATTACGGGCAGAGAAAAATAATACAAATAAATTACAAGGGTTAGGCCTAAGACCTGTTCCGGTTCATAATGGACCATTAAATTATTAGAAATTTAGTCACACTTAGCACCTATAGATACCAGAGAGATAGGTGGAGCCCATAGCTTCAAATGCTATCTAATGATTTGCTAACGAACTACTTAGATATGAAGTGGCCAGTAATTTTATTCATGAATTCTTTTATTCAGTTATGGAATTAAACCTGCCCTAAATCAACGACACGTGATCCACAGCTTGAAGTCCCTCTAGGAGGACTGTGTTTGAGAGTTTTATGTCCAGAAAAGTTTTTCCATCCCAGCCAGCTTGAGCCCGCGAATCTGGGGACCCTAAGAGAAAATTATAACAGAGATTATAAAAAGTAGACGGGAAGAATCTCTTAGGGTCACTTTGGAATATACACCGAAGAAAAAATAATGTCGTGAGAGTAGCGGTACCTTAGGTCCTTACTGTGCGTTTATATTCTTGAAGTCCATATCCGATGACATGGAATATATTTATCCATTATTTGTAACTTATCAACACCTGCAAGAAGCATGAAAGATTATATAAATATTAACAGCAAGGAATGCAATACTGATTTTGTGTCGTTAGAATACATTGAAGTTATAAGAAGTGCTGCCCCGCACCCGGATAAAGGGAGATGGAATCGTCGCGCGTACCCTTAGTATTTATATTTTTACAGAAAGCTTGATTCATTTTATTGAAGGACGTCCTGTAACATCTCAGGTTATCAGCGTCCCATTCAATTCCGAGCGTGAAACGGCCGACAAATTTTGCTCAGAGGCCTCTTCTTTCAGGCTTGTGACTCTTTTTCGTGACGTAAATGTACGACACGAAACCAACGGCTTTACTTCTCTTCCGAAGGAAGTCAATACTTAGGATTTTTACGCCCGAAAAAATCCATCGATCCTGGCCTGGTTTGAACCCACGACCTTGGGTTTAGAAGGCAAGTATGGCTACCACTACACCATCAGAACCGACTTACTGAAAGCATAAAATAACTGATGATAATAACTGGTGTTATAAGAGATACTGAAAATGATGCTCCTCAGCGTCAAAACATTGCCAGCATCTTATGTAGGAAATTACTGCATTGCACCTAATCTTTTTTCCGTATGTTTCATATCATTAGACATCCTGTCTCTCATAACTTTTAACAATTTGCAGAACAATTTCTCTATTTGGAACACGATTCCCAGGACAAGTTCTTGCAAATCTCCTTACTCTACCAGAATCCATTTTCAAATATGCATCGTACATAAAATTGAAATTATCTGAATTAGGTGATGTGTATTGTAATTAAATTTAAATATATTTAATTAAGGTGAAATGTTTTAAAGAAATGGAATGTATTTAACTAGGTTGAAATATATTACATTATGTTCACATGTGTTTGATTAGATTGAAGTGTATTTAATTAGGTTGAAAATGATATAATTAGACAGACATGTATTTAATTAGATTGAAATGTATTTGATTAGGTTGAAATGTTCTTAGATTTAAATATATTGAAATAAGTTGACATGGCTTTGATTAAGTTAAAATGTATTTAATTTCAATGAAATGTATTAATTACATTTAAATGCATTTAATTAGATTCACGTGAATTTCATTTGGATGAAATGTATTTAATTAGAATGAAAATGTTCTTAATTACATTAAAATGTATTTAAATAGGTTGACATATATATTATTAAGTATTTTAGGTTGAAATGCATTTAATTATGTTGATATATATTTAACAATATTGAAATGTATTTAAAAAGGTGATTTATTAGGTTGTCATGTATATAATTGGATTGGCATGCATTTAATTAGGTTGCCTTCTATTTAATTAGGTTAACATGTATTTTATTAGGTTGACATGTATATAAATAGGCTGACATGATTTAATTAGGTTGACATCTATTTAATTAGGTTGAGATGCACTTAATTAGATTATCTTCTATTTAATTAGGTTGACATATATTTAATTACTTACCATACACTTTTATTTCTGTTGACAGGCATTTAATTATGTTGACATGAATTTATTTAGGTTGAAAAATAAACTTGAAGGGCTTTTAATTAGGTTTATATATATATATATATATATATATATAGAGAGAGAGAGAGAGAGAGAGAGACAGAGAGAGAGACAGAGAGAGACAGAGAGAGATCTATCCATCTTTGCAACGATAATATTTACTTGCTGGATTCATTCATTACCCATAAGATTACATTTTGATTACAAACATTTTGAAAAACCCTTGTACTTATAAACTGTACTACTTTTAATATATTACATATTCAAAAAAGCTATGTAGCATAAACACGTGCATCGCAATAACACATTTAAGTTTCATTGGTGTACCACATTACCTCATCCCTCTCCTGCTGTGCAGCTGTAACAGCTGCTCGACTCTGTGCCAGTTGCCGTTCTAACTCTGAGACATGGTTCTGGAAAGTGTGCCGCATGCTGTCAGTGCGATCTTTCATACGGGCCAGTTGATGAGCAGACTCTTCCTTCACAGTCTCCAGGTGTGTGGTCAGCTGTGCCAATTCGTGACTCTTCTCATCCAAACGTTTTACACTAAGGGCAGCATTCTCTTCATTACATGTTAAAAGTGCTCTGCAACATACATCACATTGTATCATAATGCAAGCGCTAGAAGTTTTCCTTCCCAATGTTCTAATAAGAAAAAGAATAAGTCAATTATACTCCCAAGTGGTTTTCAAGTTAATCAGTCATAACAAACAGCTGTGAAAAATAAAAGTTATGTTAAGATAATAATCACATTAACCTACTTAAGTCTGCTGTTCTCATCTTTGAAATCTGTGCATTTTTTTTCCAGCATAGTGATTCTTGACTGCATCTCCTCATTGCTGATGTGCAATGAACTGCACTCTTCCTCCATTTGCTTCTGCACAGTAGCTATCTGCAATACATATTTTTATGTATACATTAACATTATAGTTTGATTTTCTATGGGGGATCATTACAAAACAATAAAACATTTAAAAATCAAAGTCAATGTCAAGAATAATGTGTAGAGGGCATAGAAAATGTAAAGAAATATGAATGGTGTTCAATATAGAATGATTATATTTATTTCACTGCATACCTTTACTCATCCTCAAAATTTTGATGATCTTTCTCAAAGTAGTTCCTGTTGGATGCAATGCACCTGTCCCAGTGTTTTTGCCAATCTTCAAAGACACACAGGATACAATTTTTTGACAGATCCTTTATATTCGTGTTCTACCTTCATCACTGTTTCTGGTGATGGAAATGTCTCCCATGAAGATGTTTCTTCACATGAGCCTAAATCTGGACTACAGGGAGGGTGAGGGACATAATTCACTACTTTTGATAAACATTCAGCAACAACATTTGCAATGTGCGACAGTTGCATTATCTTGGTGCAGCACCTAACTTTTAGTGTTGGTGATGATGGAATTTCCACACAGGGTTTTGCTATTTGCTCTCAGGATGATAATGTAGCCAATTTTCATCAGCAGTAATTACCTTTGAAAGAAACTCATCTTTCTGTAATATCATACAAACCTGCATGCAACAGTCTTGGAACCCACCATCCACAAGCACTTTTCATGTGCAATTTTTCAGTTTGGGTGGCTCTCAGTGAAATTTTAAAAATTTATGAAAGCTCTTAATGTTATTCAATGATGCTTGCTCACAGTGACAGCAGGGGTGTTAATGTATTCTTCAATTAGAGCACAAGCTGGAGTAACAAGTCCATCTTCCTATGAAATTGATTCTCTTCCCTCTTTAAATATTTAAAATCTTCTTCGATCTGTGCTATAAAGAAGAACAAACCCTCCATAGGTCTCAACTGAAGCTTTGTTGGGATGAAAACAGAATTTAAGAGCAGCATATTGTTCATTGCCTGTCACATCCATTTTGCTGTAGGTGGAAATCAACATGGCTCAACTTGCACACCTCTCAAGGTGAAAACCGGAAGTGAGAATGAGATGTGGTGCATTACATGTAAGATAAGAAGAAGTTATGTTTGTAAACATTATGATAGTACTTTATTGAACAGTCTTCGTAGTTACCAGAATAATTCTTGTGCCACTTGTTTGTTTACATGTGTATGTCAAGAATATAGTTCATGCACAAATAATTTCATATTTAACTCATTCTGATAGGACCTTCTGTCAACCTGTTGGAAGATTATAAATTCCATTGTAGCAGAATACTTTACAGAGGAAAGAAATGGAAATCCAGTGCAGTTTCCAGATTCGCAAAAAATTCAAAATTACTGCGATTATCCAAAGAAAGGATCAGATACTGGAATGTTTGGAGAATATGATCAGTGCTCTAGAGTCTCCCAAGAACTTTATGATTACAAGAGCCAATTTAGCTATATGTGGTTTTGCATTATCTTGCAAAAGAATATTACTTGGCTGGCTGGCAGCAGCTCACGATGCATAGTCCACTACGTAGAATAAACTTCTTTTGGTGCATTGATGGTTTCAGTAGTTTGGGTGATAGATTCATGTGCTACCAACAATGGTGATGGTGTCTGGGAGTGTCATAGAGCAGAGGTACTCCCTAGAAGTTACAGGAGAGGCAAATATAAGAAATAGTTTGTAGGAGAGTCGCATCAAATTTCACAGCTCAATTGTATTAGAAACATGCAAAATAAACCTTTATTTTTTTATCCATTAATTATCATGATTGATTTTTATATTAATAGTTAATTTTGTATATTGTTATTAATTATTATTATAGTACAGCTATGTCACCAATGGGGGTAGTTATTTAAAAACATTAATAACTTACTGTTATGTACAGTATGTCTTATATGCTCCTCACTATAAGTTAATAAGAATGAATTTGGTAATATAGTAATGAACTTATATCTAGTTGTCCAAGGGATCCATATGTGCTCCAACATGTTGAACATATAATCCTATGCACCTACAAGCTCTTTTCTGATCTTTTTCCAAAACTGCAGATGTGTTCATACTGCTTGTTCAAGTTCTGTAGTGATTTATAACCTTCAGTAAGCTTCATCTTGATAATATCACAGAACGAGTTATCTGATGTCATCAGGTCAGGGCTATGTGGAAGCCATGGGAGCAGTGCTGGAGATATTGAAGACCCATGTCCTATCTAGCTTACAGAATTTTTTATTTAACAAATCAGGAATGGTAATAGCAAAATATACTGGTGCTCCATCTTTCTGTATCCACAGCTCTTCCATTAGTTCTCTGTCTTTCAGTTGGGGGATTAGCCAAGTTATCAGCATTTGCAAATATGATACAGCATTAATAGGCCCATCAAAAAAAATACAGTCCAAAGAGATGCTGCAATGTCATTCCTGCCCATATCATAAACATGTGGGGGTTGTGTTCTAGTTCAAAAGTGAAGGGAGGATTTTCCTCTCACCGAAAAACCACATTCCTCTTTCATATGCTGCAGTATGTGGCCCAATTATCTGTGAACATAACTTGGAACTTGATATGTTGGTTTGAAATGTTGCTAGAAGAGACCGATATGCATCAAGATGGTTGTTCATATCTACGTCAGACAGCTCATTGATGAAGGTTGGACAATACGACCTCATCTTTAAGTCCTTCTTCATGTAATTGAAAAGAATCGATCATGAAGTGTCATGCTTAGCAGCATGGGGGAGCACTCAACTGGTGCCTCAACTTCAGTTCATGTCTCCAGGCTCGTCTACTTTCTTCCACTTCTGGATCGATCTTTCATACTTCTTGTCATAAACTCTGCTACTCTCTTCTCTATTGTCAATATGACTGTTTGATTTGAAAAGAAAAGTCTTCAGCAGATTTTCCAAGTCGTCATTATAGACAAGAGAACTATGTTTACTATGTTTGAAGAGCTTTATGTTGCTAAAAGTAATTTCACAAGTATACATTGATCCAAAAAGACAATGTAGCTCTTACCAAATCCAAAGAGTGCTCTTAACCGAGATATGCTTCTGCCTATTTAAATGAGGAATATACAAACAATCAGCTTGTATGTAGCAGTTTTCTTGCATATAAGCATTACTTTAAATATTCAGAAGAGAGAAATTTACAATTAACATTTACATGATATTAACACTGATGGGGCAATAATTTAGTTCATTTTAATGATGATAAATTAAAAAAAAATGTTAATGAAGTTACAGGTTGCTTGGGCAAAATATTATAATATGCTATTATTAATACTACCTGATTTCTCGATGACAATTCTTTCAGGATGCCTTCTTTACAATATAAGAACCTTTTGACTTAAAAGTTTTGTTCTGAATTTTCTCATTCTGTCATTTATGTCTGTAATTTCTTGTGATTGCTGATTGAAAATGGAATTTAAAAACTCTGTCACAAGAATGTCACATAATCCTTTTTGATCACAATCTCTGCATTTAAATATCTCTATAAGCTTAGGAACAATGAAGACTTTAAAAGTTTTTCACTAATTGAATAGTTTCCACATATTTTAAAGCATAACAAGTGAATTTAAATCTTTTGCAGAAAGAGCACAAATTGTTTCCATGGATAGCGGAATGCTCCTTGGTCTTGCAGCTTAATAAGGCATTTAAAGGACTGTCAGCAGTTTTTGACAGTTGTTCTTTGCAAGATAATCCATGTTCTCCTCAGTAACTCCTACTAAGTAGCCATCAATCATTCCATGATTACTGATTGTTTTGAAAAGAAATAATAATAATTAGCTGATGAAAACTTGTTAATGTATATATTTAAAGAATACAGCATTTGTTTCACAATTTTCTCTATCTTCTTTAAATTTATTAATGATATTTTCAAGTAAAGACATCTTTTTTTTCCTTTAGATTCCTTCAAAACTTTTATTTTACTTCTTAATTTATGCACAGTATATCTTTGTCAGCAATTTAACTTCCTATTAAAAATGTATTTACATATTATACTGCTGGAATTTTGAAAACATCTGGAAAATCAGTGTGTATTCCTAGATCATTGGTGTCAATATTAAATTTTCTGTATCATTATTAGCTATTGTCTATTTTACTTTCTTCATTTTAGACTGTGATGTATTAGGAATAGGAAACAGACATTTTCTGCAACTCTCGCCTTTCTATTTATGACTCAGAAAGCCACTAAATACTGTAAGCACTTTATTTGTTAATAGTTGTTTTATTTTTGTGCTTATAATGAAATTACTTTCTTGAAAATATAAACTGCAAGCCTTAAGAGTAGCTACATATTTGCGACCAGAGTCTCATTCTGTCTTGAAATGGTAACTCTCTATTTTTCTCTTAGAAATGGTTCTAGAGGAAAAATGTGGAAAGTAACATCTTGTACCTTCTTTGCAATGCCTAATGTACATTGTGGTACACAACAATTTACCATATTCATAAAATGTTACTAATACAAGACAAAAAATTGCTCTGCTTTCTATCTCTCCAACGTTAAACTCATCTCAGATGACATTTAGTGGTACACTTGTTAAATTGATGAACCCACTTTTTACGTCCAAAACTCGGCTCTTTTCCTGGTCGTGTAATCTCGTAGGCTATGGTTCTTTGTCAGAATATAAGAGGCTATGGTTCTTTGTTAGAATATAAGAAAGACTAAATTTCCTTATTACAGCTTAAACTACAATGAAAAATTAAAATGGTCTGCCAAAGAATAATTCATCTCATTGCTGAACACGTATGCCACTGCTAAGAATGATGCAGGGATATCTAAAGTTTTATAGCACTTCACTTACAACAAATTAAATGTAACAAAAGTAAAATCACTTCAAATGCCACACTAAATGTTCTCGAGAGCCACATGCAGTCAGCCTAATGAGTACAATTGGTCATAAAGGATCTACTTCTCATTGCACCAGTAGGTGTTCTTCTGCTAATGTAAAACAATGCAAAACAGGTGTCAAATTGTTTGAAACCCAGCACTGAGTTTATATATTTTTCCTAGCTGATAGAAATGACATTAAATTTGTGTCATGTCCTCATAAATGCCTGTTGTTTCTAAAACAGCCTTGTTATACATTGTAGTTGACCATCCTGTACCTGCTCATCCTACTGGAACTCGGCGAACCATCTTTACACCATCTGTTCATTAACAGCATCGGTACTGAAGGCTGGCATATTTTCTGTGCCTCTGCAGTTACAATGTTTCCCAGTTTAAATTCATAGAACATACAAGTGATAAGTTATAGGTCATGGCATCCTCCCCCCTTGCAAAGGGACAACATAAAAAATCTAAGCTATAGAATTAAAATTGTATGGAATGTACTTTCAAATGAAGCCACCAGATGGTGTATGTAAACAGAGCTGTGTGTATCAGCAGCCTCAGCAGCTTCAAGTTCAGTTGGTGAGCTACAGTTGCCAGGAATGAATTGTTCAAAATTGTTTGGTAAATAAGTTCAGCAAAACTTGTGTTTACATGGTGACCCAGAGTGAAGCCATCCACTGGATTGTCGCTTGAGTTCTGGTTCATATGCCCTTGCCCACGTTTCATCAATTGCAATGATCCGAATCAACATAGCATCCCTGTCTTCCAGAAATCTCACCAGATTGATGCGACATATTTCGAAGCAAGCTCACTTAATTGATGTGGCATCCATTTTGCACGCATTTTCAGCATGTTCTGGTCCTCCCGTAAAATGCGGTGCACTGTTTTTATCGGAATACCTGTTTGCTCTTCCACAAGTGTCCAGTGCCTATCATCGCATAAGCACTGTTCCACCATTATCACCCGCGGACACATGACATCCACTGCAAGGCAGATGGCAGTCAACTTTCTGTTCCATTTGAAGGCCTCTCTACACCTTCATTTGTTCGATATGGTAGGGTACTCATACCCATTGCTTCCCGTAGCTCTGTGTGCCATGCTTGTACATTCCTGTCGCGGAGAAATGTTATTTTCACATACGCACGTTGTTCACTCTTCATGACCTCCATTCCTAATCACTGTCGCTCACCAGCTGAATTTCGGGGCAGCTCTGCTCACATAGACCATCTGGTGGCTTCATTCAAAAGTACATTCCATACACTTTCAAGTTACCAATGATTTATGACTTGACCCTCGTACAAACTCGTGTAATCATTTTTGGGGTGCTCATGCTTGAACACTTTTCTAAGATTACTGGCTAACAGGAGGAATTATTGAACCTACCAAAATACGACTCTCGGCAGAATTCCTTTTCATTTAAACTTTATTTGTTGTACATGTTTTAAAGTTGAGCATCACGAAAAATCTACAGAATGTTTGGCCATCGTGTTTAGTTTACCTGGTCCTTAGCATCTTCAAGTTCACGGGCAGTCTCTTCCAGGTTATGCTCTGCCAGTAATCTGCCCTGCTGGGATTCTTGTAGCTTTAGTTGAGTAGCCTTTAGGATCTCCGGCAGTGGGGCCAGCTCCTGAAGCTTTCCTTGAAATTGGCTCTAAAGAGAAACATTGTACATGTTTTAATAATCTGTATTAGTGTTAAAAATCCATTTTTATAGAATTACAAAATATGTCAGAACATTTCCACTTTATGCAGCAAATATGAATATGTACAGGTTGATTCTAAATTCCTTCCCTGGTTTTGGGGGTCGATAGAACAGTAACCATGATAGACATCGTGGAAACGTTTATATCAATGGATAGAGTATCTCACCAAGTTTTGTACATGTCTTATAGGTGTTCCATGTGTTCTGCGTTGGTGATGCGTCAGACATCAATTCTGCAATCAAGTTCTTGCACACACTCCTCAACATCTGAGGGTCAATACCAGTGACTGCATGCGTGACCCTCTCCAGTTCTACTAAACCGTGTGGCAAAAACGGCACCAACACATGGTCTTTGATGTAACTCCTAAGAAAAAAACAAATGGGATTAGGTCAAGTGATCGTGGAGGACACAGAAGAAGAGCGTCATCTCGAGCAGCACATTCAATCCAATGATAAGGAATTTCAGTACCGAGATACCCACGGAGTCACGATGAAAATGAGATGGAGCCTCATCTTATCGATAAATCAAGTCCTGGCTATCTGCATGTAATTGTGGCATTAGCTATTATTGAAGTATGGTTAGATACAATGGACCAGTAACAGTTTTATTCGCAAAGAAAAATGAGCCGTATACTTTTGACGACGAAACAGCGCAAAACACATTGACTTTGGGGAAACCATGTACGTGTTATACGATAACACCGGATTTTTCCGTGCCCCAAATGCATTCTAGTGATACGGTTCACTTTTCTGAACACAAGAAACGTGGCCTCGTCACTAAACATCAGTTTCTCAGGAACATTGTGTTCTTCTAGCCGCTCTTGAAAATCAACACAGAATTGAATACGACGATTGTGATCCTAGGAACTCAGTGCCAACATCTGTATCCGGTATGATTTCACTTTAAGTCGTAGACATATAATACACCAGACAGCTGACTGCGAAATCTGCAATTACTTGCTCAAGCGACTTGTCGACTTTTTAGTGCTCCTGATAAATGCTTCTCGCACACGCTCAACGGTTTCAACCGTCACTCTTGGCCGGCCTGTTCGCTGTCCACCACAAAAGCAGCTTCAAACTTTTAGTACCAGACATAAATTGATTTGTCTGTAGGTAGTTATTGTTTAGTTTCATACGAAATCGTCGTTGCTCCGTCACAAAGCACTCGCATTTACAGAATTGTAGCATGCAGAAAACTTTATATGCACCAGTGAACGCCGTGTTTTCGCTATGACTGCCTTCCAGCGGCTAAATCTGCAACTACGCCAAGGTGCCTATTACGAATGTAAACTTGGAGAGATACTCTTTCATCGATATAAGCGTTTCCACTGTCTGTCATAGTTTCCGTTTTATCGATTCCCAAAACCAGGGAAGGAGTTTAGATTCACTCTCTATTAATTGACTATATCATTAAGTCAAACACAAACTATCAATGTAAAAACTTATTAAATGAAGAAAAATATGGTTTATTACATTAATCAAATGTTTATAGTAGATAGATTTATATATATTTTACACATTACTCTAACAAATTAAGTGGATATGAAGAAGATATATTTTTATTAAAAATTTAGAATATATTTTGATTCAAAGAAGTTTGTTTTGTGTAGTTTTTACTAACACAGTAATTTTCACTGCTTTTCACCTTACAAACCAGCATCAAATGTATCATCTTGAGTCATTAATAGAGCAAGAAAATATGAAATGTCATATTTTAGACCATTAATCGAGGATAGTTGTAATAATGATTTTAATGTTTTAACATGTATAGAATCCAATAATCAAAATTTAATTTTATTATCTTGTAAACATATTTTGAACAAATATAAACATTTCCTCTTGTATTTTCCATTTTAAGCAGTTTTGTACAATTTACTTCCTTCACATTTGATGGTATAAGCTCTTACTATTCACTTGCTGCCTCTTTTGATCTGTCAATGAGTTACACATACAGTAATTCTGAGCTTCAAGTTCAAATTACTCTTTCACACTAGGATACAAATTGGAAAAGAAGATCCCAGTAGTGAAGTATGTATGGTTCTTCATTTTCAGTCTGAGCTGTGATGTTTTTAATGTGTCATGTATAGGACTATAACATGTGTAATTATATTTTGGGAAGGGACGAAAAATTCATTAAGGCTGAAAGGCTGACTGTACCCAAAAATAAGGTGTTTACTGAAATGTTTAATCTTTTATTGATGAATTTATTTGAACTACGAGGGCGGGTTGATAAGTGTGGTGAAATATACAGTAAATAACATTTTTTCACAAAAACAAAAATGTATTTTTTAATATAATATACTTTGAGCTCAATATATTTAGTCCAGCAATATTTCAAATTTTTTATTCCCACAGAAAAGAAAATATCTTTCAAACTGTGCATAAAATTTGTTTAGTGCACAGATAATCTCTTCATTCCACAAAAATTGCTTCCCCCAAGTCAGTTTTTAAGATTAGAAAAGAGAAGAATGTCACATGGGGCTAAATATGGGAATATAGTAGGTAGGGAACTATTTTGAAGTCCAGCTTGTGCACTTTTGCCATCTCACCTGCCGACATGTAAGCAGGTGCATTGTCCTGGTGGAGGGAGGAACACTTTTTGGTCACTTCTGCTCCAACTTACAATGCAAACAGTTCAATAACATTTCATAATAACAGCCAATCACTCTTTTACCCTTTTCCAAACAGTCAACCATAATAATACCCTGTAAGTCTTAAATAAAAAAAATTGCCAATACTTCTCCCCACCAACAAATCGGCACACTTTCACATTTATCAGCTTCCTGTTTTGGCTGCCTGTTGCCGCCAGAGGGTGTGGTGGATGCAAGTTTCATCTACAGTCACAAATGACACCAGAAGTTATTCAGATTATGCTGCTGTTTACTGCCACTGGTGCCAGAGGTGGTTAAGACACGGACTCGTGAGTGGGAGGTCTGGGGTTCGAATCTCATCAGGACTGTCCTCCCTGACTGAAGTTTTTTCCAGGTTTTCCTCAGTCCTCATAAATGGCAAATGCCAGGGAGGTACCCTAAACTTAGGCCTGGAATGCTTCCTTCCTTAAAAAAAAAAATCATTTCCAAATATATCATTTCATCTCATGTATCATCAGTGTCCACCACCTATGGTGCCTCAGCAGTAAAAACGGGCGTTAAACACTAATCAAAAAAAAAAATGTATTATGCTGCAACTTTTCTAAACATGATTTTGAAATGTCCTTCCTTGAATGTTTTTGGTCTGGAGTCAACAAACACGGCACCCATGGTATCTTCAGCTTCTTAATATGCAGAACTTCATGTAGGATATTATGTACCTATTCATATAAGATGCCTACCATTTCAGTAATCTCACAAATCTTAATACGATGGTCCTCTATCACGATACCATGAATTTTATCAGAAGAAATATCAATCAGGTATCTGAAATATGCAGCATCTGCAATGCTTGTATGGCCATGTTTTAATTCCTTTATCTAGTAACAAGTAGTCTTGAATGCTGGTACAGTATCTCCATGAACTTCTTTCAGTTCAGTTTGTATCTGGGCCACTGTCAACATTTTTTAAAATAAAAATGTTTTATTACTGCACATTACTTATCTATGTTCATTTCTACAAAACATGTAATACTGATCACATAACATAGCTGCTAACAAAGTACTGCACATTGCATCTGTTTGAAAATTTGAATAAAACCATTACAAAAATGATGCTTATCAATATTAATGCTGCTTAGTAAAACTTTGTACCATGTTGTTTTGCACTACAGGTATAGGCATTTCTTTGTGTCAACCTATACAAGCAAGGCTTGCAAATGAAACTCATTAACTTTAACATATACACATACAAACCCAAAAATCTTAAAATTTAACCCCAAGTTAGGTTAGGTTAGGTATTTGCTAAGTATGCTATAACAAACCTGCCTTATATATACTTGAAAGATATTTGAACAATTTCAACTGAGCTGCAATCTAGTGCATTTCTTGTTGTTGATAACAACAATGACAACACACCATCCTCGTCACCCAAACATCACTTTTTTACTCAAGGGCTTAATGAGATGGTCCTCATGTAAGTTTACCTCAAATTTTCACATTGAACCTGGTCTTTATAATGCATTACCTTTATTCTCTGAATCTCTGTATTGATCTGCTCTCCAATGCGAATGTTGTCCATTTCCATAACCTCAATCTGTCTACGCTGCTCTTCCACCTGTTGTTGTGCCTGCAGGTACTGTGTAACACAACCATATCATCAGTTTACATTTCATATCCCTCATGTGAAAGTGGACAATTGTGAAACATGTACTTACCTTGTTACGATAATCACCCAGTTGGTAAACCTGTTCCTGCGATGTTGCTCGCAACTCTTCCAGTTCATCTTGAGCCTCACGTAGTTTTTGTTTCGTTGAGTTGAGCTGCAGCTCTTGCTCAGTCATCTGCTCCTTCACGTCCAACAGCTGCAATATGAAAAGTGCACTATAAAAAGAAAGTTAAGGTCTCAACACCATTACACTGACTCAAAAAAGATCCATCATATAGGACCTGAGTAAACTAAGTGAATTCCTTAGCAATTAGTGCATTACAGAGTGCTTGAGTAGAAAATATCCCCCCTTCTAATGATCTGATTTCCCTAATATTCAGAAAATATTTTTCTTGTTCTATTTAAATATTATGCCGAGTTTCATTGCAAAAAACAAATATTGCAGCCGCTAGAGCAATTTTTAAATTTTGGGTTTCACGTAAATCTCCACTCCTAATAATCTGGTTTTGCTAATTTTCATAAGATATTTTTATTATTTTATTTCAATGGCATATATCAACTTTCATTGAGAAAAAACAATTGCGGCCGCTAAAGCAATTTTTAAATTTTGCCTCTTGGTTAACCCCCACCCACAATGGTCCAAATTTGCTTGTTAACAAACTCGATGAATTGTTTGTTAATTAATCGTTATATGCAGAGTTTTGTTCAGAAAAAACAAAAATTGCTGCTATTGGACACACACATCAGTCCATCTTTAAAGTATAATTTACAACAAACTGTAAATATAAATGTAAATTAAGAGACCTTGGTCACAAATTTTTCCAAAAATGAACACATACAAATTTATATTTAAGTGCCAGTTCTAATCACTACCCTTCCCACAAAAGAATAACATAAAATCCATGATATACAGAGCAAAAATTATCACTTAACCTGAATGTCTAAAAGTGGAACATTAGTATCTTCACCAAGTGAATGAATACCACATCAAAGACATTGATAGAGATATTTGCCTGACAAAGTATAAATTCTCATATTTATAAAAAAAAACAACAAAACGCATTTTTGCCATGTTTACTATATGCATTATAAAATATTTACACAAGAAAGATATCAAAACAATATTTACATACTCTACTAAATTAGGAAACATATTCTGCTCAGCAAAAGATGCCTGAAACTCTGTTAATACAATAGGAATCTACAAATATTTTGTTTATGTGTGAAAGCTTATACATTATTTTCACAGAATTTTAATGTAACATTTACAATTAATTTAACTAAATTAAGTTAATTTAATTTTACTAAATACAAGCAATATCCAAGACCCAAAGATAATTTAACTTGAACAGAATGAAGTTCTGCAGACAGAAACAAATATAAGTGATTATGTTCTTAATTATCTAGTGAGTCAATTTGATAATCTTATGCTCCACTTACTGTTGAATTATGCAAAACTAGTTTTGCAGGCTTTTTCAGCAGTTACACATCACTTTTGGAGAGATAAACATGATATAGAAATGGGAGTGAAATTATTGAAATTTAGAAGAGCATGTGGAGCTGGGAATATGGAAAAAAAATTATATAAATGAATATGAGGATAAGGTTATGAACTGTGAGATTTCAACAGAAGACAAATTAATCCAGAAGTTTATAAAATGTCCATGAGAGCTACACCAAGTCCAGCCAATCAACAAAGAATCGGACAGTCGACTTGTAACTTAGGATGCAGGCAAAAGCCTGAGAAACTAGTTTTGCATAATTCAACAGTAAGTGGAACCTAAGATTATCAAATTGACTCACTAGATAATTAAGAACATGTTAGTTGCTTCACAATATTGGTTCTGACACGAAATTAAATGTTATATTTAATAAGTGATTATGCCTAAGAAATGCCTGCAAATTGATAATCAAGAATAAACATTCACCTTCAGTCTCTACTTGCCCCTTTCCCAACCAACTCTGTTAAAATGTAAATTGGAACCTGCACAGTGGAGCTAATCATAACTCTGTTAACCTTGCTCAAATGTGCACATCATATGTTACTTCATGTGCAACTGTAAGATGAATAATAATGACTCATCATTCAGCATTTTTGTAAATCTAATTTTGATTTAAAGTAAAACACTAAAAATCATGTCGTCACATTAAAACTCTCTTTAAGTTTCACAAACACACTTATAAAAGTAATTTTGGTACATGTTTCATGAGGAATGTACATGTACCAAAATTACTTTTATAAGTGTGTTTGTGAAACTTAAAGAGAGTTTTAATGTGATGACATGATTTTTAGTGTTTTACTTTAAATCAAAATAAGATTAACAAAAGTTTCACTATGTGGATTCCCAAATTCCGTAAACAGCATTTTTGTGTTAAAGTTGACCACAGTTGTCAGCAAAAGTTTTGATTTTGAAGCAAATATAACACCATGTAACAACAATTGTGAAGTTTTAAGTTGAGAAAAATAAAATGTACATTGATAATAAAAAAAAAAATTTAGAAGATTGGTATTAAATGCAATGCAGTGGTACCAAAATGCAAAAGTTTATGAGTACAGTAAGTCAATAGTTTGACATTAATAGAGTTTTTGAACACCGTTCACTTACATGGTTTTTAATTAGATATGTTACAGGAACATTAGCAGAATAGGAGTAGAAGTTACTGGTAGAAGTAACATACTCTTGTCTCAATATCGACTGTATTTTACTATAATTATTAACATGCTGAGATAAGTTAAACTAAACATTCCTACAGCTTCACTAACTTACTTTTGTTAGAACATGTTTCACAGATCTTGGGCCGCATCATCAGCTATTTGTTCATTGTTAGAAGAGTTATAATCCCTGGAGGACATCTAATGAACCTGAAATTAGTGAGTTTTTTTCCCTTGGGAAATTGAAGTTCATTTTTTAATTTATGGATATAAATTTTTTCTCATATGGTAAATTCTTATACCCTTTAGTGCCCTTAACAATTGAACTTCTTCAATTTATATTATTTTCTGTCCAAAAATAAACTGTACTACTCATACACTCTTTACTACCTTTAACAATTCTTCTTCTTCTTCTTCTTCTTCTTCTTCTTCTTCTTCTTCTTCTTCTTCTTCTTCTTCTTCTTCTTCTTCTTCTTCCTCCTCCTCCTCCTCCTTCTTCTTCCTCTTCCACCTCTTCCTCCCCCTTCTTCTTCTTCTTCTTCTTCTTCTTCTTCCTCCCTTCTTCTTCTTCTTCTTCTTCTTCTTCTTCTTCTTCCTCCCTTCTTCTTCTTCTTCTTCTTCTTCTTCTTCTTCTTCCTCCTCCTCCTTCTTCTTCTTCTTCCTCTTCCTCCTCCTCTTCCTCCCCTTCTTTTCTTCTTCTTCTTCCTCCTCCTACCTTCTTCTTCCTCCTCCTCCTCCTTCCTTCCTTCCTCCCCCTCCTCCCCCTCCCCCTCCTCCTCCTCCTCCTCCTCCTCCTCCTTCTTCTTCTTCTTCTTCTTCTTCTTCTTCTTCTTCTTCTTCTTGTTCAATTTCATTATTTGCTGTCTAAAAATAAACTGCTACTACAGATTTCTCTAATTGCTTATTTTTATGTTCCTACCATGTTGTTTCCGTTGGATACTTATATTTCCTTTTGTTTTTTGTTTTTGTTTTGCAATATATTTCATTGCAGCCTGCACAATTTATACAAAGATTCCTGACTGCACATAAACAGAAAAAGGATAAAATACTTAGATATATACAGATTCTCTCTCACTATATTTCAAACTTCTGGAGTTCTTCTAAGGCAAGAAGACTGTTTAATATGCAGCAAAATTTAATTTGAGAAATTTTGTCAATAAGTATGGAAGCTAGAGGAAAGATGATGATTGTAGGTTAAAAGTCTTTAGACAGCACACTTTAAAGCATAATTTAAAACCAAAGAAAACTAAAATATTGAAAGAAGATAGTTTCATTATTTAAATGTTCTAATATTTAACATATTCAATAGCTTTTATAATTTTACTTACCTTCTGTATCTCTAGTTCCTGCAATTTTGTCTTTTCTTCCTGTTCAAACACTTTCTGTTCCATTTTCTCTGCATTTTCTCTGGCTGTTTCACTTAGTTGCTTCTGTTTTTCAACCTCACTATGAAGAGTGGATATCTCTGTTATCTTATGTTGATAATCATCTCTAAGTGTGTCATAAAGTTGCTTTAGTTCAGTGAGTTTGTTGCTTGCACTGGCCTGTTCCTATGTATTAAGATTCAGTTCATTTGTAAATATAACATAAAAATTGTATAAAATATAGTGAACTTTTGTAACAGTGATGTCAAATATTAACATTTTAAAAAAATTGAGTTGACATTGTAACATACACACCACTAAAATTCAATAAAATGGAAAATTAGTTTCTGGAGCCATCGCTCCTATCGGCAGTCAACAGGAGCTGGCGATAGGAGCGATGGCTCCAGAAACTAGTCTTCCATTTTATTGAATTTTAGTGGTGTGTATGTTACAATCTCGACTCAATTTTTTTAAAATGTTAACATAAAAATATTTACAGTGATTTATACTAATGCAACTAAACATGTAGCTAACTCTAAACATTTCTGTATCCCATAGACAAATGTACACCCTTTGACATAAAAAATTAGTCATCTCTTGAATGCAAAATTCTTCAAAATCTACTTGTTATGCTGCATGGTTCATAAGGTATCCAGAGAGGCTGTGTAGCCACTGCAGCAGATGTGTTATATAGTATTCACTAAAGATGCTGACTTGTGTGTGTGTTTGTGTATTCTGTTAGCTCTGTGGCAGAGTATGCAGTGATGCTAGGTTAAGAGTATAGGTTCACCTCCTGGTATAAAGCACTTTTTTTATATAAATCTTTGTAACTATTATTACAAATTAGTTTCATAATATTGTTTCTCCTACACAGTAAGCCTTATCTTTAATATATATATATATATATATATATATATATATATATAATGATTATTATAATATTTCCCTCAGTATTTGTTCTATCCAAATGCAATATGCTGTACACACATTCTCTGCATATGCATGAAGGATAAAAGATGCTTATGGGCACAAATTGGTTCTGCAATCAACCATGGATATCCTTTGCTCAGAGTATCCACAACTTTGTGATGCACTGGGACACTTGCTTGAACAGACAAGGAGACTATGTATAGCAGATATATAACCCATGCATCACTCTTACCTCCTGTATATTCATATATTCCAACCAATAAATCATTAAGAAAAAAAAAAGGAGGCTCACTTTCATTTGGGCAAACCATATATAGGCTACCTTAGGGATCATCCTATGAAAGGAAAAATCCCATGACATATCCATGAACCAACTTGAGACTACTCTCCCATTCTTATACTTGTCATTTAGTCCTCAAATTCCCATTTTCGCTTTTTGCTATAAAATTTTATATCAGGTTTGCTATTTCCAGCAATTAGTTTTACTTTTTAAAAATACAGCAGCTAACAATTGGTCATTTAAAAGCCAAAGATTTGAAAATGTTAAAAAAATAATACACTATCTAATTCAACTTAATAAATGGATATTTTTTTTAATCAGTACCATTATGCTGTATTTGGCTATGAAGTTGCTGAATCTATGAATTTAGGAATCTATAAAAAAGGAAAAAGGAAAGTAACATTGTACAAAAATCTGTGCCAATGTAACATTTCATGCAATTAAAAAATTGATACATTCCAAATTTCAAAATGTAACTTTATACCATATTTATGAAAATTAAAAAAATAACATTGGAAATGTCTCACTAGAAGACCAAATTTAAATTCGTGATTACCCAAGGAGAAGTGAAGTTGCCACATTCTGATTAATTTCTTTGCCACTCCACCTATAGTGCAATCTTAAAAGAGAGATAATAGATCAAGATCATCTTTGGCACTGTACAGACACTTCTACTAAATCCTCTATTTAAAATAAATATTGGAAAATGGTCAACAATGCAGCATTATAATTTAGATTATTGTATGATTGAGTCAAACTGCACACTGTAATTGCTTCTTGATGGTTAGCTGAGGATGCGAACAAAAGAGTTCTTGAAACTAGTTCTACATATTAGAAACAAACAAGTGGAGCATAAGAGTGTGTAGTTCAATTCAATCATACAATGATATCAGTTATATGATTAGTTTCACTGTACAAGTTTCAATTGACAATTTTAGTTAATGCAGCATCATTTGCTAATTCGCTCATTTTTTCTTAATTTCTCCAAGGTTTAACACTCTATATAATTTCTATATATGCAATGAACTTGGTACCCTTCAGTTTCATGCTGAAAGTTTGTCACAATTTGTAATCAAACTAGGTTTATTAGTATCAAATAGAAATGTAGCATAACACTCACTGGGTTAACACAAGCATCCTGCAGCTCCTGAAGTAACAAGAGTTGCCGCTTGACTTCGCTTCGTTCACCATATACTTCACCCAGTTCATTTTGCAATACCTCCACTTCCATTTCAATTTGGGTAAGCTGAGATTCCTACAAGTAAAATTTAAGAAGGTAGGGGAAAATAAATGCTTAGTACTCAATTAAATGTACTTACGAAGCTGTTGACAATGGAGTGGTGTATATATATAAACAATGTAATATTTTCACACTAAGTGAATGGAGTTAGTGTGAAAAAAACTGTATTACATTGTTTATAAATGCTTAGTAATTACTTTTTTGTTTTGCTAAAGTATTTAACAGTCTATTATAATTATACACATAAAGGAGGAAATGTTGGCATGATTATTTAAATGATGTCTTTGTAACAGTAAATGAAAAATGGAAACAGGATGCAATAAAACTACTCAACCTACAAGACAGCATTGTTAAAATCCACAGTGAAATTAGAAAAAGAACAATCTTCTTCTCTTACTGGATATAAAAATTATAAAAACGGCAATATACTGGAATTTGGCACATTCAGAATGCAGATAATTATATGAAAAAATTATATGAAAAAACAAGAGTCACAAATTAATACAACATAAACTCATAATAATCAACAACTCACATTCATTTTAACAAACCTATCAATATGCAAGATATAATTAAAATTTGAGAACCAAAAAATCATGCATAGCACAGAAAAATTACTGTACAACAGATATGGTCAACCTGAAAATAGAGAGGTCCAAAAAACAAAAACAAATAAAAAAAATCACCACACTAAAGAGCTAAAAGGAAGTCAATGTACCAGAAACTCATGTTTCAGCCATGGGTACACCAAAAATTCCAGAAGATTTTTAAAGATTTAAATATTATTTTGGCTATGTAAACAAATGCAGTTTACAAAACCGCCTAAAAACCAACACAAAAGACAAACTTTCACCAGGAAAACAATCAGGCATTTACAAAGACTGCAACATTAAATATATATAGGCAAAAAAAAAAAGAAACTATACCCTATGGTTCAAGGAACACATGAGAAATGTAAAATATAAATACATGGAGAAATCAGAGATGGGAAAAAAAACACAAATTTCAAAATTAACCAAAACTATTAAAAGTTCTTCAAAACCTATAGAATTAAGTGTGGGAAAACATATTCTTTATTAGCGCTTGAGTCGATTTAATATTCTTATGCTCCACTTACCATTGAATTATATAGAACATGTTTCACAGGCTTTTGCCCACATCATCAGTTGTGAGTTGACTCTGGATTTATTGTTAGTTGGATGGACATGGTGTAGCTCTCGTGGACATTTTATGAACTTTTTAATTAATTTGTCTTCTGTTTGGATCTCAAAATTCATAACCTTAACAACAAATCAGGCAGTCAACTCACAGCTGATGATATGTGGGCAAAAACATGTGAAACATGTTCTCTATAATTGAATGGTAAGTGGTGTATAAGAATATTAAATCAATTCAAGTGCTATAAAGAATAATTAATTGCTTCACTGTATTAGTTTCAGCAAGAAATTAATTTTACATTGAAGAAAAATCTAGTTAATTTTGATCTTCCAAACAACAGTAACCCCATCACTAAATTCATAAAATTTACAAAGCAACATCTTAATACCATGCTGGAAAACTGACAGTGAAACCATGCTGATGATGATGAAGGTAACAGCCTTCAAAACATACCTAAGTGGAACAAAATTAGTGAAATATGAGTGATTTCCTCAATAATAATTTTTATAATATAATATTTAATTATTTAATTCTATTGTTTTCATAATAAACTAAGATGTCTATGCTCTAGAATCAAAGTGGCAAAAATTATCAGATATGTTGGAGTAAAAGTTGAACAACAGATACCACATCAGTAGTTTTGGCAGGTAATGTTTCTTCTCCTGAGACACTCTGTTTTTCCTGAAAATGAAACAATCACATGTTAAAGCCAGATACTTGCATTAGAAACACATCTGTACTGGGTTATATGTATCCATATCTCACCTGGGACAATTTCAAAAGCTTTTCATTCAGCAAAGCATTTTCTTTAACTATAATTTTCATTTCTGCTTGAAGGCTCCCAACTTGTCTTTGAAGGAAGTCAACTGCATTGTCCTTATGGAGCAGCTCTTCTTGGAGGCTGTACCTGCATGAACAATTAACAATATATACATTCTAAACTTCTCAGACCAGTTTCTATATTTTAATTCTCTGACTTTGAAAGTTCTAAAGTAACTTTACCTGTCAATTTTTACAGTACCTATGATATTGATTCATAATTTGTTCTAGTCACTGAAGTTGGCTGTCATTATTAAGAAAAACTAATTTATTTTTAGGTATATACATTTTAAAAAAGCCTATTAGACAGAGATTACCCACATTGGGTGTGATTGTCCCTACCAATACTCTATCCTGTCAATACTGTCTTTGCTTGTGCTAGAATGTGATTCACCATTCAAACAAATTATGAATACATCCATTTGACCTGCCACAATGCACATAGATACCTATTGACAAATCGAAGATAGAGATAATGTAGTAGATGATAACCAAGAGGTACTCAATTCTCTTTTGGGATTTTATAAGAATTAATTATAAATATAACAAATTATTTATGAGCGTGGAATTGCACTGACGATGAAGGAAATTTGCCTTTGAAACATGTCCAAGTAAGTGGAATAAAACTAGTGAAATTTGAGTGACTTACTCATAAATAATTTGTTATATGATACTATATTTCACTGCGAAAATCCCAAACTATTCAAATTTAATTATAAATATCATAAATTATTGAAGAGATTGTAATATGTATTGTAATCTTGGGGGTCACACCTAAGAATGGCCTGGGCTAAATTGAGGGAGGCCTTCTTGTATTTTTTTAACATTTTAAATAATATATATGAGATAACAGTCATAGCAAATGAATAAATGACTAAACAAATATCAAAAATCTTGCTCAGACTGAAAGAACATATACAAACTAATTTCAGCTAATTAATGAAAGTTTCACATGTCTTGACAGTAAACTGCATACACTGGGAATTGTTTTTGGCTTTTAATAAAGTTTTGACTCTGTGTAACATATAGTAACAGTTCTGGAAAGTTAAAGAAGCCTGAAAGCTAGACATAACTGGCTGCCCTAAACAATGTACATTATGAGTACATTCATCCCATGCAAGACTATTAGTATGGTTTATGTCAGGACCATATAATTGACAAAGGAAAATCAATAAAATAGTATACATACAGTACAAATTACAGTATTTATTTCAAGTTTATAAATATAGAAAATGAACATAATATAGGCAATTGCTAATAATTACATTAGAACAGAACAAAGCTCAAAGCTGTAAACAAATTAGGAAATGATGATATCAAGTTATTTTAGGCAATATAGATGGAGTTGAATCAGTTTCTGAAACACCATTGCCATTTTATTCTTAATTAGACAGTGATATAATTCAATGGTAAGTGGAAAATAAGAATATTAAATTGACTCACTGTCTAATTAAGAATAAATTAATTGCTTCACTGCATTAGTTCCAACACGAAATTTATTTGAAATTTAATACCATTACCATTGCTCAAAATTTCATAACATTATCTTGAATAGATGTCATAGTATAAGATGTATTAAACATTAAAGTCTGTTAGAAAACACAGAGTAAGTAAGAAATAAAATTGAAAGAATAATAGATAAATAGTAAAGAAGTAAAAGCAAAACAAGCAAAAGCAAATTAAACTTAATAAGTCAAGTTAAAAGCAACACCAGAGGTGCAAACAATATAAAAAAAAAATAAAACTATTAACAATGTAACAAATTAACAGTAATAATAAAAGTAGTAAAGGATAAAACACTTAGATAAAGTCATACTTGAAATTGCTATATTTCTAACTTGTTGAGTCCTTCTACAGCAAGAAGCTTGGTCTTCTCGCCATAGAAGAACTCCATGAGTTATATATATAACAAATTAACACTAATAATAAAAGTAGATAAAGATAAAACACTGAGAAAGAGTCACACTTGAAATTGCTATATTTCGAACTACTGCGAGTTCTTCAATGGCAAGAAGCTAGACCATTCTTGCCATTGAAGAACTCGCAGTAGTTCAAAATATAGCAATTTCAAGTGTGACTCTTTCTCAGTGTTTTATCTTTATCTACTTTTATTATTAGTGTTAATTTGTTACATTGTTAATAGTGTTTCTTTATTTTTATTTTTCATTAATATATATATATGGCTTAAATTGAAAATCATTTAAGATAAAATTGAAAATTTATCTAAAAGTTACTGCTTAGATTTCATTATCATCTTACCAGCAAAAGATAGGAAAACTTAACATATATACAAGGACCAAAGTGTTTTTAAAACTGGTATACTGGTAGTTAACTGTTACAATACATTATGCGCTGATAAAATGTATTATTTTGTTGCTTCCTGCAAGTGGAAGAAAAAACTCAGTAATAGTTCTACTTGATATCTCAGTTGCACCATTTTGTGAATCATTATAAATTTTAAACACATACAGATGTATACCAAGAACTAACCTTAAACCCTCCAGATTAGCATTCTCTGTGGCCAGCTTTTCTTGCATTGAATAACTTTCATTTAACCTCCCTGTAAGGGTTACCATTAAGTCCTGAAAATAGAAAACAGTTTATCAGAGTAAGAATATCTTATACAGAGCAGAAGCAAACTTGTATACTCTGTGCTTCAGATAAAAAGAAATGAAAGAACCCCTGAAACTATCAATCTGCTTACTATATTTTATGATTCTTAAGTCAAAGAGTGACATAGTGTTAACATATGCTTTTATCTTTTTATGGCATGACACACATGCACGCGCACACACACATATGAAAAATGAAGTAATACTTTAAACAATGTACCAGAAATAACAAGAACTAAAGAAGTGGAATAGATAAAATACTTAAATATTCACAGAATTTTTGCTATATTTTGAACAACTAGTTTTATTCAAAAGCAGGGCAATGTGAAAGTGGTAAAAATAATATTGAATCTCATAAGGTAATGTAATGCATGGAACCAGATTAAACAAGCAACAAGAGGGAGAGAGTGAATAAATATATTAATATGTAAGATTGAAACTTGGTGATGTATGCACTTTATGCAAAAATATAGCTTCTATATATTATAATTCCAAAAGTTTATTAAAGAAATCACAACATTTTCAGCAGGAAAAGATTAGATAATTTTTAAAAAAAAAATTGTGCAAAAATTTGAAAATATTTTAAAAGATTTTAATATTAAATTGGCACTAATACACGGATTTAATATAAAAAAAAATCTCCTGAATGGCAATATTAATGAACGCATTCTATTAGAGAAAAAAAACAGGTATTTGCAAAATAAAATGTGCAGAATGCAAAATAATTTTTATTGGAAAAACAAAGAGAAATATAGGCACATGGTAAAAAGAACATTCCAGGAACATAAAATACAAACAAATAAAGAATTTAGCTGTGGCATCTCATTTCTAGATATAGAACTATTGATAATTAAAAAAGCAAAATTATTAAAGTCAGCATAAGGACCAACAGCGAATAGGAAAAATCTTCATTTATAAATACAGAGACAGATTAATGAACTTTGACATTTCTGGGGTTGAAAGCATAAACTTTAAGTTCATCTCATCTCCAAAGAGCAGAATATCCCCAAACTAACAATGTGAATTATCCAGTTGTCAACAATTAGATGAGGAATGAGACAATGGTCTGCAAAACATGTTATAAATATAAACCAAGTAATTGGAGCCAATAAGAGTGTGTAGTTCGGCTCAGTCATATAAGAATCTTAATTAGCTAAAGCCAAGTTTTTGACATGGATGTAGTGTAGCATGTATTTTTCAAAGCAAGGGTAGGAGATGTACTATTCATTCCAGCTTAAGGGAGAAGGATAGAATCTTTACAATCAGGTACATCTATAAAATTTCATGAGTAACCATGTCAAATGCCTTGTTGAGGTCCAAGAAGATGCCCATTACTTTAGCTTTCATAATGACTTCTAAGAATCAAATATAGCATCAGTGATTTCCTTACCTTTCTGAAATCCAAATTGGGTCATGCACAACATATTATTGCAAACCAGGAGGAGGTTTGTCTGCTGTACATTATCATTTCAAATATTTTGGAACACACCAACAGTAAGGCTTTGGGTTTGTAATTTTCAATGTATTTTTTTATTACTTATTTTGAATACTGGACGTATTTTGCCCATTTAAAATTTTCAGGAAACACTATACAAACTACAGAGATTATCTGCATTTGATATAATATGTCATGAAGTGTGTGATACCTCAATAGATGTTTTAAAATTATTAGCTCTGGAAACAGTAAATACTAAAATTCCTATTGAAGAATGGAACCATATAACAACAACAACAACAACAACAACAACAACAACAATAATAATAATAATAATAATAATAATAACAATAATAATAATCTCCATTATTATTATTATTATTATTATTATTATTATTATTATTATTTATAGACTTTTTTAGAAATTTGACATTATCAAGTGTTAGGTTACAATAGTGGTTCCCAAACTGAGGATCAGAACCCCTAGGGGGGGTTCTGGATTCTACCTGGGGGGGCTGCGGTGGATATGGGGAAAGTACTTTTATTTAAGAATGTATCTATTTTCACATCCATTCTTATTAAGGATGTTTTACTAACTGTTGCATTATGATGATTTTGACTAAATTATACAGCAGCACAACAATGTCTATTATGGTTGAACAGATGTCACATTATTGAAGCATGGATGCAAACTCGCAAATTAATTATTATTAAGCAGCAAAGTGAAAGGAGGGGTAGTCAAAAATTTCATTATTGAAAAGCGGATCATGCATGTAAAAAATTTGGAAACTTCTGCAACACTATATACAAAATGCAACTTACAATTCATCCAATGAATATAAACATTTACTTATTAGATATTTCTTTAACTGATGTTTAAATTTTTATTTTTCTATAGATTTGATCTCTGAGTAATTTATTGTACAAAAGAATACCCATTATATTTACATCCTTTATACTATTTATTTATTATAAATATACCTATAATAATTTTTACTCTTTCTGGTATTATAGATATGGGTACCATTATCTTTTGTAAATACTTTCCTTAATTGCATAATATAACCTTATACACATACAGAAAGAATAGAAAGTTAACAATTTGCATTCAATAAATACACCTTACAAGATCATATTCTAATTTATTAACCTAATACATTTCTTCTGTAAAATAAAAACCTATCTATGTGCATATTTGCTGCACCTCCCCAGACCTCAATACCATAATGCAAATGAGGGTAAATTATAAATAATAAACCATTTTTAACTCTTTGGAGCCAAATACATGTTTAAAAAATCTCAAAAGATTGGTTGATTTACTAATTCTGGTTGAACTGCATATGGTATTTACATGTTTTACCCATGTTAATTTATTATCTACATCCTTAAAAATGTATATGTATCTATTTGCTCACAAATTTTATTTCCAATCACACTAAAGTCATCTAGAACATTACTATTGACTAGATAACATGTGGGTAAAACAAAATTTTACATATAAGATTATTGATTTTAAACTATTTTAGGATTGCTCTATACTCAGAGAGATGGTATCCATTAGAGACTTATTACAATTCTCCGAAGAACTTGCAGTGGTTCATCTGCATAAGAAGTAATAGAGTTATGAGACCGGACAATATTATTTAAATATATTAAAAACATTAATGGGCATGAGATTGAAACCCTGTAGGCTACTACATTTTACTAATCCTTACTCAGACCTACTTTAGACAAGGATTATCTTTTTTATTATAAACTTCAGTTATTTGTTTTCTATGCATAAGATAAGATTTGCATATTTCTTGGGAAATTTCTCTAATTCCATACGTTTACAACTTATATATATAAAAAAAATAATGTCTAACACTATCAAAAGCTTTTGATAAACAAAAATAATGCACCCACAGATGTATTTCACTAATTAATCCCTCTATACCAACCAGAAAGGAACAGTGCTAGAGCTACATGCCAACATTTTTTATTTTACAAGTTTTTTGGTCATGACATTTTAAATTTTGTTGAAGAATTAAAACTATCTCTATTTCACTTTAAAATCTTTTATATCAGTTTTGTTATTCCCAACAGTCAGTTATACTCTCAGATTCTACAGCACCCGTTATGTTGCATAGTAGTTAAATATTGGGCAGAGGTTCACGAAATATATGCAATCTCAAGCAAGTGAGTGAAAAGTGATTCCAAATTTAATTAATATTGAAATTGATTCACATTTCCTGTGCCTTTGAAATGCTTTATGAAATTATTAAGGTACTGAAAGTACACAATTAAAATATTATTAACTATAGTTGGTAAATTAAATCACAGCTAAATACATTTAAAACCCATTGCTTAACATGCCCACATAAAACTTGAATTGTCATCTACTTTAAAATGTACCTATAGTAAATACAATGCATTTGTACAATTGTACAATTCAAAGTTGTACTTACTGGACAGCTGTGTTGGTGCTGAAGAAAAGGCTTGTCTTTTTGTGGTGAGGGTTTTTCATTTTTCAGACTTTCACACATGACTAGTTTTGATATATCATCCTGTATGCCTGAGAAGAACATTTTAGGTGCTTTTGTATTGTCTAACAGATACTTAAGATTTTCTGCCCTCTCTGCATCTTCAGGGTCACCTTTCCCCATCATCTCTAGAGTCTTTTGATCTCCATCCATCAGGGTCTCCCATAGCTCACTCTGTGAGGAAGTATCTGATAGCCCCACTAACTTCTGTACTCGCTTTGTAATCTCCTCAAACTCTTGAAGTTTTTTCATTAGTTCATTCTGTTCATTTTCCAGAGCTTCGAGTTCTTCTTGTGTCATATCTTCCTTCTATAATAGAGTCAGTGTGGAAAGAACATATAAATTAATTTCTGATAAAAGCATATACTAGATATGTGTAAATTTTATATGGGTTTGATTAAAACTGATCAGAATCAACCAATTCTCTGTTTACCGAAAGATAAAATGCAATGTCAGCAGATGCACATGCTTGTTGGCCACAGCACAAACAGCATATTGTGGAGTAAGATGCTGAATGTGACATTGAGACAGACTCTTCAGAAAAATTTAACAGTGTTAGTTGACATAATTCTGAAGATCATACCCAATGTGCTGAGGAAATTAATGAAATGCCTGTATTATAAGAGGAGGCATTTGTACAGGTTGATCAGTGATGCTTTCACCCTGCCATAGGTTTTTCCATGAACGAGCTGCTTACTAGTATGCCTTGCCTTGGAAAGGGTAGAAAGCCTGTTTGTTTACTTTTTGACCTTGCAGACTGTTGCAGTCATAAAGATGCTGTTCCCATGAGTGTGAGGTGTTGTTCATTTGTTAATTAAACAGTATACATAAAGTGTATTATGCCTCATGCATGTGTCTATAACTGCAACTTTATGTACCATTCATATGTATTAACTCAGTGGTGAAAGACTCATGGAACCATTTTTTTTAGCATAGAGTTGATTTTGTTACTCATGTGAATTTTCATTTCATTTATTTCAGCTCAATATGGTGTTGCACACAATTAAGGCATGTAAATGTATAAATTAATAAAATTTATAATAAAAAGTGACAATTTATAAACTATCCTTTCCCCACTCACATACATAAATAATATGTAACATATAGTTAATTATAATTTACATATTCTTCAATACCATTATAAACCTTGTTTACAAGGAATTGAAACAAGTGCTTCTTGAATTTATTTTATTCATTGTAATTTTTAATATTATCAGGAATTTAATTATATAATTTTATTTCAGTATAGCTAAGCATCTTCTCATATAGCTGTAATTTATGTCTGGGGAGTGCAAAATCATCTTTACTTCTAGTATTGTGGTTGTGGGTACTAGAGTTTGTATTCATGCTAAATGCAGACAACTCTGTAATATACAAACAGGGTAAAGTAAATATTTTTAGTTACCTAAACATATTTCTACAAGTTTCAATTTGTTTCAAATTATGCAAATATCACACAGCCCCTTTTTTGCAATATAAATATTATATTTTGATTAAATTTAGAAGTGTTACCCATATTTTAATTCCATATCCAATGAGAGAATGGATAAGGGCAAAGTAAATGGTCCTGGATGTTTGTGGAAGAACATGCTTGCTCTAGTATCTCAGAATGAAAAGATTTTGACTAAGTTTTGTTGCTAGTTTTTCAATATGGTTATTATAAGTAAATGTCTTGTTAATCCTAATAATTTAGCCTCATCAGTGTTTTTATTACTATATTCCCTATATTTAACTGCAGTTGTTTACCAGGGTTCTTATAGTCAAAGCCGATTATCTCACACTTTGCAGGATTTACACTTAAGTTTTGATACATTGAAATATTCAACAGCCAAGTTTAAAAGTACTTTTGCATTTCTTTCTAAATCATCAAAATTTGTGTCACTAATGGTAATTGTAGTGTCATCTGCAAACTGTGCAATGTGAGCAGTTTGTATTTTGTCACTGATGTCATGCAAATATAATATAATATTGGTTCAAGAATGGATCCTTGTGTTACATCATGGATTATATTTTGTGTTTGAAATAGATATTCACATTATTTATTTTTAACTGCACCAATTGTTTTCTATTTGTCATATATGATTTTATCAATCTATGCTAGTCTAGCTATATTAGTCCCTTTTATCAGAGAATTAATCAACAGGGAGTGTGATCATACATTTTTTCATAAGGACTCTTCCATTACTCACACTATAAATAATTCCATAACAGCAATTCACAATGTATTATCACAAGACAGAGTTAGTAAGGATTTGTGGCTCCCTCTGCCCCCTGTTTTAACAGCCTGCAATTATCTCTAGGGTAAATTAAAAAATGCTCTATACAAGATGAACTCACACACCATACAAGGACTCAAAAGGTAATATTTGTCAGGAAATTGTCTGAATTTTACAAAATGAATTACAGTAAGTGATGAATAATTTCTTAAAGCGATGCCAAAAATATATGGAGAATTGTGGAGGGCAGTTTCAACACCTCCTCTAATAATTAGTAAGTAATGAGCCTCTTAAATTAGTTTATGTATTGTTATATGGCTGTTTTTTTTGTTTTTGTTTTTTTTGTTTTACTCTCCTACTAATCACCAAGACCTGGCTAATGAGTGGCGTACTTGCCCATAGGCAGAAAACCCTGGGGGAAAACAAAATTGACTGCACAGCAGTTGCCAATTACAGTTACAAGTAGGGTAGCAAACAGTTCATGTAACAGTTTACTGGAATAGCAAGGTAGTGAATTCCTTACACTTGAATAAGATTAGCAGGAATATTGTATTCCCAGTAGTTCCTGATGAGGACACAGATTGTGAAAACCCCAGGACAGGAGAAGGAAGGAATATTTTTAAGGATGTCATCTAAATAGTTTATATACAGTGGCTCACATTTACACTATGTTTTAAACCTTAGTATTACAGAGCTTTATTGGTAAATATTATTTCTTATTAAGAATGTAAGTTAAATGCATACACATTGTATACTAATTTGTTTTTTAATAATAGACAGTAGAAGAAGGTAATTTACTTGATTTCTTTTGTTTTTACTATTTCTAGTGTCCATATTATTTTTAATGACTGAATTTTTTAAAACAAATTTATCTATTCAAATTCACCTTGTGAAAGGAAAGAAAATATTGGAGAACACAAATATTATAAGTCATCCCAACACATGGGGTGATATTGGAGAATATTTATATGTTTCTATAAATTTTATTTTAGTGTTTGTTATAAAATACTCTACAATATTATATAACTTATATATATATGCTCCACTTACAATAAAAAGGGGGTAAAATTATATAATTTATTGTAAGGCAACTGCATTAGAAAATGCATAAAAATTCTCCAATTGCATATAAAAGAAAGTGTTATGCTCAGTATTTCTAAGGAGTCATCATATTATGTCATAACACTCCACAAAAGATCATATTTCACTGAACAGAGCTCAAAACTGGAACATATAAGAAGGCTACTATGTTTATTTCAGGTTAAGATTTAAATATTCCTCTATAGTATATGGCATGTGATTTAACAAATTTTCTTTTAAAGTGCTGCTTAATCAGCTGTTTAAATTGGTTAGGTAGTTTATTATACATATGTATTTAGATATAGATAATGCTGTCAAGGCTTTTTCTGATTCTGTAAGAGTTTAGGTGAAAATTATTTGCTCATTTAATATTATATGCATGATAAAGAATTTTCAAGATAAGATAAAAATAATTTTTTTGCTATACCTCTAATTCCATATGTATTTACTTTTTTTTTAGGAGAATTTCATGATCAACTATATCAAAGACATTTTTAAACCTACAAAAAACCCTAATACTTGGCTTTTATTATCTTTAGCTTAAAGGATACTTCAGTGAACATGTGCAATGCTTTATTGGTAGTATTTCCTTTCTGAAAGCCATACCATGAAAGTGAAAGGGTTTAGTGTGTTGAACAGCATTAACCAATTTAACATAACCATTTGAAAATTTGGCTAAAATATTTATAGTGATGCCTCTGTTCACAAAGGGAGAAAAGTAAATGTCTCTAATTATAGACCCATAGCTATTTCATCTACATTTTCTAAGGTGTTTGATAAAGTAATGCACAATAGGCTTTACCATTACCTTCAAAATAACAATATTCTAGTTAATGATCAGTTTGGTTTTAGGGAAGAAATGTCAAAGGAAAATGCAATCTTTAAACTCACTAATGAAATTTTAACTGCATTGAATGAATGACTACTTGCAGGAAGAATATTTTGTGATTTACCAAAGGCCTTTGATAGTGTCAATCATGGAATTCTGATAGATAAATTAGCTTTCTATGGAATAAAAAAACTAATATTTAAAATGGTTTATATTCTACCTTGACAAAAGGAAACAAAAAATAGTAATAAATTGTCCCTTTAAAAATAAAAACAATGCATTAGAGTGGGGAATGATTAAACATGGAGTGTCTGAAGGATCTGTTCTCGGCCTTCTTCTTTTTCTGATCTCTCCTAATCTATCAGGATGTAGGAAATGCTGTTCCATTAGAGATGACACAAGCATATTGATAAATGGAAATAACCTTAATGACTATGCCATTAAATTAAATCTAGTTCTTAGTTCCTTGTGTATAAGGTCAAAGCAAACAAATTATCTCTAGATCTAGTAAAAACAATTGTTGTGAAATGCTTTGCTCAAGATCTTCAAATCCCATATTGCAGATAGGATATTATAACAGTGTATTTCTACAAAATAAAGATATTAAATTTCTTGATTTATTAATTGATAACCATATGAATTAGAAAAATCACATAAATCTTATTATACCTAAACTTAGCAGTGCATGGTATCCAATATGCACATTATTAATGTTGGATTCTTTAAGACTTTAAAATTATTAATGGATATCATTGTATGATTAGTTGAACTACACACTCTTAAAGCTTCACTTACTTTTTATAAAAGTATGGAACCGGTTTCGAGAACATTTGTTCCCATCTTCAGCCATGCTAAGGTTCAACTCAGTTGAACCATGCTAAGTTGAACCTTAGCATGGCTGAAGATGGGAACAAATGTTCTCGAAACCGGTTCCATACTTTTATAAAAAGTAAGTGAAGCTTTAAGAGTGTGTAGTTCAACTAATCATACAATGATATCCATTAATATGATTGGCTTCACTGTGTTTAAGTTCCAATTTTACATTTAAGTAAAAAACTTTAAAATTAGTTTATTATGCCTATTTCCATTCAATAATGAAATATGGTCTTATATTTTGGGGAAACTCAGTTAAAAAAATGAATATATCTTTCTATTACAGAAAAATGCTATACAAATAATTGTTGGTACACATAGCAGACATTCATTCAGAAACCACTTTAGGCAATTTGAAATTTCAACTCTTCCATGTGAATATTCATTATCCTTTGTGACCTTTTATATAAGAAATAAAGAAAAATTGCAAAATCAAAATATACATGACAAAGAATACTAGAAAAAATAAAATATAAATAGATCAGTTTCAATACTTTCCTGCCATCGAAAAACAGTTTATTATAAGTGCATTTTAGTACAAAATGCTATTTTTTTTTTTTTGAGTAGTGTTTAACGCCCGTTTTCACTACTGAGGCACCACAGGCAGTCAAAATGCTATTTCCTATAGCTTAAAAGCCATAATAAGTAATGGTAAATCCTTCAAATCTGCTCTTAGAAAAACCATATGTAAAAAGGCTTATTATTCTGTAAATGAATATATGAGTGACAATATATTATACCAATTAAAAAACATGTAATAATTTTATATCATTACATGTGTAATTATGTATATAGTAAAATTTGTTGACAGTGATTTGTCTGTTTTTGTTTTTCTAGTTTTTGTTGTTTTGACTGTGTTGTTTTAGGTGTTGCTTGTACATTTTTATTGTAACCATTTATGCAATTTTTTATAAGTGTAGAATATGTGCTACTGTGATAATTGTAAATGACAAATTCTATAATGTTACAAATTATTATTGAGGAAATCACTGTTCCATTTACTTGGACATGTTTCATGTTTAGAGTGATTTCATCAATAATAATTTGTTATATTGTATTATAATTCACTGTGAAATTTCCTACTATTCAGAACACTGACAAATTCTATGCTTGTATGTCTGCGTGACTGCTTTGCAAGCTCATGGAATGCTCTAGGGACTAAACTAAACAAAACTAAATGCAATTATTTTTGAAAACATGGAAAGCAATGATATATATTTGTAATTTTTATATTTCTCCTATCACCCTGTTTGAAAACTGACCACACCCTAGCTATCTGGAAATACTCCTGCACAAGTAATGAATTACAAATATCTACTAAAATCTTAGCAGTAGAACCAGTAGGACAACTTTTTATGAGAAAATTTGGAATACAATCAGTTCCATGAGATTGTATATTTTTTACTCTTATTATTATATTATTAATTTCACATATGCTTACATATTTAAGAAATATTGCGTAGATACTTTTTTACATTTACTACAGGATTAAATTCATGACTATATTGATTACAGTTTTAACTATTTCTTGCAGTATCAACAAAAAGTTATTAAAAGTTACTGCCCATTCTTGGGGATTTAATATATTTATGTTTGCATAACAAATACTAATTTTATTTCTAATATTTGGATTTTATTTACCTGTATCTTTTTTAATGTGGTCATCATATTCATAGATTTGATCTTTTTTTTATGTTGACTATCACATAAAGTGATCATTTTCAGATTTTCAGAAATCAAAAAAGTGCTTCTAGCTACACCAAATTTGTGATAATTATTTAAAATAAATGGCACTCTAGTAAACATTATTGTGCAAATGACAGTAAGATATGAATATTTAATCCTCATATATTTAAAGTGGTTCACTGTACCTGTGTATAATGTGAGATAGATTGTCTCATGGCTTGGATGAAGTTTGCAGTTCTTCGAGCCTGTCTGTCTGCATATTTCAGCTCTGCAAGCACAGCAGTATCTGTCAATGGGTCTGGTTGTTTAACAGTTAGCTCCCAATGAGTGTCTGCATTTGGAGATCTGGGGGACATACCATCATCTGTTGTTGTCATCTCTCCAGTTGCTGTTTGAATACTTTCAACATCTGAAATGTCAGGTCTTGGTGACATATCTTCTTCTTCCTCTTTTATAGTTGTCTCTGGCTAACAAATTAAAGATTTGTCAGTGCCAAACTTTGTCTCTTGTTACATATTTTTGATACTTTGCACCATAAGTCTGCAACTTTGCATGTTTAGCTGGTAAATTAAAACAATTAAAATCTAGAATATCTGTTATTTTTCTTTGCTGTGACATCTTTAATGTAAATGACAATTAGTAAGAGTTCCTCTCCTTCATTTATTCAAATTGATGGTACCAAATGGCTCAAATATTAAGGATAATAATTGGATAAATAAATGTAAAATATAAACAAAATTATGAATGTTAATTTAATTTAACCACTACTATAGTACTATATCTGAATAAATTTAAATTATTCCTATACCTGGTACAGTAATTATGAAGCACACCTTGTTTTTCATGATTATTATAGAGAATGGTTTATAAAGAATTAATATATTTATTTATTTCAAAATGAATGATGCTGGTTACAACTTATTGTATCCAAATGTAGAGTTTTTTGGGGGGATTATTAACCTTTATAGAAAATGTTGAAAATGTCCTTCCTCCTGCATAAGGCATTACTCAACATAGCGTCATTGTACAAAATCCTGGCATATTCACCATCAAATGGTTCACAGATATAGCATGGATCCATTTATGCAGCTATGCAAATTCACAGAGCTCATGGGAGATCCAAAATCCACCTGTCATTTATGAAGCACCTATGCACCCAGTTACAGTCACAGTTTGGTGCACAATATCCACACAGAGAATAGTGGAACCAATCTTTTTTGACCAAATTGTGAATATTGCACAGTACAGCCAGTTTTTCATGAAGTTTGATGAGCAATTGAATGATATAGAGCTGTGTCATGGATATTTCCAACAAGACGGCGCTACATGCCATACATCAAATGAATCCATGATGCTAATTGAAAGTTTCTCTGATGACAGATAAACTCCAAGAACCTGTGGCCACCAAGATCTCCTGATTTGACATCACCAGACTTCTTACTATGGGGTTACTTAAAAGACAGCTCCCAAACATTGGATGATCTGAAGCACAACATTACACACATGATATTGACAACACAGTTCTCTAACAAGCAGCCAGTAACATGGAACAATGTGTTGAGTTGTGCCTTTATGCAGATGGAAGGATATTTTCAACATAAGGCACCTCACTGAAGTAGAAACTGTTTGATCGGTCACATTGCTGCAGGAAGATTGCACTATTCATGCAGTGGCTACTGAACTTACTGAGGCTAAATCTGTTATTGGTAGAGCAAGAAAGCATTTCATTTAAACAGTTATGTTACTCTAGGAAATCAGGCCAGGATTGAAAACATAAAACATCAGCCAGAGAAGACAGATATGTAGTCAATTGTGCTCTTTGGCTGCACAGAGCTATGCTCTGGACCATAAAAATGACCTGAGCGTGGCAACTGGAGCAAATTTCAGTGACCAAACAATAAGAAACAGACATAGAGAAGCAGGTTTAAGAAAACAAAGGCCTCAAAAAACCTTGAGGTTAATGCCTGCTCACAAGAAAGCCAGACTGAGATTTGTGCAGGAACACAGAAACTGGCAGATTTATCACTGGCGCAATGTGCTGTTTACAGATAAATCTAACTTTCATTTAATGTATTGTGGTGAATGTCTGTGTCTGTATCATTGCCATGGTGAACATTTTACAGAAACAGTGGTCCAGGGAAAGGACAAATTTGGTGGTGGGTCAGTCATGTTATGGGGTGGCATTACTATTGATGGCCAAACAGATCTTATAGTGACTGACTTAATGCTCCCAAGTACATTGCTGAAATAGTACTAGAGCATGTAATGTTTATTGAGTTGGAATAGAGCCCCAGTTTTTTCTGGAGCAAGATAATGCTAGAGTGCACACAGCAAGAGTCACCATGGCCACCCTAAAGGAACTCCAGATTCAAACAATGGACTGCTCTGCTAGGAATGCTGACCTTACCCCCATTGAGCATTTAATGAAGAAGTGAGTTTAAGCCAGTCCTGTAGCCCTTCAGACTATTTAACAGCTTGCAGATGCCCTTATCGAAGAATGGGGGAACATCCCACAAGAGAAGGTGCATAGACTGACCAGGAACTTGCCACAAAGATGTAAGGCAGTATTTCAGGCACATGGATGCCATACCAGATACTGAAATGTTTCCTTTATGTATAAAATTGACATTAATTGAAGCAGTTTCCACTTTACTTTACAACTTTATCTTTAATTTCACCTTAAAGCATCCTTGTATGAATTGAGAAATAAACAAGATATACACTGTTTTTAAATAAATATTAACCCTAAATACAGTATGAAAGCAATACATATGTTCAAATTCATATCCCTCTAATTGTTTTGAGTAGTGTATATCAATTGCCATTTTCATTTACCTAAAAGAAGCACTGACTCCATATGGGAAAAACCATATACCATGATGAAACCAAGCCAGAAAACTGAGCATTATCAATTTCTTATCATATTCAGAATGCAACTGGAGAGGAAATTTGGTGTATTCAGATACCTTTTTCAGTATTCTAAATGTATCTTCAGCAAGAGTGCAACATTTGGCCAAAAAAGTCATTATTAAGAGATGAAATGCCATCTGAAACATTTGGAGGAAGGAGATAACAGGAACAAGCAGAAAGTATCAAGAGAGATATTTTGAAATATGAGAGCAGAGGAGCTCATTACTCTAGGCATAACTATACATATTCTTATTTGTCACCTGAGCTCAACATAATAAGGGTGTGGCAACGTTATTGCAATAACAGTCTCCATAATAGTCTCACTGGGAGTTATGTCAGAGTATAAATTTGTATTCTACAAAAATTGGGGTTTGCTAATCCTAGAACAGACATTTGATTTACATGTGCTGGCCACCTACTGAAAATCAAGACTTCCTCTAATCTTGAAATTAAAAAATAACTTCTGTAACAAAATATAGAATCCATAAACTAACAGCCAATAAATTCTTCAAATAATGAAGTTTTCAAAATTAATTATATGACAATATGCTTTGACTGTCAATATGATTAGTCACTACGAAAATTAAATATTTCAGAAATATTTTACAGTCAACAGTTGTGGCTGTAAAACAGCATATTTCTGCAACTAGCAGAAGATAACAGAAGCAAAGATGTGGCTTACTATATGTGGTTAGAAATGTAAAGTTCATGCGGTTCCTATGAAATTACCTTGGTCTTTAAACAATATGTTCAAAATCTAGAGGAAAAGGTGTTACAGGAGAAAAATTGAAGCATGCTATCTCATCTATTTTCAGATTCATGTGGCTCACAGAGTAAGAAACCAAGATGATAGCAACTTTAATGTGATGCGGAGCATATGTACAGTTTTCAGACTCATGGGACTCACAGTATAAGAACACCAAGATGATTGCAACTTTAATGTTTTGTGGAGCAAATCTACAGTTTTCACACTTCTTAAGTAAAGCTCAATTTCCCTTGAAAAGAAAGTTGCTCTTTAAAGATTGTGAAGATTTTGTTGTGCATTACATGAAGAAAAAGAAACTCCAGTCCAGACAACATACTGCATTCCAAGAATAGTTGCAGAATGTCTGAAGAAAATCTTCAAATCATTAAACTGATGGCAAAGCAAAGGAAATAATTTACACCAACCATGTAAGCCAGAAAAATAATTGTTGATGTAAAGAGGCTTATGGAGTACATTGATACATTTTCAGAATAAGCAAAACAGTTCTATGGTGGTTTTATTTGATGAAGATCTATATTAAGATGAGGAAGACTCTGATGGGAAAATTTTAGCAGAAGCTGTGCATTAAAAATATAAAGAGAGATATAGTTTCTTAAAGGAAAGAATATGTACTTAATGAGTAAGTAATAATTATCTTTTTGATTATAAGACCGTGTAGATAACAGTTTTTTAAAATAATATTACAATATCATCTTAAAGTATGAACAATTGATACAGTATGCAAAATTTATTAAAATAAAACAAATTATATTCTAGGTACAAGGGGAAAATTTGGAATTTACCAGCTTAACTGTAGCGAATGAAGGGGGAAAAATACATAGGAAAACAAATGGAAATGGCGTAAGGTTGAGAGAACATTACAGAAACATCTATTAAAAGCAAATAGAAAAATTGCCAGTGCCATCATATTATTGGAATAATAATTATGAAATAGAAAAAGCATAAAATTATTAAAAACAGTTCATGAATGACTAATTAAATTAAACAAATAGGACACTTCAATCTCCTCAAGCTTTAAATGCAGTATTAGTTTCAAAGCTCAAGTACTGGAATTCGTTAAAAAAGGAATTAACATTTTTGTAAATTTCTTGCTCAATCTGGAGAATTATATAGCACATTACAAAATTTGTAAGAAAAACATCTGAAAAAATACTACAGGAAATTAAAACTAATAACTTTGGCCCAAGATCTTATCAAGAACTTACAAAGGCTCTGAATAAAAGAGATGTGATTTTATAAAGGCTAATAAGGAAAATAAAATTATTATTTTAAATAAAGAAGATTGCAAGCAAGAGATGCAAAAATTATTATTAAAGAGTGAGGAATTTGTTGAAACTGAAACAGAATACATACATTAAATTCACAGAGGAAACCTTAAAAATAGTAGCCTGATTCCAAAAACAGAATTATATAATAAGCCATAACTCATCTTTAGCCAGGATATATGGTCTTTTGAAGATCCACAAAGTTGGGAGAAGTATGAGGCCAATTTTATTTTGATTTAAAGTAAAACACTAAAAATCATGTCGTCACATTAAAACTCTCTTTAAGTTTCACAAATTGTGAAGAGAAAAGAGAAACTTAGAGAGAGTTTTAATGTGACGACATGATTTTTAGTGTTTTACTTTAAATCAAAATAAGATTAACAAAAGTTTCACTGTGTGGATTCCCAAATTCCGTAAACATATGAGGCCAATTATTAACAACTTAAATATGCAACTTACCATTTAAAAAACTGATTATCAAAACATTGTCATTCACTACCTAAATTTTATAGATTTTAATTTAAAAGAACTCCATGGACCTGATAAACAAAATTAAAGACCAAGAATTATCACCAAATGACACTTTGGTTTCATTTGATGTAAAGGTCTTGTTTTCCAACGTATCACAAAATAAGTTATTAGATGTTTTAAAAAAATGGTCATAATTAGAAAACCAAACAGAAGAACACATTAAAGAATACATCAAAATAACTAAAATGTGTTTAAGTCAAGCATTTTTTTTTATTTGATGACAAAATCTTTAAAACAAAAAGCAGAGTTAGTAATGGGCAGTTTATTATTACCTTTTCTAGCCAACTTATTCATGAGCTATTTTAAGATACAAATCACTAAGGCTTTCCCCTACATTTTTAAAGCTTGGTACAGATATGTAGATTATGTATTTTCCACAACAAGCAAAACCCACGTAGAAGATGCTTCAAAACTTTTAAACTTACATGAGCCAACAGTTCAATGACTATATTGTTTTTAATAGTTTTTTGCCTTTTTATTTCATAATTATTATTCCAATAATATGATGGCCAGCCAATTTCTCTATTTGCTTGTAACAGATGTTTTTCTAATGTTCTGTCAACCTTATGTCTATATTTCCATTTGTTTTCCTATGTATTTTTTTCCCCTTCATTCCAACAATTAATCTGGTAAATTCCAAATTTTTCCCCTTGTACCTAGAATATAATTTGTTTAATTTTAATAAATTTTTCATACTGTATCAATTTTGGAGTGGTAAGATGATATTGTAATCTTATTTTTTCAAAAATTGTTATTTAAACGGTTGGGAATAAAGAAGCAGCATGACTTACAGACTAGTAAATACTGAACAAAGAAGAATACAAGAATGAATATCTATACGTAATAGAAGATGCTAAGTTAAATGGGTTCAGCAAACAATGATTAACAAAAAATTAAGAAATTCCAAAAACAGAAAAGAATTAAACAAATCACAACCTGAATGTGATTTGCAGGGTTTTTTTTTTTTTTTTTAAGTTTGCATACCACTTAGTAACCACAACAAATTTCTAAAAATGCTCAAGCTATACAATATTTTACCACATCAAAACAGATACAGTGTGAAAATTTTATTGAAATTAAACAAAACAGATTCCAGGTCCAAAGAAATAATATGCAATTTAATAATTGTAACAATTATGAAAAAATTTACATAGGAAAAACAAAGAGAAATATAGGCATTAGGTTGAAGGAACATTGCAGAAATATCCATTAAAGCATAAAGAAAAATAGCAGTGGCATCACATTTTTAAAATAAAAACCAGAGATAGAAAAATTCATCAAGTTATTAAAGACAGTTCGTCACCAAAGAAATGAAACATATAGGAAAGAATTTGCATAAAAAACAGAAGCAAAACTTAATGAATTTTGCCATACCAAAAGCAGACACCTCTTTATTCAAAATTACAATACCAGTGAAATCAACCCAGACACCTACCAGCCAAACTTCAACAAATGGTCCAATGGTCATTTAACAGCTGAGGATGTGGATGAGGGTCCACAAAACATAACCTGAGTAAATCTCCAGTAAATTTAACCAAAAAGTGTGTTTAGATAGTTTGACTCGGAAGAAATATTAAGGCATGCTGCACTGGGCTAGATTCCATATTTAATTAATATTGAGATATACGAAAGGATTTTTACAAAATATAAGAGCAACATCATGAATTTTGACATCCTAGAAGTAGAAAGCTCTTAATTCAAGTTATAGCCTTGTCACCAGTCAACTGAACTTCAATGAACAATCCAAAAGTCATTTAACAGCTGAGGATGGGGATGGGGACAACATGTTATGAGTAAATCCCCAGTAAGTGAAAACAGAAAAAGTGTCTTTAAATAGTTTGACTCACAATAGATTATTAGCAGTGCTTGTTGGGACTGATTTTGATAGAGATGTAAGAACAAAGAGGCTGTTTGAGATCTCTCTAACAGATAAATTTTCTGTGAATAGTAACTCATAAAATCTGATTTATTGACATTGGTGATATATATGTATAGTTGCAGTTCAAAATTTCTAATGTTTTGTATCCAAAGGAAATAAGTTCACATTTGTCTGAACTTACACCTAATTCAAGTTTAAAAATTCTTAACAATTTCATTCATCACATAGCAACATTGCTCCATGTTCTGCCTGGTTAAGTTATACATTTAGAATGCACTAATTAAAAATTCTCAGTTATGTTTACATAACATAACTGCATTTTCTACTTTCTCAATCTTTGTTAACATCAATGGTATGACAACAATATTAAGTTCAGTTATGCTAAATCTAATTTTGTAAATACAAATGATTACCATAACATTTTTCAGACGAATTTAACTTAAAATGCTTCTAGTTATCAAAAAGCAGCAAAAGGCATTATTTGTATTTTTGTGCATCCATAAATTATTATAACTAAAATATATGATATCCAATGCAGTAACATAAAAGAAAACATAAATTTAATAATATTTTTTAACAAATAATATGCCAACACCCAAAATGATATTAGAAAATTTTGTTCTATTTATAACACGAAACAACTCATAAAATTATTCCAATGAGTTTCTTCCACTTTGTATTTTTCTTATGAATGTCCCATCAATCTTATATTACAATCTTTTATATCCATTGCAACCTACAATTTTGACCTCACTTGGTACAAAGCACTTTCTGTGTTAATGCATTCACTTGGTTTGATGAGACAATCACTTAACAACTTTGCACCCTTTGAATTGTCAGCAGAACTTACTGTTATTTCAATTGTATTTAGGAAACTATAGACAATGAAGTGATAATATACCCTATTAGAATTTATTAAATATGTTCACAGTAACTCCACTTATACAACATTAGGACATGTTTCAGGGGCAATCACTTCCATCATCTGCTGTTGACCCAATTATTGAATGTGTTGGTTGGATCCCAAGGAATTTCTGTGGCAGTCTCTGATAGTTCGAATAGGAACTTGCTGAGTTCAGCCATGGATGGAACATAAAACTTTATTAAATTTTTTTTTTTCAGGATGCATTTTTTTGGAATCAATAGATGCAAAATTACACAAAATATAGCAGCCATAACCTCTCTTACACAAATATGTGGTGTTCTATTGGTACACAGAATAATTAATACAGCAATAATCAATGGCTTCAACACAGACATAATAATAAAAACTATCAATAAACTTAAAAAATATTTTAGAGGTTTCCACACTGAAAAACACCCAGGAAAGATACTATTCAAAAGTTTCACATATCATCCAAATTACTCAACAATTTAATTGGATATTCAAATAACATTGATATGCTCCAAAAACAAAGATAATATAAAAATTTTATTAGGTTTTTACAGCAAAAGACACCATACCAACAGAATATAAATCAGGAATTTATGAAATTAAATGTGCAGATTGTAATAAAAACTACATCGTAAAAAGGAAAATAAATGTAGAAATTCAGAGAAAGGAACACTTTAGGAATATTCATTTTAAACATACTGAAAAATCAGCAATAGCAGCTCACTTTTGGATCCAAAATCACAAAATTAAGCCAGAGGCTAAGCTGCTGAAAGAACTTCACAATGCAATAGAGCTATCTATTTGGGAAAAAACTTTCATTGTGAAAAATAAAAAAAATTAATGAATTTTGTTGTTTCACCCATGGGTGAACTCATTAAGTTCCTATTCAAACCATCAGAGACTGCCACAGAAGCACCTTGGGATCCAGCTGCCACATCGAATAGTCAGCCAACAGCTATTGCCCCTGAAACATGTCCTAATGTTGTATAAGTAAGTGGAGTTAGTAAGCACACATTTAATAAATTGTAATAGAACTTGCTGTGTTACTTCTAGAGTACTCACATGTGTTATAGAAGACTTCCAAGTGTTGTGTTGATCCACTTGGAGTAGATGAATGTGCAAAATTACATTCAGGACCTTATTCAAATACAGTGAATGTTGTAGTCACACAAATTTCTATTGTATAAAACTTCACAATATATTTTACTGTATTGATTGAAAAATGTTACCTGCAGCATTGTGATATCCTTTTCATCTCCCATTTTTAAAAAAACTGTAAAAGGAAAAAGAAAATATGGTAGTTTAAGCACAGACTTGTAAGGTAATCTGTTTGGTATGAATTGTTTATTTTACCATCAATACTAATGCAAATAATTTGGTTCTCTTGTAATATCAGATGATTGGCCAATATTTTTATTAAAGTTTTGCTAATAAGTAAAGTTGAATGGATGGATTGTTTGGGGTGGAGGAGAATAGTTTCTCAAGGTTTGTGTCTATGTCCTGCAATGGGGGCACCTCCAGGAGAAAGGAATAAGGTGAGACAGACACCAGGCAGCCAGGATCTATGAGGATGGTTACTGAGCAAACACAGATGGAGTCCCTAACAGGTTTTCAGGTAGAATACCCTAACGCCAGTGAAGCCCCTCTCTGAGTTGCACTAGCCTTTCAAAAGTCCATTTCCATTCTGGACACCACTGCAGAAACCTTTCCAAAGCACAAGCCACCTTCACACCATATCAGCCCATCTTGCCCTGGCACTTTTGACCTTATAAGAGAACCAACGGAATTAAATTATATGACATGGAAGATTGGAAAATCCATGGAATGTAAATATTCATCCCAGCATTTGCTTAAGTGTCCAGAGAAACCAAGATTAGGCTGACCAACTAATAGGAATTGAACCTGAGACCTCCAGAACATGAGTCCCAAGTGAAAAGAAGTGCAATCTTTAAGCAAATATGATATATCTCCTTGTTCAACTGGACACAAAGGACAGACAATTTGGGACTGATAAATACAGATCTTGTGCATGAAAGTTTCATAGCAATCTTTTTCTCAGAAACTATTCAATTTGATATCTCATGACAAACAATCTTCATTAATACATAGTATTGTTCTAACAGTCTTTGTCAAATTCTAAAGATTCATTCCAATATTAAATGAGAGCATGTATGTCCATTTGATATAGAATCATATGTCCAAAAAAGAAACAAAATTCAAAACAGCTTCATCAGAGCTCCAACAAAGCCATTGGCATAGTCTTGTGTTATTGCAATGGGAATAATTTTACAGGGTAATGCAAAAAAAATCAAAATAATGAATGATATGATAAATTTTGATTGCCAAAATCATCAGCAAACAGCAAAAATATGCAATTAAATTGAACCAATTTATCTGGATTAAACATTTTGTAGTATTTTGTCTCTAAGGCCCCCAAACATCTTGAAAAACCCTTTCCTGGCCTAGTGGTTAGCATTATTGACTGAAGCCTGGGAGATCCCTGATTCAATTCTCAGTACCTCTTTCATAATTTTCTGAGATAAGGAGGTCTGGAATGGTTCACCAATCATTGTGAGGACAACTGAAGAGCTGCCTGATAGAGAGGTGATGTCTATTTGATATTAGAAGCGGTATGATGATACCTGGGGTGATTACTGTGTGCTGATCACATTCCCCCTGTAACACTGCTCTCTGTCAGTGAAGTCATGAGACAGAGGCAGAGGAAGCAACAAGTGCCAGGGCCAACATTGTTGTTCCTTCATGTGCTGGCATGTCAGAATGGACCGCCAGGTGGCCGCAGATGTTAAGGTGCGGACTTGTGAGCGGGAGGTCTGGGGTTCGAATCCCACAAGGACCATTCTCCCTTACTGAGCCTTTTTCGAGGTTTTCCTCAGTCCTCATAAATGGTAAATGCTGGGGAGGTACCCTAAACATAGGCCTGGAACAATTCCTTACTTAAAAAAAAATTTCCCAATATATAATTTCATCTCATGTATCATCAGTGTTCACTGCCTGTGGTGCCTCATTAGTAAAAAACAGGTGTTAAATGCCATTCAACAATGCCAGAATGGATGGATACATATTGTAAATCTAAATAGATGAAATAAAACTGCTGGCAGAGGATAAGAGTTGCATCTGCACTTTTTAAGATTTAAATTCAGTCAAATGACAATGCATTTTATTTTGTTACTACATCAGCACGCTATCTGCTATGATATTCTATAGGTTGCAGGATCTTAGTTAATATGTTGCATGTGTACATAGAGAGGGATATTGCCAACACAGCTTAGGACCTCATAGAAGGAGATACAAGCTATAATGGGAGATTAAGATTCCAGCAATCATGTGGTATTAAGATGAAACTTAATTGCCACTGCTATAACATACAATACTTATGCTGATTTGCCTATCAGGATAGTGATTTTCATATGTAGAGGCATTACTAAAGCAACTCATTTGCTTAATGCTAATCTAGAGTTTACATGTTTAAGATTATTGTTAGGTTAGATAATTTAGGCAAAGTGTGAAATTATTATTGAGATTTTATTTAAGGTAAAAACTTAACAAGTGAATTGTTTTTTGCAGTGTTACTCATGTATTTAATGAACTGTTTTAAATTTTCCTTGTAATCAGTATATCAATGATTTTAATCATTTCTATATGCACTTATATTTTGTAATTTCCTCCTTTTCCTTCCACCATACCAGTAAGTTAGCAATATCTCTGATATATGACATACTCCCACTAGCATTTTTTAAAGCAAACATATCACAGAGTAAAAAGGCCTTGCACAATTTTCTTTCACATGTAAAAGAAATTTAATTTAAAATATAAGATCTTAATGTAGAAAATTAACATTTTTCTAAAAAGCATTTTATATATGTTTATCATCTTGGTTCTAAAATTTTAAAATTCTTTCTATAAAATGTGCATTTCAAATGAGCTGGTAATTTACTGTTGAAGTTGAAAAGAGGAAATTAAATAGAATAAGTTAATTTAAAAATATATTGCATAAAAAACCTATTTGTGTAACTATTCCAGCCAACACAAATTACCTTCAAAGTAAATTTGAAAATATGCTATTAAACTGCATATTAATGTATTTAGTAACTTAATAAAATGAAACAATAGCAAAGAAAACAAAAAATAGTTAAAATATCATATGTTAACTGTAGGTATCCTCGGTAACCATTCCTGATTTAAATAATTGAATATCTACAGCTTCTTTCCTTCTCCATTCTTTCAAAATACTAATAAATTAGTTAAAATTTTCCTAAATTGTATGTCAATGTGCCAGAGACTAGCAATAATTCTTTGGAGCTTCTAATACAAGATCAGTGACCTCATTACATATGGCAGCGTAAATACCTACATCCATCTGGTATCTATGGTCTGAGCCTATGTACCTACTTATCTACATCCCTATCTAACCACCTATGTTCCTACCAACCTAACATATCTATCTACCAATTTACCTATCTCTCAATACATTCCTACTTACCAACCTACTAGCACTTCTGTATCTACCTACCAATTTATCTTTCTTTTTACCTATTTTCCTATCTATCCATCAGTACATTCCTGTCTATCTATCTACCAATCTATCTACCTACCTTCCTATATGTCGGTCCTGGTGGTCTAGTGGAAACCACACGTGCCTTCTAAACCCAAGGTCGCGGGGTCAGAACCCGGCCAGGTACGATGGATTTTTTCGGGAGTAAAAATAGTAAGTATGGCTTCCTTCGGAAGGGAAGTAAAGCCGTGGGTCTCGTGTCCTACATTTAAGGCACGATAAAGAACCTCAAGCCTGAAAGAAGAGGCCTCTGAGCAAAATTTGTCGGCCGTTTCACGCTCTAAATAGAATGGGACGCTGATGACCTGAGATGTTAAAGAGCGTCCTTAAATAAACAATTCAAAAAATTCCTATATATCTACCCGTAGATTCCTAAGATCAAACCTACCTACCAACATACCTTCATGCCTATCCTCCTACTTAGATATCTATCTATCCAGTATCTACCTATCAATCTTCCTAATTTCCTTCATACATAACAACTTCCTACCTACCACGGTCATCAATAACAAACCAATCAATCAATGAGTATAACCGGTTTCACGGCCGGCGTTGCGCTTTGTGCATAATATCCGGGTTTATTGGTCGTGGTCCAATACTAGAGGTTATGGTAATTGACGTTTCGCCGAACATTGTGCTCAGCATTTTCAAAGTAGGATTGTTGAGTTGACCGATTCCAAAACTCAAAATCTCGTTTACCATAAGCTCTAATAACTGAACAAGCCGAAATATTGGTAATCTTTGAATAGTGCAAACAACTCATTTGTTTTATATTTCCCAGAGCTAGGGCATGCGCAGGTTGCATATGAAGAACCATCAGAGCACTCAACGATCTAAAAATATTGATTATAGTGTGCATTGACTGTATTATGCAAGTTAAAAATGTTACTCTTGAGCCTTTTTGTTTCATTGGTTGTAGTTTTTAATCACAATACGCTATATATTAAAAACATATACACATTTAAAATGTGTGCAAAATTAAATTTACTCAATTAACCAGCTTGTTTTGTATAAAATAAGTTAGTAATTTTAGCAATGATTAATTAAAAATTATTTCATTAAAATTGAGGAGGCCCGGGTTCCCTCAGCCCTGGGCTAGAACCGTCTCTGAGGTTTGCTATAAAATCAATGCATTCTCGCACTATATAATTTGTATTTGATTAACCTTGGCATACGGGTTTATTTTTTAACTCAATAGCTATCTTTTTAACTCATTTTCCATTATTTAATATATACGCATATTATGCAGTGTGCAACTATATATATAAAGTAACACTATTAACAATGTAACATCTCAAGTGTGACTTTTTCTTAGTGTTTTATCCTTTCGTACTATTATAATTACTGTTAATTTGTTACATTGTTAATAGTGTTACTTAGTGTTTATATATATTAACAATTAACTCACACTTGAGATGCTTTGACTTTTTCTTAGTGTTTTATCCTTTCCTACTTTTATAATTACTGTTAATTTATATATATTTATATTTATTTATTATATACATACCGAGGATGGCAAAAATGTATACACACTTTCACAGCAGATATCTACCTAATATATTTCAAAGTTGAACCGAAAAACAACAGTAATGTGTAGTATGATGTTCTGTAAACAGATGTGACTCACATACATTATGATAGCGTTGCTACGTGACAGGTAAATCAACAATGAACGAAGGAAACCAAGATTATCGTAAATTAACAATGAACAAATGAAGCAAAGATTATCGTATGATGTTCCGTAAACAGACGTGACTCACATTAAGTTATGCTAGCGTTGCTGTAACAAAATGGAACCAAGATTATCGTTTAAACAGTAATTTTGAAGTGGTATTGGAAAACCGAGAATGTTGTAGAAGTTCAAAGGCAATGGAAACGTGTAGACAGAATACA